>CM052369.1:20662667-21111355 GCA_028551485.1 Casuarina cunninghamiana
AATCAAAGGGCTGGCATTGAACTCCCTCACCAATGCCTCGCACTGAAACTGAATCATCAGCTGCATGCCCATCATGTACCTCATCCTTATCTCGTTGTAGTAATCGTCGAACCCTGGAGCCACACCTTTTGCCGAAGAGTACCCAAAATCTTCAGGGCCAGAGGGTCCCACCCCATCATCTAGGTATTCCTCTGTCTTGATTTGCGCTGAGTCTTCAGTGTGCCTTCCGCCTCAAGGGTGAGGCTGCTCCACAAGAAAAGAGGGTTGGGGGTGTCCGAGAGGGGCTGGGATAGAGGCTCTGCCTTGATGGTAGCCAAGTTGCGCCGCCGGCTATGGCTTGCTAAGTAGAGGGCATGCCCAGTTTCCCCCCTTGTCCACGAAATCCTCATCAGCCACACCCGTCTCAATGATGTCCTCGGCTCGCGCACCACAGCGCAAACAATAGTAGAAGCCATCATCGCCATCTGATAGGCCAATGTTGCCACAAGCATGGCAGGGCCAGGTCTGTGGGCCTAACATTGCAATCGCCCTGGGAAGAGTCTGAGTCCGCCAGAGTCGGGAGAAAGAGAGGGAAGCAGTCACTACTGAGTGATTTGATAGTTCCCTCTAAAATACCAAAATTCTACAAGAACCGCAAAAACAATATTTTCATGTGGAAAAAAAATGCAAATAATGCAGAGAGTAGTTTTAAGGAAAATCATATGTTTTAACAATGAAATATTAGTCATACTAATTTAAGCAACTTCATCCCATGCATACTATCAACATATTAAACAGCTGTCACATAAACTATAAATCACCTAAGTACAAAAACAAATTCAAATATCACATCTAATAACAACTCCAAAATACATTTCAACCCAAAGCATCATAATGCAAGAATTAAATAGGAAAATTGTCAATAATTTAACAAATATATCATTAATCAGAAAAATCAAGAATAATGTTCATGCACTTGTCTCGTATATTTTTCATGTTCAAAAGTCAAGTAATGCTTTCTATATTCATGAATTTTTCCTATATAATCAAATAAAAAATACACAACTTAGTAAAGGACTAATCCCATGGAAGAGGTTCCAAATCCAAAACAAATGCTTCCATAAAACAATATTTTACATCCCTCAATCAACTACTCACCTTACAAGCAATTTTATGACTAATATTAGAAATGACAATATAAGCATGATTCCACCAAAATTCAATAAAAAATAAGAACTAATTTTAATCAGCTGTCTTTAGTTAAAATGACCACAATTTTAGTCTATTCTTGAATGCAAGCAACAAAACAGTTACTTGTCTGCCAATTCACCCATTCTATCAATGCAATAGGTGAACGTAAATGTTCTTATGATAAGTAAAGACATTCTTCATTTGGATTTAATTCCAAAAGGAACAAACTCCCTTAACTATTGTTTTGTACCTGTAAAAAATAATAATAATTAAGAAACAAAGTAAAAAAAAAAAACTAAAATTGCTCTACTTCTATTAACTAAAAATGTAAGTAAAACTTATTATGCTAAGCCATAACTGTGGTGGTAGAAAATGTTCTTTCATCTTCCAGAAGGAGTTTTTTTATAGCACGCCAATACTGCATTTTCACATCATAGGAGACTAAGAACTAAACACACAACATGATCACGAAAACTAAGTGGGAATTGAGATGAGATTTTTGAAACATAGCCGTGACTGGAACCTAGTGACGAGTCTATTCAATTTGCAAAACCAAAACTGGACCCAACCAAAGATCTTGATTTCTTCTCCTCCTTCTGCTAGCTGTGGTCAAGACGCTATTTTTTTTTTTTTTTTTGCCCTTCCCACCCTCCCCCCTCCCCCTTTGATGGCAAAACTGCTCCCTTCACTCCACTCGGTCAACCTCCCCAAAGAAAATTCCGCCCACTCAAACCTTTCAGCAAGCACCTCACATGCAACCCAATCGGCTCAACAAAACTTCTCCCAAATCAGCTACTCCACTCCGTAAACCATGACCGACAAAGAAAAATCTATTTCTCCAAAGCAACCCCAAAGATTGATTGATCCTTCTCACCTCACTCAATTGATTCCACAGAAACTCTCACAACCAGCACTACTTATTACAGTCCTTACAAGTAATAGACACTGTGACAGAACTCGAGCAAATAGTCACCAACCCACAATCAATAACAACCTACATACTAATAACATCCAATGAAGCCCAGAACGGGCTCTACCCTGCCAGCCAATGTCTATTTCAACACCGTTTTGGGACATCAGAGTACAAATAAACACAAACTCACAAAGATTCAAGGGAGAGACTGGGACTATTTAGAAGCTTCTACGAAATCCACACCACCCCTTCCTCCACTCATTCCCCCAAATACAAAGGTTTTCCTTTTGTAGGAAATGCAAAACGATACAATTTTGGCTTACCAACTAAACAAACCCTTTGTTAGCTTCGGCAGCCATGGGAGAAAAATTGGGACTAATAGGGAATTTCCGTGCAGATAAACTAACGGTCACTAGCCATTTTGATAATCCGAAGAATATTGAGACAGAACAGAGGCAATGGTAATTCACTTAGACTGATATTGACAAAATTAAATATGCTGGATCAATTAGATGAAATTAAATTATGACTTACAGAGTTCATTGAGATCAAAAACAGAAGTTAGAATGGTAGCTTAATAATATAAATCTGATTAAGCCTTAAAAGGAAGATACCAAAAAGATCATTGGCAGAAGAAGTCAGAGGCTGCAACTATGCTGAACCCCAAGAATTAATTCTGGCAGAACAACCAACATTGTCAAACTACTACCAAAGCATTCAAGAGATTGCTATCAAAAGAAGTCCCAAGACACCAAATTCATACTGCAGGTCCAAACTAGAACCTTTCAGACACAAATATATATATATATATATAACACTGTAGCATTTACCCAACTGCAGATGGGGAAAGATAGGAAAAGAAACTGGTATCTGGCACCAATAAGCAGATGATGCAGAGAGGATACTGCCTCAGGCAGTATTCCAAAATGTCATTGGGAAACAGATTATTATGGTACAAACTGGATAAAATATAGCAAATAAATAATATCCTTGACTTATAAACATATTATCTTGTCTATCACATTAGTGGCTCCAATGAGCAGCTATAATAGGAGCACCGTAACTAAATGATTATTCATTTGTAATAGCTAGATCATTCTATAGGTTGTATCTTATTCATCAGTCACAGTCACTTAATCCCTTCCCCTTTAACCTCAGTAAGTTCATCTATACAACAAAAATCAGTTCCTGCCATGAGCACAGTCTTCGTAACCACTCCTACTCAACAGCCCTAGAACTTAATTACCATAAAAGGACAAAACAATAGAAGACAAGAGTGTTCACCATAATACTATCAATTCCCTCATCTACAACGCCATTCAGTATCAACTTAAAAGTACTACAATTTGATTCATCAAGAAGCTTAACTGTGTAAATAGCAAGTTCCTCAGCAATGATAACCAATCAAAGAAAAATCAACTGAGATATCTACTTGATAAACTCTAGAAGCCCAGACCCGAAAAATCAGATCAATTTCAATTCAGAAAAAAGAACTCAGAATATTAGCACAGATATATATATTTTTTTTAAATAAATCAAACAACGGAATGTGCAATATGCATACATCTTCAAGGGGACACTTCCTGAAACAAACAGAAGTGGGCTATGTAGCTAGCTAGCTTGGGTTGTAGGCACGAAATGTCAAGCTACTATTTTCTACTGGTTTCAAGGAGAAGAAAATATAAAAAAACATGAAAGATAAACAAGGTTTATCTTGCAGCTT
This sequence comes from Casuarina cunninghamiana, assembly GCA_028551485.1. NCBI lineage: Eukaryota > Viridiplantae > Streptophyta > Magnoliopsida > Fagales > Casuarinaceae > Casuarina > Casuarina cunninghamiana. The sequence goes on from CM052369.1 coordinate 20,666,474, forward strand.
GAAGGGAATGTTTAGAGTAGAGTGGGTAGTAACAACCTGGGACAAGTAATTACATATGGCTCTGTCAGAAATTTACCTTTGATGGAATCCAGAGGGAGGGAACACGCAGAAAAGGTGAAGCTTTGAACTGGCCCCTGGATCCAGGCGAACAGGAAGAATGGCATTATCTTGGATCACCCCAACAGAAACAAAATCGATCGGGCAAAGACCTCAATTTCGTTCAGACCACCGCCGACTATGGAGACAGAGACAAACGGCCGTCGATGAATGGAAAAACACGCCGGACAGCACCGGCTATACAGCAAAACGGAGTTGGGCAGCACCTACTCAACGAATACAATTGCTTCGTATTTTCTTACAAAGAATACAACAACGCCCGAGCTATTTTATATGAAGTGGGTCTATACAAACGTCTCGAGTCCAAGCCCAATGAACAAAATGTAAATTTAAGCCCACAATACACCAATAACTAACGCCCTACTTACAGTACTATACAACCCAGTAACGATAAACGAGAAAACTGCGAGCATACATTTGACATTCATTCCTATTTTACTCCCCAATCCGACCCCAAAACTTTGAGAGCGAAATCAAATATGATTGGCATAATATGAATGACAAATGACGAAAGTAGAAGAAAATCGAAAGGGAAGAAAAGGCTAAGCGTTTACCAGAAGAAGCAAGTCAGGATCGATTTCAATATTTGCAGGAACTTGGTTTTGGGTTGTAGGATTTGGGGTTTCAGTTTGCAGAGGCCGATCTAGCAAGGGTTTTCTATTTTTCTTTCTGCCTATTTTGGGATAAGGGATTAGAATCAGTGTCTACGGGACACTGCATCCCCAGGCATCAAACCCCGACCTGCTCTCAATTGGCGGCAAACAACTCTACTTCTCATTCACGCAAAACAGGGCTAAATATAAGTCCTACTACAATACACCGACACCGACTCAATACACCGACAGTACATATCGATAACATTGGCAAGTAGAAGCACAAGGACTATTTTGATCCCAAGAAAAGTATGACCCAGGATTTTGTTCCCCATACTACATGGGCAATTGCTCGTCTTTCAGTTATCATTTAATTGGTGGATACAGAAAAAAATCAGACCTTATTCATTCTCCTAAGTCGGTTTTTCCAAAGTCTGTATTATAATATGTTATCTAGAGATGGTGGATAATTCTCAGTGAATTACAGGTCAATTTAAATCGACTCCTAAGTAATATGAATTTTTCCAAACTCGACTTGCATGGCTTTAGTTGGGATGCACAACCAAATCCATGAATTCAATTTTTGGGAGTGAGATTTGTGGTATTCATGGTCTTTTTTTTTTCTTTTTTTTTTCAGTTGTACTTTACTCAATATGGACAAGTTTCGGCCATAATATGAATCTTATTTGATGGAACCTTTCTTGACATTTTTGTGTGAAGAATAGTTCTTTGAAGAAGGCATGTTTGTTGGAAGTGGCTGAACTCGCACGAAGGATTGGAGTCTTGTTCCCTCTGTGTTCCAGCGACTATTACGCTCAACACAAACAGGACCAATCTTCTATATTAGTTCCGAAATGCCTTGCGTGATTCCAAGGTGGCTCTTCCACATCTTTCAGTTCATCCATTAGCCTTTGTGGGAGACATTGTGGTAAACTCTTTCGGCTCTGTGAAATTCATTATGGCAACAAATTATGCTCATCAGAATACTTAATAGCTTGTGATACTTCAATATCCAAACAAGAAACTGTTGTAAACAATCCCTTTGAATGAGTTCCTAGAAAAACAACAACCAGTAAAATACCAATCTAATTGCTGCAACCTTCTGATAAGCTCCACTGCATTTTCAGCTTTCTTGTCAACCTCACAAGTATCACAAGTAATCCCTTTGTACATAAATATCTTTAACAATTGTTTCGTACCTGTAAAAATAATAATAATAATAATTAAGAAACAAAGTCCAAAACAATAAATAAAATTGCTCTACTTCTATTAACTAAAAATGTAAGTAAAACTTATTATGCTAAGCCATAACTATGGTGGTAGAGAAAATGTTCTTTCATCTTCCAGAAGGAGTTTTTTATAGGCACGCCAATACTGCATTTTCACATCATAGGAGACTAAGAACTAAACACACAACATGATCATGGAAACTAAGTGGGAGGTGAGATGGAGATTTTTGAAACATAGCCGTGACTGGAACCTAGTGACGAGTCTTTTGATTTGCAAAACCAAAACTGGACCCAACCAAAGATATTGATTTCTTCTCCTCCTTCTGCAAGCTGTGGTCAAGCACTATTTCTTTTTTTCCCTTCCCACCCTCCCCTCCCCAAAGAAAATTCCGCCCACTCAAACCTTTCAGCAAGCACCTCACATGCAACCCAATCGGCTCAACAAAACTTCTCCCAAATCAGCTACTCCACTCCGTAAACCATGACCGACAAAGAAAAATCTATTTCTCCAAAGCAACCCCAAAGACTGATTGATCCTTCTCACCTCACTCAATTGATTCCACAGAAACTCTCACAGCCAGCACAACTTATTACAGTCCTTACAAGTAATAGACACTATGACAGAACTCGAACAAATACTTTTTTTTTTTTTTTTAGTTAGCTACCTGTCTTGCTTATGCCATGCTGATCAAGCTGAAGACTGTGTTTGCCCTTCCGGCATATTGTTCTCCTTCCGTACCATTCTGATCAATTCTTTTGCTACAGCATCCCCTATCCTACGCTTCTCCGGTGAGACCTCCTTCAGTTGCACAATATTTAGGATATCACGATTTGTTTGTGGTGCTTCACTCTTCAACGCTGACGCAAGAATATAGACCAACATCGGGCACCTCTTTGTCTGAAGAGGTGGCATAAATGCCTCGTCAAATAGTCTTCCATACCTCCACATGCGCCTTTGATGCTGAGGGTCGTTGTTCATTATAACTGTTATCATGATCGCCAGTGCATTCGTCTGTCTGTCGTACTCGGGGTTGCTAATGGCTCTCAACAATAGCCCTGAAGAGCAGTTTAGCACCTCGCAGAGCTTTAGGAATATTCCCAAAATGTGCATTCCGGTGTTAGCCAGGTGCAGCTCAAACAGGAAACTTCTCATTCCCTTGTATCCTGTTACCCCTCCACTTATATACAATATCTTGTACAGGGTCGCTTTGAATTTGGGGTTCATCTGGTATTGTGCAGATAAGACCTTTATGGACTCTATTGTAGGGGCAGGGGGATGGACCGGGCAAGGATATCCATAGAACTTCTCATATCCAGCGATAATGTGGTTAAATGCACGAATATAGTTTTCCTCTGACTTTGTAAATATCCTCAGTACCGAAGCTGCAATGAACGCATAAGCGAACGCTTCTTTGTTGATATCCTTTGTGGGGGGTAGAGGCTCATGGCGAAGACAACTGACAAGCTGTTCTGCAGATAGGCTCTCTATGGACACGTCATACGCATTTCTTATGGCGTTCTCCTCTGGGAAAACAAACTCTACCTTGGATCTCCCCGGTGCGACAAGATGATATGCAAGTAAGAATATTGAGGCTGCTCCCTGCTTAGAGAAACCGGATGCCAACATTGGTATCACGTTGCGCCCTATCAATACTAGATCTGTGGTAGTCATCCTTTCCAATGTGATTCCGGGTTGGTTAAGATACTCACCATCCAGAAAGTCTTCTTTCACAGCTCGAAAGTCCTCAGTTATGTCGGGGAGTTGTGCATATTTGTCATTTACAGTAAGTTTATAGTCCTGCTTGAGGAAATTGGCTATGACCAGGTCAAGGGGGGTCTTCAGCCTTGAGTGTGGGCAACGTCAGGTCACGAGGTGCATCCGCAGTGTAATCTGCCATAAGTTCTTCAGTTTTCGTCCCAGATGGCCCCGCTGTCAGCCTGGCATTAAGCGCACGCAGGCGTGCTGCCAAATCAATCTGAAGAGACCCCGCCATCGCTTAACCTACTTGTTGAGTACTGGCTGGGTACCAGGAATTTACCAAAATATCAGACTATAGAGAAGATTCAAAAATGGTTGAGGGAGTTTTAGAGACTTGCTCTCAACTCAAGCAAATAGTCACCAACCCTCAATCAATAACAACCTACATACTAATAACATCCAACGAAGCCCAGAACGGGCTCTACCCTGCCAGCTAATGTCTGTTTGAACACCGTTTTGGGACATCAGAGTACAAATCAACACAAACTCACAAAGATTCAAGCACACGGGGCACCACAAATCAAAACCCACTGGAAAATTTAATATAAACACAAAAACGAACTACCCAAAAACCTGTTTGGTAGCCCAGAATCCGTCAAGAAGTGAAAAAGAAAAGAAAAAAAAAAATGCATAGCCAGTGATTAAATTCTGAGCTCCCATTTCCTCCCCCCCATTTTCCCAGCGAGGAAACGTAATTACTTGGAAGAGAAAATCCTCCGATGTCAGAACACTGTCACTAAGTTCAAATATTTTTTTTAAAAAAATCAAAATTCAAGCCGAATTTCGGAGTCACCAAAAATATTCGGGAAAAAGAGTACGAAAAATAAAATAGGGAATCGGAAAAACTAGGGTTTCGAATTTCGGAACAAACCTTAACAGGGAAACTCCAAAGGCCCCTTTAAAAGCAAAAATTCTTCTCCTCTTCAATGCTCTCTCCCTTTCCGTTCGTAATAAACGAGACGAATTCTGTTCGGGAAAACGAAAGTTCGCTGAATCGGAAGCCCTTTTTACCGTCGTACCTCACTGCTACCTACAAGTTTTTGCGCTTTTCCGCTCCAAGTTTTTAACAATCTTTTCGTGTTTTCGCTCGTGGAAATTTGGAGCAGCTTCCGTTGGCCGTGGAAGAGAGGATGGGTGATTCGGGCAATGCTCGAGCTATTTTATATGAAGTGGGTCTATACAAACGTGTCAAGTCGAAGCCCAATGAACAAAATGTAAATCTAAGCCCACAATACACCAATAACGAACGCCCTTACAAAACAAAACAACCACCAACGACGCCCTACTTACAATACTATACAAACCCAGTACCGATAAACAATAAAACTGGTAGCATACATTAGACATTCATTCAAATTTTACTCTCCAATCCGACCCCGAAACTTAGAGAGCGAAATCCAATATGATTGGCATAATATGAATGACAAATGACGAAAGTAGAACAAAATAGCAAGGGAAGAAAAGGCTAAGCGTTTACCAGTAGAAGCATGTCAGGATCGATTTCAATATTTGCAGGAACTTGGTTTTGGGTTGTAGGATTTGGGGTTTCAGTTTGTAGAGGCCGATCTAGCAAGGGTGTTCTATTTATCTTTCTGCCTATTCTTGGGGTGAGGGATTAGAATCAGTGTCTGAGGGACACAGAAATAATCTTCCATATCAGTTCGAAATGCCTTGATGTGATTCCAAGGTGGCTCTTCCCCACCTTTCAGTTCGTTCATCCATCACCCTTTGGGAGAGACATTGTGGTAAACTTTTTCGGCTTTGTGAAATTCATAATTGCAACAAATTATGCTCATCAGGATACTTAATACCTCGTGATACTTCAATATCCAAAGAAGAACCTGTTTTATGCGACCCCTTTGAATGAGCTCCCAGAAAAACGACAGCCAGTAAAATACCAATCTAATTGCTGTAACCTTCTGATAAGCTTCACTGCATTTTCCGCTTTCTTGTCAATCTCACAAGTATCACAAGTAATCCCTACATGAACACATGCCATTCCTGAAATGATGAAATTGCTTTGAATTCCTAACTACAATATATTGATTTAATATCTTAAAAATTAACTTAATCATTGTATGGCAATCACCGTAAATCCTGAAAGTCTTAAGGACTTGAATTATTGTACCAAGAGTAGAATTCATTATTCCAAAGACAACTGCAAGCTTCTCACTATGAACTTGAAGGTTCATTTCCTTCTCTTCCTCATTAATGTCATAAAGAACTGAAGCAACATTGGGTACATATTCAAATCCTTGGAGTTTCATGGTTAGTTTTTCAAGTACTCATATATCATCTAGTGTCGTGGATGCTCTCTATATCCAACCAAAAATACATGAACCCTACCATTCAATTCCACCAGACTAAATCCAAGTGGTTTGAGAAGTCCACCGTTCTTCACGAGTATTTTCATCCTTTGAACATCTTCCCATCTTCCAGCATTAGCATGACATGATACCCATAATTTGATGGATCTAATTCAAACATTTTCATTGCAAAAATCTCACCATGCATAACATTTTTGTATATTCTAGAAGCCCTAAGAAGGGAAACCTAGACTATAGAGTCAGGCCTTAGCTTCATTTCCTTGATTAAATCATAAGCCTCATAGGGATGATTGGCATTCCTAAGAAGATCAACCATGCATGCAAAGTGCTCCACCCTAGGTTCTACACCAAATTCATGGCTGATGGAGTTAAACTAGTGCCAACCTTCTTTCAAAAGGCTGACATGGCTGCAAGTAGCTAGAGCTGAGATGAAAGTGACATAATTAGGTTGGACTCTAGTTCCAATCATCTTGTGGACCACTTCAAGAGCTTTTGTGGCTTGGCCATGCATTCCATTACTAGCAACCATGGCAGTTCATGACCTTACATTCTTCTCCTTCATGCAATCAAATGCTTTCCTCGCCATTTCAATTTGCCCACACTACCTATACATGCCAATAATAGAGGAACCCACAAACACATTCTCCTCCATGCCCATCTTTATACTGACCATGTGTACATTTTCCCATATACAAATTAATTAAAAGGAAACTCCCATTAGGCACATAAAACAGTAAAAACGTCACAATAACATTGGTAGACCCAAGAAAAGTATGACCCAGGTTTTTGTTCGGCCTGACTTCATGGGCAATCTGCTCATCTTTCCATTATCACTAATAGGTAGATACAAAAAAATAAAAAATATCAGACCTATTCATGTTTTACCATTTGGGTCATTGCATGTTTCTAATCCATTTAAGGTATCCTCTCTTCTCCACATCTAAAAGAGAAAGGGCCAGTCCACCGGGCCTGTTGTTTACATTTATTTGGTTGCCCAGGAAAAGCAAAATTGATAATCAAGAAATCTCTTTGTTCCTTTGCGAGATGCTGATTTTGGGCTTAAAGCTGTTTAGTCAAAAGGGTAAAGTAGAGGAAGATATGTTACGTAGCACTAAGAAAACGTAGGATTGAGTTGGCAAATCTGTAATAATTTATCAAAAGCTGTACATTATATAAATTTTGAATTAAAATTTTCATATTAGGAAGTTAAAGGTAATCATTTCTCTTTTACAAAAAATTTTAGATACGAATAATTTATGAAAGGATATATACCCTTGTCACTAAGTTTAGGACCTATTTTATTTGTAAATTGTAAAAGTTTTATATTAATTAAGAATCGTTTTCACCATTAAAATTATTTACTATTTAGTAGAATAGGAAGTAAAATATATTATAGAACTTAGTTCTCTCTCTCATTTCAAAGGAGCATAACTGCATAATTTTACACATATCCACGGAAAAAGAGGAGAACGGGACATGATATTTTACATACATTCTCACTTAGGATCTTGATCAGCAACCCATTGACCAAAGATCATTATTTACCCACTAGAACTAGGATAGAAAGTAAGGCACCCTTCCATAAGAAAAACCAGCTATTAATATATCTAGAGAGCAGAAAGGTAGGACATGTAGCATAAAAAGTTGTAACCCATCAAGTGGCCTACATGGTATCCACCGAGAGGCCATTGCCAAAAGATTCCTGGTTGTAGCAGTCAAGGTTGCTGCCGTAGTCAACCCCAAATGTGTCACAGAACCTCTTGAAGAACCCAATGCGACCCTCCACCTTCTCGTTCAAACCCTTACCACACTCAAGCCCGCCGTTGATGATGTTCGTAACAACACCGTACCCGGGATCCCGAGCGGCCGCCTTGTCAGCATCGGATGGGTTCCATCTTCCGGTGATGACATCGTGGCATGATGGCTTTGGTGACTGTGGAGTCATCCAGAACCAGATCGCCGACTTAAAGGAAATGACAGGGTCAGTCGCCACGAGGTCTGGGTTGTTCAACAGGTCTACTCCTAAGGCTGTTCCGCACATCCCGTAGTTATAGTTCCTGGAGTATCAAATTTACATCGTTACAGTAACTAAACTTGATTCAGGAAAATGGGTCAATGAAGAGTGTTTGTGAAGATCATGGGCACTAACCATGATAGTTGGATGGGACCTCGGCCATAGTACTGCTGGCCTGGAGCACAAGGGTAAGTTGGATTCCAAGCGCAGTATGATCCAGGGTTTTGTTTCCTGAGAAAGCAATATCCCCATGCGTATGGGCCATCAGGAGCAGTTGCCCATCCCCCTGCATTTACATGTTTCAGCAAGGTTAATTCACTAGCAAACACTGGATTTTCCATGGATATGGGATATGAACTTTATTATGTAAGCTTTGGTAAGCGAAAAAGTAAAAGTGAGCTTCAGGGCGAGGAGCGAACCGGTAGTTTCATGGGATGTTTGTGCTAAGAAAGCAGCAATCTCTCTTTTCCGGGTGGCAGTGTCCCCTGTGGTAGCAAAGTCAGGAAATGCCTTTGCAGCTGCTATGAAAGCATCATAGGTGTAGAATCCCTTGGCTGGGCAGGCATCATCGTTTCGATACTTCAGCAGATTATCAAACTCAGAGCTGGAGATGAGGCCACCAACGGGCGTGGGCGTGGGCGGGGGTGGGGGCGGGGGCGGGGGCGGACAGACAGTACAATTACATTGGCTTTGGCACTGATCGCAGCAGAACTCTGGTGAGCAGCCACAATCGCCATACCGGCTGCAACACAGGTTATTAGGGCAGACAGAACCGTTAGCTTCCCTTCCACACTCAGCTACGGGTGGGGGCGGGGGCGGGGGCGGGGGAGAGTGCGGGGGCGGGGGCGGGGGCGAGTGCGGGGGCGGGGGCGGGGGCGAGTGCGGGGGCGGTGGCGGGGGAGAGTGCGGGGGCGGTGGCGGGGGCGAGTGCGGGGGCGGGGGCGGGGGCGAGTGCGGGGGCGGTGGCGGGGGCGAGTGCGGGGGCGGGGGCGGGGGCGAGTGCGGGGGCGGTGGCGGGGGCGAGTGCGGGGGCGGGGGCGGGGTCGGGGGCGGGGGCGGACAGGCAATACAATCACATTGGCTTTGGCAACCATCGCAGCAGAACTCTAGTGTGCAGCCACAACGGCCATACTCGCTGCAGCACAGGTTATTAGGGCAGACTGTACCGTTAGCTTGCGATCCACACTCCTGAGCTAAGCCTCCTCGGAAGGAGGACAGCAACAAAGAGAGAACGGCAAAGATCCAAAATCTCATTTTCATAGTGGTTTTTGCCACTGGTTGATGCTTATAAGAGCTTAATGTGGTTGGCTATATATAGGAGGCAATCAGTGAATAATTTATTGCGTACGGAAGGGAAAAGTTTGTCTTCTTAACTTTAATCATTCAATTAGGATTGCTGGTTTTGTCTTCTCATTTACTCATAGGAGGCTTTTATTAAACGTGGGCGGCGGCTTTAATAGTCTCGGCATCTTGCACAGGGCTGCCACTATTAGCTATCAAACACTACTCGACGTCTTACGTGATTTCAGAGCGCGTAAACAAGCACGCAACGCCAATGGATACCAACCTTTTACCACATTAGAAAAAAGATATAACTAAGAAATATAAATATTAGCACATGTCAAATGTCAACCTGCTTAAGGATGAAACATAGGTATTTAGCATTTTGTGTAGTCATTCCATGTATAATGGAAATTATTGTGAGGCAAAGCATAGCTCGAGAGACATACTTCTTGAAAACTTTGTTTGCAGATGACCATAGTATCTCCCTGGAAAGTAGGTAAGCATCTAGGTGCAAGCAGACTACCGAGTCCTCTGCTGCTTAAGCATAAAAGACATTAAAGCTTGTCAAAACATGTTGACGCCAAGACAATAACGTGTTCAGTAAACAAAAGTAAATGTCAATTGTTGCCTTTGAAAATTTGAATGGGGCTTATGAAGTGAGCTAAGAAAGTAGGAGATGCTCAGGGAAAAGTAAGGATATTCAATAATATTAGGCCAGAGTAGACACCTTTTAATATTGTCTGTGCAAGAGGATCATATATCATATGTTCACTAATTCCATCGCTTCAGTAAACATGTCCTCTGATGCTTAAAGATGAAGACATTGAAGCTTATCAACACATGTCGACATCAAGACAATAACATGTTCAGTAAACAAAAGTAATGTCAATTATTGCCTTTTAAAATTTGAATGGGGCTGATGAAGTGAGCTAAGAAAGTAGGAGATCTTTGGGGAAAGTAAGGATATCCAATAATATTAGGCCAGAGTAGACACCTTTTAATATTGTTCGTGCAAGAGGATAATATATCATATGTTCACTAATTGCATCGCTTCAGTAAACATGTCCTCTGATGCTTAAAGATGAAGATATTGAAGCTTATCAACACATGTCGACATCAAGACAATAACATGTTCAGTAAACAAAAGCAATGTCAATTATTGCCTTTTAAAATTTGAATGGGGCTGATGAAGTGAGCTAAGAAAGTAGGAGATCTCTGGGGAAAGTAAGGATATCTAATAATATTAGGCCAGAGTAGACACCTTTTAATATTGTCCGTGCAAGAGGATCATATATCATATTTTCACTAATTCCATCGCTTCCCTCTTTCCCCACCTAATGGTAAGCGTGTTTCATTTAAACTCCACAGAGAGAAAAGGTCACGAAGGAGTGGTAGGAGGACGACAATTCTTGCAAATACTACGAATTTTGTGTAAAAGAGACATAAACGTGTATATTTCTCTCATGTCAATTAAAAATCTTTGTTGTAATTGTATAAATGTCCCAAGCTGTGAATATATGACCTTTTTTGGCTCTTCATCTGTAAATGTATTCTCTTATTATAAAAGTTAATTTTAAGAGAAGAAATAAGTTTATTAACATGGTATTAAAACTTAAATTTCAAATGTAAAGCCCGTTTGGTTGTGGATTGGTTGGGTCTTTATAAAAGATATTTGCTTATGCATGGAATGAAGGGATGTTAATGCACTGATTTATTGTATTCTTTATATGTGAAGAGTTCCAATGTTTTGTAAGTCAGTTTTAAGATAGGATATGAACCGACAAGAGAAACTATAAGTAAGCACTCAAGTCCATCTCGAAAATTTTGAATGCACATCTCGTGCTTCTGAGCTGATTTTCCATATCCCGTAAAATTTACATGTCTAGAAAGGTTTAGTCCTCCTTGATGAATCTGTCGCTTCTCTTCACAGGCTCGTCTTCTTCCTGTAAAAGTTCTTGTTCTAACACAAACCAACACTTGAAGGGTACCATATAACAGATATTGACCATTTCAATGCTGCTGTTTGGCTAAATATTGTTAAGTGCAGCAACAGAAGTGTAGGCCAAGAGATATTTACCTTCTTCTTTTTCTTTTTTTCCCCTCTCTCTCTTCCTTCCCCCCAACAATATTGTTATTGTATTGTTCAACTTACAGAGATTTGAGTTTGAATCATATTTCAATTAAATACTCACCTATTGCAAATGGTTTATAAAAAAATAAAAAAATAATACAAATCCATATGAGAAAAAGTATTAAAGTAATACCCAAATTATTAAATTCATTGTTTGCTATCTATTAATAACAAAAGATTTGAAGTATAGGTAATATTAAATGTAAGAGTTTTTTGGATTTGAAGGTGAGGAAGCCAATCTTGGTGAGACATTATATATTTCCAATTTTTCCAATGCCGGAGGAAACTGCCTTCGTTCCTTGAAATATGCTCATTATATATTTCAGGGGGAGGGGACAAGAGGAATCACATCTTGGTGAGATTCATCAGTGGTAGCATTTCTTCCCCATCATCATATTCCCAACTCATAATAAAGAATTGTATTTCTACGTCAAAAACATCTTTGCTTATGTAACATGAGATAATATATTGTACTAGAAGTAGGATGCACTCAATGGTAGACATAGGGTTGGTTTTATCCAAATCATCTTAAATTTCTTGTTTTGTATGAGTTGCCTTGGTGTGTTCACTTGTTTTTTCGCCTTTTGGAATCCTAGTAATTGTTTAGAGCTTCCACTAGCAGCAATATTTTTGAACTTCAATCTGAAAAGGGTTTCTTCTATAACTCCTTCCTATGAATTACTTTGCTGTATCAGGACTTTGTTATCCATAAAAATTTCAAGTATAATTGATCTAGGCAGCAAGAGTTGTTAAATCAGGTGTTTTCATCCCCATCAGCGTAAGTACAAAGAAACAAATAGGTTATCAATCTGTAGGCCCATGTGTTTTGAGACGTACAAAAGATCATTGGCCTTTACATGATTGATTATAGGCCATAAGCAATTATGTAGCTTACGTCATAACCAATCATCTGCATTCATGACTATGCCATATGTTTTGCTACGGATACAAATGATATGAGCTTGTAAGGCTGGCCAAGAAGTTGGCTAGATTAACCATATCGTCCTCCTAATAAATTCCATAATTTAAATTGCATCAAGGGCTCATTCCCATCTGCTTGTGAGAGTTGAGACATGTTTATATAACTTATGTCTTGACTAATAGGCAATCAAATGATGTAGGCCCCTGAAAAAGTGCAGAGCAAGTAGTAGGCAAGATTTGCATAACACAACTCTACTATGCGATCCTATGATACAAAAAAGTGGTATAAGCCTATGAGGTTGGCTAGTAAGCACCATAAACTATCCTCCTAATCGAGGTATTGATTTAAACTTCATAAATTCCACTTGAGCCCCACTTAAGGTTGCCGTAAATGTGCTTTGGTTTTCAAATAAAAAAATTTAAGTGATTATTGACTACCAAGAACTTGACATCATTGAATATGAACATTTCATTTTTCACAAGTGATTTCATGCATAGAGCAAAAAACTTCAATGAGTTCAAAGACGGCTTCCTAATCAAAGACCAGCTACAACTCGAAGTGATTGCAGAATGAATTCTACCATTCTGGCTGTAGATTTGAATGTTGCAAAAGAAATAATACAGTTGATCAAAATTGTGTACAAAATTGTATTTACTTTGTATTTGAGGAATATATATGTATGTATCATTTGTTTACAAGCCTATGAGACCAAACCATAATTTTCTTAACTAGTGATTGAGGATGTTGAGAAGAGACACTCTAGTTTGGATCAAACGCCTATATAGACATTTAATGCCTTCTTCGAGATCTTGTATGCACATCTCCAAATCTTCGAGTTGATTCTGTACACTCTCAAATTTTCTTCTAATGAAAACTTTGAGTAGTGTTGCTTCAACCTTGGCAAATTGGTTGGTATATATTTCTTCTTCCTCACCAGTTACTTTTTTGTTGTGCATTAGCTTGGAGACCAAAGACCATCCACTTGGCTTTGATTGCGCCTTTTGTCCATGGATGGACAAGGACTCAAACACAATGATAGTGGATGATTCTACTTCTGTCAAGATGCTAAACAAAGCCACAGCCTCGTTGTCTGTATTGGAAGGGCAGGAAGTACATTCATTCTTCATACCCTTCAAACTTCCCAAGGCCTTGCCCACTGCCTTCTTCACCAACTTCCTAGATGCCAAGTATTTCCTAACCTCACTTGCAACAGCAAGTTCACCTCTTCGCCTTCGTATAATTGATTGAAGTTCTTGTACGTATTCCTTCGTTCTTTAGCGACATTAGACAAATCCAAGAGCTGAAGAGAACCATCTAATAGATCATTAACCCTTTTTTCAAGCTGCTGTTAGGTTAAGGTCTGTTGAATTTGAGGGAAAAGAAGCAATTCATTCAATCATGCACATCTTGTAGCCCAGTTATATTCTGGCTTATTAAAGATGTAGATCTAGCTTCAAAAGCCTTCAATTTGCATAAATGGTCATTGACTTGAGTAAGAAATGGATGGGGTCTGGAAGGCAAGCTGTTGAAGCAAACATGGGAAGAGGAAGCCATCTTTTTTTTTTTTTTTGAAAAAGAGAAGGCCTATCTTTTCAATGGGTGATTCAGTCAAGCAATCTGCCACCTTCCTTTGCATCCACTCATTATATATTCCATCCTCTTGCAAACTCATTCATAGTAACATGATTTGATTTTGATTATAAACAACCTGTCATCAATGTTTAAGCAATGTTCCTTACCATCAGGTCCCCGATTCCCTCCTATAACATTTCACTTGCATATTACACGCATCTTTTGTTAGGCGACAACATGTCGAATATTTCAAGATGATCTGATGTATTCAATGCATACATGGTGTTAAAGCATCGCTATAGGTTACCCTGCCTCCATGTGGGAGCCACATTGTTAGTGTACATGAATGAACAACTAATTTTTCCTATCGAGTTAGCAAAAAACAACAAATAAAAGATGTTTCATGCAAGCCAACATATTGCACAAACATGTTTCTGTCTAAATGCAGATCAACCTACATTTTGCGCATGTTCAAAGGACTTTTTTGAAAAAAATGCTTATAAAACTCATAAAAAAGTATTAAGCTGCATAACTAGTAGCATTATTAAAGTTGATAATTGTCCTGTTCAGCTTCTAGCAACAACATTTTCAAACCTCATCCTTGTAAAAATTCTAGCGTTCGTGCTTATAAAATAGTTTTCTGGGTCAACATGTGCAACCTGGATGGATACTTCGGCAATCATTGTGTCCACCAATAATTAATCGAAAGGAGTAGACTTGAACAATTGCTATTCAAACAGAGGGCAAGATCTGCGTATATGACTGTGCCACTAGTTTCAATGAGATAGAAAAATGGTGATCAAATTGTCAGCCTAACAGATTTGATGGTGATTTGGATTACATAAAATTGGCCTATGGGTTGATATTAATTGAAAGAGGGAAGCATGTTCTGTCTATCACTTGTCCAATTCATGCGTAGTGAAGCAAAATAGTAGAGCGGAAAGGATAACTTACTCCAGCAATATATGCTTCAAACTGGATTGTTTGCAAGATCATGTTCTTTTGTAAGTGCAAGTTTGTGATAAGGACTAGTAATCTAGTTCGCGAGGAAAATACATCCATATCCCCTTCATTTTAGCGAGCGTGAATAGCTCAATCTAAAAATTACATTCCACCAAAAAAGAAAAAAAGAAAAAAAAAGAACCGATGCCTTAAGACCGTAACCATAATTTATGTACTAGTGTTTAAAGATGTCCATTGAGAAAGCTCTACTTCAGGCAAAAACCTTAAAAGGCAATATAGTCAAATCTAATTATGTCAATTGACTTTTCAATATACTCTATCAAATTATGATGAATATTGTGCAAGAGGCTGGTTAGATGGTTTACGTGAATTCCCAAAACCATTTGTTTTGATACATATACAAATTTTACGAGCTTGTGAGGCTGGCCATGAAGCTGGCTAGATTAACCATACCGTTCTCCTAATAGATTCAATAATTTAAATTGCACCAAGTGCTCATTCCCTTTAGCTTGTGAGCGCTGAGACACATTTAGGTAAAACTTATATCGTGAATAATTGACAATCAAATGGTGTAGGCCCCTGACAAATTGCAATGCAAGCAGCAGGTAAGATTTGCATAAGATGACTCTGCCATTTGTTCCTATGATACAAAAAGGTTGTATGAGCCTATGATGCTGGCTAGTAAGCATGATAAACTGTCCTCCTAACTGAGATATTTATTTAAACTTCATAAAGTCCACTTGAGGCTTGCTTAAGGTTGCAATAAAAATTCCTTGGTTTTCACATCAACGAAGTTAGGTGATTATTGACTACCAAGAACTTCACGTCATTGAATATGAATAGTTCATTTTTCCTAACTGATTTCATGCAAGGAGCAGAAAACTTCCATGAGTTCAAAGACGGCTTCCTAAACAAGGACCAGCTACAACTCAAAGTGATTGTAGAATGTATTCTAGTACTCTGGCTGTAGATATGAAGTAATATAGTTGGGCAAGATTGTGTAGAAGATTGTATAGAAGATTGTATTTTGTATTTGAGGAATATACATGTGTGTACCATTCATTTACAAGCCTATGAGACTGAATCATAATTTTTTCAGCTAATGATTGAGGATATTGAGAAGAGAAACTCTAGTTTTGATCAAACACCTAAACAGACATTCAATACCTTCTTCCAGATCTTATATGCACATCTCCAAATTTTCGAGTTGATTCTGTACACTCTCAACCTGCTTGTCATCAAATTTTCTTCTCATGAAAACTTTGAGTAGTACTACGTCAACCTTGGCAAATTGGTTGGTATATATTTCTTATTCCTCACAAGCAACTCTTTTGCGGTGAATTAGCTTGGAGACCAAAGACCATCCACTTGGCTTTAATTTCACCTTCTGTTAGTGGATGAAGGACAAGAAGGACTCAAACACAATAATAGTGGATGATTCTACTTCTGTCAATATGCTAAATGACACCACAGTCTCGTTGTCTGTGTTGGAAGGACAGTAGGTGCATCCAACTTCCCAAGGCCTTGACCACTACCTTCTTCACCAGCTTCCTATCTGCCAAGTATTTTTGAACAACTCTTGCAAGAGTAGGTTCACCTCTTCACCTTTGCATAATTGATTGAATTTCTTGTATGCATTCCTTTGTTTGAAACAACGCATCCTTATTGACATTACACAAATCCAAGAGTTGAAGAGAACCACCTAACAAATCATTAACCCTTTTCTCATGCTGTTGTTGGATTAAGGTCTATTGAATGTATGGGAAAAGAAGCAATTCATTCAAGCGATCATGCACATCTTGTATCCCAGTTATATTCTGGCTCAATGAAGGTACAGATCTAGCTTCCGAAGCCTTGATTTTGCATAAATGGTCGTTGACTTGTGGAATAAGTGGATGGGGTTTGGAAGGCAAGCTATTGGAATGAGCATGACAAGAGATTCTTGTGTTTGAGGAGGAAGAGGCCATTTTTCCTTTCTCAGAAAAAAAAAAGGCCTATCTTTTCAATGGGTGGTTCAGTCAAGCAATCTGCTACCTTCCATTGCATCCACTCATTATATACTTCATGGTGAGAGAGACAAGAGGAATCCCATCCTCTTGCAAACTCATTCGTGGTAACGTGATTTGCTTTTGATTTAAATAACCTGTCATAAGTGTTTAAGCAATGTTCCCTACCATCAGGTCCCTGGCCCCCTCCAATAACATTTCACTTGCATATCGCAAGCATCTTTTGTTAGGCAACAACATGTTCAATATTTCAAGATGATTTGATGCATTCAATGAATGAATGGTGCTAAGGCGTCGCTACAGGTTGGCTAGCCTCCAAGTGGGAGCCGCATTGTTAGTGCAAATGCATGAACAACTAATTTTTCCTATTAGGTTAGCAGAAAAACAAAAAATAAAAGATGTTTTATACAAGCCAACATATTGCATAAACATGTTCTGTCTAAATGCAGATCAACCTACAGTTTGTGCATGTTCAGAGGACTTTTTGCAAACAATGCTTTGTAAAACTCGAAAAGAAAGTATAAGTTGCATAACTAGTAGCATATTAAAGCTTATCTCTTGATAATTGTCCTATTCGACTTCTAGTAACAGAATTTTCAAAACTCTTCCTTGTAGAGGTTTTGGCTTTCATGCCTATAAAATACTTTGCTGGGTCAACACGTTCAACCTGAATGGATACTTCGGCAACCAATGTGTACACCAATAATTAATTGAAGGGAGTAGACTTGCACAATTGCTATTCAAACAGAGGGCAAGATCTGCGTAGATGACTATGCCACTAGTTTCAACGAGATAGAAAAATGGTGATCAGATTGTCAGCCTAAACAATTGTTATTCAAACAGAGGGTGAGATGTGCGTATAAGACTACGCCCTTAGTTTCAACGAGATAGAAAAATGGTGATCAGATTGTTAGCCTAACAGATTTGATGGTGATTTGGATTGCATAGAGTTGGCATATGGTTGATATTAGTTGAAACAGCCAAACATGGTCTGTCTATCACTTGTCTGATATATGCGTGGTGAAGCAAACTGGTAGAACTGAAAAGATTACTCACTGCAGCAATCTATGCCTCAAACCGGGTTGTTCGCAAGATCATGTTCTTTTCTGAGTGCAAGTTTGTGATGAGGACTAGTAGTCTAGTTAGTGAGCAAGCATGAACAAATCAATCTAACAATTACGTTCCACCAAAAAAAAAAAAAAAAAAAAAAAGAATTGATGCCTCAATACGGCAACCATAATTTATGTACTAGCGTTTGAAAATGTTCATAAGGAAAGCTCTGGTTCAGATAAACACCTTAAAAAACATTCTAGTTAAGTCTAATTCTGTCAATTGACATGTTAATATATTCTATCAAATTATGATGAAGATTGTGCAAGAGGCTGACTAGATGGTTTATGTGAATTCTCAAAAGGTCTATCTATAATTCATGAAGGTAGCAAAATCTAGTTAAAACGCAGTGTATTGGGCTGTTCCCTAGCACATCTTTGAGTAATAAGACATATAGCATTTAAGTACTATTAATTCTTATTCAAGTTTCAGCTATCTGCTTTGAAAATTGTGACAAATCTTGATAGCCCTAATGCCCTGTTGAATAATGTGCAAACATTTGGTGATAGAACTAATAATGTTCACAAAACAGGTTGTTGCACAGAAGTTGAAGTTTTAAGCTCCGTGGAATCTACATAAGCATGCATCATGGAACTTTTCTGTCAAGACGCAGCACCCTATACTAAAAGCACAAATTTAATCTGGATCAAGCATTTTGGTAACATTTACTGGACGTAATTATTAAACCCATAAAATACGACCTCTGTCTAGGTCTGATAAATTGGTTAATGTGGTCATTTGACAAAGATCTCCTTTTACTTTCTTTACATGTTCATTTGTAGGTGATTTATCACGTGATTCTGGGTAGTTCGGTAACTAATGATTGCCACCAAGGGACATAGACAAGGTGATTTCTGCAACTAATCCATAAACAAACCAGTAATGATAATGTTTTCCTTAATCCCTTTGTAGTCTAAAGAAAGCATTTGTATATTTTTATTAACTATTCTTCATAGTTTTTCATTGGTTCAACGATAAAGTTCAAATCAAACAATAAGTATAATCCTTTCTTAAGTATAATTGTTAAGATGCGGGACAATGAATTTTATATTTTAAAGAAATATATTAAATTTTTTTGCTTATATACAAATGAATTCCATAAATTCTTAAGTTAATTTTGAGATTTGATAACATACCTTTTAATATGATATCAAAACCAATAATCCTCTTTATCATTTCTATGAAATTAAAAGTTGAGTCCACACAACATCACAATTGATTTAAAAAATGGACTAGCAATGACGTAAGACATTAAAATATAAATAATAAATTTCATATTACTAAAAAATATATTGAGATTATTACTTTACATAATAATAGATTTTATCAATTTTTAAATTGAATAATAAGTCTCTTAACAGTAACAAGAAATAAAATAATGTCTTTTTGTTCTTTGAGTGTAAAACTACACCATTTCACATAATTGTTTGAAAACGTACGGTATATTCATCTTTCCACTTAATCGATTATTTATTATTCTGTGGTTGATTTTCTACTTTAACACCTCGCAGTCATCTAAAAAACTGATAAACATGTTTCGCAGTGACTGACTTTGCAACCGAATTCATCAATTTCTAAAAGTATGGCCTTGTATGTTTAAGATTAGCAGTAGCCACAATGAAATTATAACCTTAAGTTGTCTCTTTGTCAGTTCACAACTCTCATAAATATCCATATGGTGGGTTCATTAGACATTATTTCCACAACGCTCGTGCTTTTTGCAATATTCCCTCTCACGAATTGGTAGATGATTATAGATAAGGGAAAATTATAGCTTTTGAAGGGCTTTGTCACCTTTTTAGAATTGTTTTAACGGAACAATTGACAATTCGTGAGGATTGCACATAGAATTCAACAAATCATTAAATTAAGATAGAATTTTATGGAAGACAATAGAGGTAGAAGAGAAGAAAAGAGTGACCGTCACAGGTGGAGTGGGACAACCGGCGTTGTGGGTTGTCAAGTTTCTCTTCTCAAAGGATACATGGTTCACAAAATCTGAAGAGATAAAAGATGATTCTTAAAACAAGAATTAAAAACTGTCATGCATTTTCTACTTTCAACGTCAAATATAACGTCCGTGGTCCAAGATATGATGTAAACGGGGGCGAAAATTGTCTTCTTTATCTGTATAAATTTAGCAGCAGCCTTATGCCGCCAAATTCGTTTACCAAATTTTCATGAGGTCTTGCGTTCATGCCATAGAAAGAAAACCATAAAATGTTCAATAAGATGTATAATAAGTCAACATTAAGCTGCTGAGGAAAAGAAGCAACGACTTTTCAAGCATCTAAGTGTATCTTTCAAGCTAGAAGAGCTGTACAGTCCAGGATAAAAGCCGAAAGAAATCAGTGCAGCAGTTGGAAGTTTGGAGATGGCGGCCGAGAGAGGAAGCGTGTGTGTCACCGGAGCAGGAGGGTTCGTCGCCTCGTGGCTCGTCAAGCTTCTCCTCTCCAGGAACTATTCCGTCCATGCTACTGTCAGACAGCCCGGTAGTTTGCCTTCCTTTTCAAGCATTTTTTTCTTCGGCTACTGTTGGAAAATTGTATGGGCTTTCCATCAATCAAAATCGTAGAAGATTATTCATTTTTGTTTTTTAAGTTTCTTGTCTTTAGATTCTTTACTTATGTTTAAATTTGACATGATATCATGGTAAATAAATGATAAATAAGATGATTTAAAATATTTTTTTATGATATTTTCACTCATTTATTTTGTTTAAAGTTTTTGTTATATAAATAGAGTTCACTTGTCATAGTTTTTGCCTTATCTATATATATATATTAGTTTCTAATGATATTATTTAACAAGAAAAGAAAAAATTATAGAATACTCATGTCATACTGAAAGGATTGGTATTTGTAAAGTGACTTAAGCCTTTTGCATAAAGGTGGACCTAGGCCTCTTAGATAATAGTAGAGTGTCTTCTTTTATGTGTGCCAAGTCTAATCTTATAATTGGGCCAATCATTCCCTAATGAATTAGATTGAGCTTGGGTTATTAAGAGTATTGGATTCCTAGTCCTAGAAAGATTGTAAAATGCCTTATAAGCTTTGCATACTCCTCTTTCTCCAACAAAGCTTATTAGGGAAAGATGGACTTGGGCTTTTGTTTTTACCCAAGAGTGAGGCCCGCCTTCTTTCGGATGATCAGAAAAAGGCCGTGACACAACGTTTTCAACACTTACTGCAAAACGTAATATGATTTATTTCGAAAACCGCGAAAAAGAAATGGCCTGACTGTGAAGAAAAATCAAACCCCAGTTGAACAATGCCGTGAATGTCATTTTACTGCTAAAGATGAAATCTTTGGAGGTTCTGCGCAGGAGACCCGAAGTATGCTCATTTATATACATTTGAGAATGCCTCGGAAAACTTGAGACTATTTAAGGCAGACTTACTGGATTACAAGTCTATACAATCAGCAGTTGAAGGATGCATTGGAGTGTTCCATGTTGCTAGTCCAGTTCCTTTTCCTTCAACTATTATACCAAACCCTGAGGTAAGAGACATCAACAAAAGACATCCTTAACGATATACTAGTTACAGTTGAACATGCAGGCAGTGATCATCCTGATATTAGCTTCCTAAGCCACTGTCGTATATCTTTTGTGAAGGTTGCGGTGGTTGAACCCGCTGTAAAAGGCACACTTAACGTGCTTAAAGCAAGCCTGGAAGCAGAAGTTAAGCGAGTTGTTTTTGTGTCCTCTTCGGGTGCGGTGTTCATGAACCCATCCTGGCCCAAGGATGTACTCATGGACGAAACATGCTGGTCTGATAAAGAATACTGTAAAGCTACCAAGGTAACCTTTTTCTTGACACTGCTCTAAGACCAATGTTCTAATTTTTCTATGTATACTCTAAATACTTAATATGGTCTTGCTACCAGAATTGGTATTGTCTTTCTAAAATAGAAGCAGAAACCGAGGCACTGGAGTTTGCAAAAAGAAATAAGTTTGATGTAATAGTCGTATGTCCTACACTTTGTTTGGGGCCAATTCTGCAGCCAACAGCCAATGCAAGTTCCCTATTTCTCATTAAGCTTTTGACAGGTACTTACCATGGACATATAAGCTTGCATTTTATAATTCCAAAGAGGGATTCGAAGGGTTTATGTGTTTCTCACTCTCTGTATGTGCCTTTAAGGATGGGTGTTAGTATTTCAAGTAAAAGTTTCATGCTTTGATATATCATATGCAAAATTTGGATGGGATCTAGAGTGCTCGAAATTTATTGTTAGTTTTTGCACCATCACACTCAATGCGCCTCAGTTTTGCAGCAGGTGGCTGTAGACGTGAGTTGCAATTGCTAATGACTAATGTGGTAGAGTTTCCTAGACATGGTTTCTTTTAGTCGTTGGAAAGAATTCAAGTGTATCGGAATTTCAGCGAAGAGTTGTAATACACCGCAATTTCAAGGGTAGATTATTATTCTACGATAGTTTATATTGAACTACATAAATCTTTGAAATTCTTTTATGTGATTATTGTATGCATTTACTTCATGATCATATTAATCTCCCAATATATACTTTTTCAATTTTTCACTAACTTGTCATTGCTTTCTCGTAGAGGGGCATGAAATGGAGGAGGATAAGCTTCAGTCCAATGTTGGTTCACGCGATATAGTTGACGTACGTGATGTAGCTGAGGCACTAATCCTGGCGTACGAGAAGCCTGAGGCTGAAGGGAGATACATATGCACAGCGCACATTTTCAAGGCAAAGAGTATGGTGGACATGTTGAAGAGTATATACCCCAACTACAACTACCCTAAGAAGTAAGCTTCTTCATTAGTTATTCAACTAAAGAACCTATTGATTTCTACCATCCTCTGTTGAAAATGATGTGTCATGTATTGCTCAAATATTATTATGATATAAAATATTCTGTTTCTTTTTACAAACCATTTCTAAGAAAGAAAGAAATTTTCTTATATGATATCAGATTTTAAATTGAAATACAATATCTTTTCATTCATGGACTAAATCATAAGTTGTCTTCATGTTCAGGAAAAGTAGACATGTTTAAGACATTATGTAGTTCACATTGCTTAAATATTTTCTTAGTATCCTCAATATATGCAAAAATTGTTACCCTCTAACATTGTTAGTATTTTTCCTCTTCTAATCCTTAATATCATATGCTTGGTGATGGCCTTGAATATATACTATACTATTGGCATTGGCAGCTTGATCGGAATTCCAGTAGAAGGTGGGATGAGTTCAGCGAAATTGCGGAGGTTAGGCTGGAGCTACAGGTCATTGAAGGACACCCTAATTGATTCTGTAGAAAGTTATCGTGAGGCTGGGCTCTTGGATTGAAAGAAAGTTGTTTTACCTTCCCAAATAAATTGTTCAGGCAATCTTTAGGCTGGACATATCTATGTTATGCTTATGACTGTTCACATGTAATCAGCTATAGACCATTATTACATGCGTTTTATTAGTTTTGTCATATCAAATCTTTTCTTGCCATTATCATTCTATTTATGAAATAAGTGTTTTTTTCCCTCTCAATTCTCGTTGGTACCTTGAAAAAGGAGATGAAAATGGTGGATGTGTTTCTAACTCCACTCTTTTTAGTTCTAGCTTTAGCAATCTCATATGAGATTTACAACAATTATGTACTTTTGCTACTTGATTGGAGAAATCCTACCAATTTCTTTAGTTGCTTCTCAATGAAAGAAATCCTACTTCTAGAATGGTTTTAGTCAGTTGGAGTTGTTAGAAAATCAATCACCTTAAATGAGGCTTTAAGCCAAAAGTTAAACATCGATCAAGGCTTCGATTCAAACCCATAATCATCACAAAATCGCATCGGATAACATTTTGACACTCGGTTGCTTCTTTACATTTCTTCCCATTGGGAGGATGGCTACAATCGTTGTCTTGACTGATGGAAGCTAGTGCTTCTCTCCGGTTGGCTTAATTCACAATAGCATGGGTCAGACTTGACATATGTAAGCATAAATTTCTCAGGTTAGACTTAATCTCTTGCAGGCCTGAGTCTCTTGGGTCAGACTTAATCACATGCAGGCCTGAGCTTCTTGGATCAGACTTAATCATTCACGGGCTTGAGCTTCTCGGATTAGACTTAATCACTCGCAGACCTAAGCTTCTTCATGGGTTAAGTTGTTAAGTCTCTCAAGCTTGAGCTTCCTCATAAAGCTCTTAATTCTCTCAAACTTGGATTAGCTTCTTAGTTCATGTTGGACTCCCACAATTTTCCCTATAAGAATATTCCAGCATCAACTTCTCTTTAATAGAAATATTATGCAACTAATATTTTCTCCCTTCCTTTTTATTGCTTAAGAAATATTCTTTTGGGACTTGAATAAGGTTGTAATATATAAGGATGTAAAAAATTGGCTACTTTATAATATCATTAATTGATATTATAATTTGCACACCTTTTACTTCCTTTGACTTTGTTTTGCACATTAATATAAAAAACATTTATATGCATTTAACAACAAAATTTGTCACAACAAAACATATCTTTTTCTAACACTTGTAACTAAAAAAATTCTTTCCAAAATAGCCTAGTAAATACTAGTAAATATAGGATCTCTATCACATGTTATGGTGTGGGGCATGCCATAAATCTTGAGGATGTTATCAAAGAAAACTTATGCAATAATAGTGGCCATGTAATGGTGATTTAAGGGAATAAAATGGCTAAATATGGACAATCTATCTACAACAACCAAGATTGATGTCTCACCCTTTGATGGTGGAAGTCAATCAATGAAGTCCATGGAAATGTCTTCCTAAACTTCATCGGAGATAGGTAAAGGTTGTTATAATCCGTTGGGGCTCATGCTTTCATCTTTTGTTTTTGACACACTTCACATCTTCGGATGGTTTCTAACACACCATTTTTCATGCCCTCTAATTAAAACATGACCCTTGCTTTTGGGATTGATTTGTGGTACTCTTCATGTGAAAACACGTGTACTTCTTACAGTATGGTTGGAAAAAATGGTGAGTGTTTCGCTAAATAAATTCTTCCTTTGTAATATATAATCTCATCTCTCCATTCCTAGGCCCTATTGCTTCACCTTCTTGATCCTATTACTGATAACAACTAGAGAAATATCATGCAAGTTCCCCTCTTTGATAGGTTGCAATCAATTTGGGTTTTCCTTTTTCCTTCTTTTTTGCTGGTAGTTGCATTGTCCACATATTTCTTGGGAAGTGGTTCCTTCTTTTTCTACATTGCGGTTTTCTTCATTAGAGGCTTTGGCATTTTTTGTGGAGAATTTGTATGAGTAGGGATTAACTACCTTTCGGTTTAATCTTGGTGGGTTCCTTAGTCATTTTACCTCATGTGTGACAATGCATCTACAGCCAAATCTTGTTTCTTGAGTGTATATTAAATTTCAAAATCATAACCCATTAATTTTGATAACCACTTTTGTTGGGAAGCGTGGATATACATTGCCATTAAAGGAATTGCAAACTTTGTTGATCAATTTGGACAATAAAATGGCTGCCAAGTAGAGAATGCCTATACTTTTAGACTGCTACCACCAAGGTCATTAACTCCTTTTTATAAGTTGATAATTGTTATGGGTACAAAACAAATCAATCCCCTTATTATAATTATGGGTCCACTAAGAATGAGGCAATTAAGGATTTCTTGCAAGAACATGTGTAGAGAGTGGAGTTGATTCACTCACACCTTTAGGCGAGTCAAGCCCTCATGGTAGCCTATGCAAACAAAAACATGATGAAATGGGAGTTTGCATTGGGAAATTCAGTTTACTTAAGAATTCAGCCTATCACCAGTATTTATTGTCATAGGGGCGGGATTACAAGTTATCCCTATGTTATTATGGGTCTTTTATGATCACCTAACGCATGGGGAAGGTGGTGTATATGTTGGTGTTACCCTAGATGCCACTATTCATCCAGTCTTTCATCTATCACAGTTGAAAGCTATTGGGAGACATTGTAAGATGTACCTCGGGGTGCCATTGCTAGATGGAAAGGGCCCGTTACTAGTAGAATCAGTCAAGGTCTTGGATTGTCGTATGGTGCAACAAGGAGATAAGCCAGGAGTGAACCTCTTAATTCAGTGGTCGGAGTCCCTAGAATGCAACCCAACATGGGAAGATATCGAGTACATTCATCGACAGTTTCCCTCGTAATCCTTAAGGACAAAGATTCATCGAAGGGGTGAGGATTGTTGTGAGCGGAAATAATAATAAAGGTTATTGGGGTGACGGTGAGTTTAAGGTAAGGACAAGATAGTAAATGACAGGACTAGGGCTGTAAGGAGATAAGGAAAAGACGGGGGTAGAGCCACATCCATAAACGTTCAGTGCTGAATTATGCATCTTCCAGCTTGGAGAGGTAGAGTGCCGTTTTTGTCTTGTTATCATATTGTGCTTTAGTTATCCGTAGTTGTAACGGATTGGTGAGGAGAGCCTTCTCCTTTGTATGTTATTGATTGGAGTCTTAGTTGAAGTTTCCTTTGCTGTGATCTGTTAACTTGATACCATTACATGTTGCTGTTACGGGCCAAAATTATGTAATAGGGGGGAGTTTGCTATGGGCTAGGCCAGAACTATGTTATGGGGGAGTGAAGCCTTAGTATTAGGCTAGGCAACAAGCGGGTCGGGCGAGATAGTTGGTCCACGGGTAGGAAGGGAGAGGAATGGATTAAGCACTCTTTTTGTCGAAGAGTCGGGGGGAATGGAAGGGTCATTCTGGAGTTTTGTTTTTTGGTAGTTCTCTCTTGCGAGCGCAAAGAGGTTGTGGCAGTTTGGGGTTCCCGACAACGAGCCCCGTTCCTGTTTTCTTGCCAAAGAGTCTTCATGGTCTGGGTTCCCGTACGAGCCCAATCTTCTCAATTTAACTCCATCATTTCACCATTCCACATACATCTCGTCATCAGAGGACGGCCGCAGGGCAAGGGTCTTCTAAGGGTCCCATAACCCGATCGAGAGCTGTGCAAGAAGGCCTGGATTCATCTTCCGATCAGGTACCACTGTTACAAGTGGTATCAGAGCACCTTGATCCTGCAATGGAAGGGCGCGTCTCGCAGATCAAAACCGGAATGTCCTCCATCGAGTCATGGTTGGCCACGGGCATGTTGCAGATGACAACCGAGATGCAAGATTTGCGGTCCCACTTGAATCTCATCTTGACGCAACTTCAATTGGTGGCTTCTCAACGCTCCGATTCGACTTTTGGCGGCGGTGGCGGGCCCAATCCATCTTTCGGGGAAGGTAACCCTAACCATGGTTTTCCCTCATTTCAGTCCGCGAACCCTAACGGGTTAGGATCGGGCTCCAATGGGTTAGGCCCTAACGAGTCGGGCCTAATTGGGCCAAACCCTAATGGTTCGGGGCCAAATGGGTTCGGGCCGAATGGGTCGGGCCCCAACTCCTATGGGTCAGGTCCGAATGGGTCGGGCCCCAGCTCTAACAGGTCGGGCCCAAATGAGTCGGGCCCAAATTCTAATAGGTCAAGCCCAGACGGGTTGGGCCCCAATTCTAATGGGTCGGGACCCCACACTCATGGGTCAGGTCCAAGTGGGTCAAGCCCAAATCATAACGGGTCGGGATTCTCGGGATTGGGTCAGGATTCTTATTTCAACCTCCTGAACCATATAACCCGATTTGATTTCCCCCGATTCCACCACGACGACGACCCTTCGTCCTAGATATTCTTAGCCATGGAATTTTTTGAGTTCCATGGGGTCTCGGATATGGATTGGGTCCGGGTTTCTTCTTGGAATATGGTCGGGAATGTCATTAAATGGCTCCAATCCTATCGGGAGCTGAGTGGATCAAGTCCTCACTTGAGAAAAATTTACACACGGGTTGATGGATAAGTACGGGTCTACTAAACCCCGTGGATCCATCCATAGCATGATGAAACTTGAGTAGGTGGGCACTGTAGATCAATATTATGAGTAGTTCCGAGAGGCCCTAGTTGCTGCGAGACCTCTGAATGCACAGCAAGTAGTGGATTGCTTTATCAGTGGGTTGAAGCTGGGGATTCAAGGGGACGTAGATGCTAAACACCCGGCTATGTTAAATGATGCCCTCCACTTTGCCCTCATCTATAAAGATCAGTTACTACGGATGCAGGGAAGAAGATCTTATCCCTTGATTACTCGGAGAAAGGGTGGAGATAACTTGGGTAGGCGTGGAGGTGGGGCTGGTTTTCCATCCTAGACAGTTGGAAGAGGTAGTAATGCACCTACTAGACCCCAATTTCAATTTCAACCAAGGAATTCTTTTCAGATCAGAAAATTTACAGCAGCTGAGCTGGAAGAAAGGAGACAGAAGGAGTTGTGTTTCCACTGTAATGACCGCTATTTTCCCGGGCATAAATGTCAGAAGAAGCTCTTCATGTGTGAAGCGGTGTACCCGGATGAAGGGGGTGAGGAAGGAGAAGTGGCGGAACTGGCAGAGGGGATGAAAGAAGAAGAGTTTGCTGACTGTTTCGACATGGATGAAGCAATGAGGATATCCACGATGGCACTGTATGATGTAGGAGTGGGGAAGCCTAAGACTATGAAGGTAGAGGGCCAAGTGGAGAAATTCAAGAGGCAGATTAGGGTATTAATCGACTCTGGCAGCACCCACAACTTCATCGACTAGGACTTAATGGATCGACTGGGGCTGAAAGTAGATAATTCAACCACTTTTAAAGTGTTGGTAGACAGTGGTATGGGGGTGGAGAGTAGGGGAGTTTGTAGAGGAGTGGAGGTTAAACTGCAGGGTGTGGGAACGAAGTTAGATCTATATGGCCTTCCCTTGGTGGCTGTTGAAGTGGTCCTAGGGGTGCAATGGCTAGAGACCCTTGGGGACATTACTTGGAATTTTTTAGAGCATCGAATGGAGTTTGAGATGGAAGCCAGGAGGGTAATCCTATGGGGGTGGAGGCCCAAACCTTCTAAGCTAATAGAAGGGGCCGAATTCTCTAAAGACCTGATAAAGAAAGGTCAAATCTTAGTGTTGCAGCTGGTGAATGATGGGAGTGGGGAACAAACGGAGGGAGTAGAGTAGGAAAAGGTTAGCCCAAGTCAGTACCAGCAAATGGAGAGTTTGTTGACCAAGTTTGAGGACATATTCCAAGCTCCAAAGGGGCTGCCTCCTAGGAGGAGTCATGACCACATAATAGTTTTGAAGGGAGATGGTAATCCAGTTTCAGTTAGACCCTACTGTTACCCTTATGTCCAAAAAGGGGAAATAAAGTGGTTAGTAAGAGAGTTGCTTGAGGAGGGGGTGATTCGACCTAGCAAGAGTTCGTTTTCATCACTGGTGGTTTTGGTGAAGAAGTCGGATGGGTCATGGAGGCTTTGTGTGGATTATAGAGAACTTAACAAGCAAACGATCAACGATAAATTCCTAATTCCCACTATTGATGAGATGTTGGATGAATTAAATGGTGGTAAGTACCTTTCTAAGTTGGATCTAAAGTTCGGGTACTATCAAGTGAGGATGAAGGAGGAAGATGTTGAGAAGACAACCTTTAAACCCACAATGGGCACTACGAGTTCCTGGTTATGCCTTTTGGAGTCACAAACAGATCTTTTACCTTTCAATCTCTCATGAATGTAGTATTCCAAGAGCAATTGAGACAATGTACATTAGTTTTTTTTTATGATATATTGGTCTACAGTAGGAGTTGGAGTGAACATCTTGAGCATGTATGCACGGTTCTAGAGGTTCTGAGGAAGGACCAACTATATGTTAGACTAGCAAAATGTGAATTTGGTAGAAAGGAGTTGAAGTTTTTAGGCCATATAGTGAGTGAAAAAGGAGTATCAATGGATCCTAGTAAGGTTGAAGCCATTACGCAGTGGCCAATTCCAAAGAGTGTGAAGGCATTGAGGGGTTTTTTGGGGACAGTAGGAATAGGCGGTTTATCGAAGGATTTGGAAGGATTACAGCTCCCCTTACAGCACTTATTAAAAAAGGATGCTTTTGGGTGGAATGAGAGAGCTCAGCAGGCTTTTGATCAGTTGAAGGTTCTAATGATGAGGGCCCCCATTTTAAGGTTACTTAACTTTTCTCAACCATTTGTGCTAGAATGCGATGCCTCCGGAACAAGAGTTGGAGCTGTGCTATCACAAGATAGGAGGCCAATAGCATTTTTCAGTAAGGAATTGCATAGAAATCACCTGAGGCTCTCCACTTATGAGCCAGAGATGCTAGCGATTATAATGGCAGTACACAAGTGGCGGCATTATTTGTTAGGAAGCAGATTCATCATTAGGAAGGATCAAAAGAGCTTGAAATTTCTACAAGAACAGAAAATAGTGACTCCAGCCCAGCAGAAATGGCTGCTCAAGTTATTAGGCTATGATTTTGAGGTAGAATATAAGTTTGGACGTGAGAACGTGGTAGTTGATGGGCTGTCTCACCAAGGGGACAGGGGAAATGAGACTTCTGACCAAGGAATCTTTGCTGCAATCTCTGCCCCTTACCCTCAGTGGTTGCAGCCAATTAAAGAAGAAAACAGAACTCATCCAAAGGCCCAGGAATTGGTGGAGAGGGTGACTAAAGGAGAAGCAGTGGGACCATGGCTCTATAAGGACGGCATTTTGACATTTAAGGAAAAGGTATATCCACCTTTTAATTATACTCTTATACCTGTAATCATAAAAGAGATGCATGACAGCACCCACAAGGGAAGAGAAAAGACCTTGCAGCAGGTGAGATCTGTTTTTTACTGGAAGGGAATTAGGGCCCATGTGGAACAAGTAGTTAAGGATTGTAAGATATGTCAAAAGGATAAAAATGAGGGTTAGAAACCAGCGGGTCTTTTGCAGCCCCTACCTATACTAGAGAAAGTTTGGGAAGATATTTCTATGGACCTCATAGAAGGGCTCCCAATCTCACAAGGGAAATCGGTGATTTTGGTGGTGGTAGGTAGACTATCAAAGTTTGGACATTTTATACCTATATCACACCCTTTCACAGCCATGTGAGTTGCCTAAGTGTTTTTCAAGAACATTTTCAGACTTTATGGCATGCCTCGAACTATAGTATGTGATAGAGACCCCCTGTTCACTAGTACCTTCTGGAATGAGTTGTTCCAGTTACAGAATACCAATTTCAATTTCTCCTCTGCCTATCATCCCCAAACAGATGGGCAAACGAAGGCTGTGAATAAAACCCTTGAGATGTACTTGAGATGCTTGACTGGAGAGAGGGCGAAGGAGTGGATTAGGCGGCTGCCCTGAGTACAGTATTGCTACAACACTAGTTGGCACAGTTCACTCTTACATTCCCCTTATGAAGTGTTATTTGGAAGGACCCCGCCCTCACTTATAACTTATGTTAAGGGTTCAACTAAGGTAGCTTCAGTGGAACATCTACTGGAGGAGAGAGACAGTATGTTGAAGACCATCAGGAGGAACTTACAGACTGCCGAAGAGAGAATGAGAAGGGAGTATAATCAAAAGGTTAGGGAAGTCTCTTACCAGGAAGGAGATTGGGTTTTAGTTAAATTTCCTCCATATAGACAGATTTCAGTGACTCAAAGAAGAAATCAGAAATTGAAACCTAAGTTTTAGGGCCCCTACAAGATCACCAGGAGAATAAAAGAGGTAGCCTACCAAGTCAACTTACCCCCGGACTCCAAAATACATCCTGTTTTTCATGTCTCTAGACTCCAGAAGTTCCAGGGGAACGAAAACAACCCAGTACAACCATCAGAAGAGGAGTTCTAGGATGCTCCTGAAGAATTTGTGGAAGAGATGAAGCCAAAGGCTATGTTGGAGAGCAGGAAGAAAAATGGTAAAACATAATTCTTGATACTTTGGGAGAATAGATCTCCAGCTGAGGCCACCTAGATGAGTGAAGTTGAATTCAATTCTAAATACCCTAGTTTTTCTGTTCCATTTTTGTCCCAGCCTTGAGGACAAGGCTGAAATCAAGTAGGGGGAGTTGTTACGGGCTAGAATTATGTAATGGGGGGGAGTTTGCTACGGGCCAGGCCAAAACTATGTTATGGGGGAGTGAAGCCTTAGTATTGGGCTGGGTAGCAAGCAAGTCGGGCGAGATAGTTGGTCCACGGGTAGGAAGGGAGAGGAATGGATTGAGGGCGCTTTTTGTCGAAGAGTTGGAAGGGAATGGAGGGGTCATTCTGGAGTTTTGTTGTTTGGTAGTTCTCTTTTGCGGGCACAGAGAGGTTGTGGCGGTTTGGGGTTCCCAACAACGAGCCCCGTTTCTGTTTTCTTGCCAGAGAGTCTTCACAGTCTAGGTTCCTGTACGAGCCCAATCTTCTCAATTTAGCTCCATCATTTCACCAGTCCACATACATCTCATCATCGGAGGACGGCTGCAGGGCAAGGGTCTTCCAGGGGTCCCATAACCCGATTGAGAGCTGCGCAAGAAAGGCTGGATTCATCTTTTGATCAGGTACCACTGTTATAGTTGCCCACTGGCTGTGGCAATGTGCAGTCCAAAAAACTAAGCTTATTGTGGGCTAAAAACGTAGTTGTGACTTGATTTGCCTAAAGATGATAGTTGGCTTCACTGATGGGACGCTGCGAAACAATGCTTTTTCTTTGCAAATCAGCAATGGTGAGCTGATAAGGGTTGCAGGCGGGGGTGGGAACAACAGTGCCGGTGGATGGGTTGCTTGAAGCGGCCATGGAAGCCATGGAGATGCGATCGGGGGCGAAAGTGAAAATTTTGGGTGTGGCGAGGTAAAACGGAAAAATTAAAAAGATGTGGCTAGGGATTCAGGCTAAGGAGGAGGTAAAAAATGAAATATTAAAAATATGTGGTAGAAGGTGAAATTCAGATTGTAGTGGGGGAAACTATAAATAGGAAAAGATACGCTAGGCACAGGTAAAAATGAAATATTGAAAAGATGTGGGTAGGGAAAAAGAAAAAAAGGTAAAAGTGTTTACGGAAAAGAAAGAAAAAAAAAGCATTGAAATGATTCTCTTAGGCACTTTCTTTCAAAAGGGTTGAAAAAGAAGCAAAGGCCATTGGGCTCAAAACTGGCTCGGTATCATATTCCATATTATAAAATGAAAAACTCATGAGTAAGAGAATCAACTTTGTATTGATACTTCAAGCTTCAATGTTTGGGAGCTGAGCATCTGACTGCGACACAAGTACCTTTTCTTGAAATAAATTGTAATAATAAAGCATTAGAACATTGTGTTTCTGTCTTTCTTTTCTCTTCTAAAAACTTTGTAAAAACTAAAATTATACCTAACAAGGACATTCCTTTACATAGGAAAATAGTCTTGCGCAAGTACTATGGATGCAAGAAAATAAATAGAAGTGATTCTTGAGCTTAAGGCCCTGTTACGCGCTCTGCTTCTAATGCACGTCGCAGAATGATACCTGACAATAAAAATATGTTGATTGAAACCACACGGTAAATCAGTATCCAAAGAGCACCGCCTGGCTGAGCGGTCCCACTTATCCTAGAGTCTGAGAAATGGCTACTGCCCAAACAGTGTCATATCTGTCATCTTGCATCCTGCTTTTAATTCAGAGCACCTAAGGAACTAGTGGTCATTGCTAAGAGCTTGGAGAGAAAGGCAAAACATCGTGTTTCAAACACACAGTAAATAATTAACTAAACAAAAAGCAGGAAATAATAAAGGAACACTTGCAAAAAGCCCAGTCTACTTCAGTCTAAACAAAAGGAAAGAGTGGGAAGAACCAAGTCTACTTCAGTTCAGCTTCTTGTCTTCCTTCAAGCTTCTTTGGCCTCTGCTGGATCCTGAAACACTCAGATCCCAGCACATCCGGTTCAACTCAAAGAGAGTCGGGAGCTACAGGTCGAAAAGGTAGACTCTTATCCCCACAAAGTCTCCGTTCTTAGGCTAAAAGCTTACTGTTGGGGTTAGTGTTATGTTTCTGAATTTTCTGTAGCTTTAGATTTTTTTCTCTATACTCTAGTTAGGTTGTAGATGCGAAAAACTAGCGCTTTTGTTGCAAGTAGTACTGTCTAACATATGTTTGACTCCTACGTTTCTTGTTTGTCATCTGAAAACTGGAGATCTTATGCACATATTTCTTGGTGCCGTGCTGGGTCTGGGAGGAGTAGAAGGAGCATCGTAGCTTTTTCTTCTTTGTTGAGTTTACTTTAACAGTGTCTCCCGACTGATACTTATTTTTCTTTTTCTTTTTTCTTTGAAACCAAGTGCTTTAACTTTCTCGTGTAATAATTATGAAGGCGGGACACGTAAGAGAATTTTTGGACCTGATTAGCTAATAATACTGTGGCTGCTGAGCTTCTTCAATTATCTGGCCAAGTTGAGATAAATTTCTTGAAACTCTTATCACCTTCCTAATTGATGAATCGGTTTTCTTAACTATATTGAAAAGCTTTTACAAGCTCAATGCTGGTGGTTTCATGGTGAACCCTTACATCAAGCGGTCAACTTTTACCAATTATGAGCAACAATGCTTTAACTTCATGAATAAGTATGAATCGCTAAACAGACTAACATAACATAAACTTATATCTATATCTCTTGCTTTTGTTTCGACAACATAAAAGTTAACCTTTTTTGTCTTTTTCAATAGGTGAAAATAAGAGGGGAGAAAATTTAGAAACCAACGAAATGACATGGTTAACATCATTACTGCACCCCAGTCATTCTACAGTGAATAGAATGTTCAAGCGTTTGTTCTGTTAAGGCTCTTACTACAGGTCATTCTCATTTTGGTTGGGCCAATCAGAAAAATTACAAGCAGTGGGTTCATAATATTTCTGATTTGGACTGCCTACTTGATGGCTGATTGGGCTGCTACCTTTACAATTGGACTTATTTTCCGACATCGTGGCCAAGTTCAGAAACCTGGTCATAGTCCTGAGATTCTTGCATTTTGGGCTCCATTTCTTTTGTTACACCTTGGTGGTCCAGATACTGTAACTGCATTTTCTTTAGAGGATAACGTTCTTTGGCGGAGGCATTTATTTGATTTTATCACGCATGTGGCTGCAGCTTTAGTTGTCTTCTTTCAAGCCTTTTCTGGAAACAAGTTACGGGTGCCCACGTTTCTCCTATTTGGTGCTGGAATCATCGAGCATTTTGAGCGTACATGTGCTTTATTTCTTGCGAACCTGGATACATTCAGGAAATCAATGCTTAAAGAACCTGATCCAGGGACGAACTATGCAAAGCTTATGGAAGAATATGCTTTCAGGAAAGATGCTAATCTCCCAACTCAAATAGAACTGATATCAGAACCTAATAAAGGATGTAAAGGATGGAAGGCTGAATTCTATGCTATAGATGATACCCACCTTGATTATATTGCAGTGGTGAAACATGCTTTTTACTTCTTTAACATCTTCAAGGCTCTCATCGTAGATCTCATCCTCAGTGTCCGTGCACGTGACGAGAGCCGAGTGTTTTTCCAAAATAGATCCTCGGAAAATGCCTTAGAAGTGCTAGAAGTTGAACTCAACTTCTTGTATGATGTTCTGTATACGAAGATTGCCGTAATGCGTTCGGCGGTTGGATTGTTTTTCCGTTTTGTGTCCTGTGTGCGGTTGTGACCGCTATCCACTTCTTCAATGCAGTAGATAAGTATGGCTTTCGTAAGATTGATATTAAAATTACCTATTCCTTGCTCTATGGTGCTATCATCTTGGATGCTTTTGCTCTCTTTATGTATTTTCTCTCTGATTGGACTGTTGCTTACTTCGAGAATGTCATGAGGAATAATAAATGGGGAAGACCTATAAGCAGAGCCATTGTTGTTCTCCTAAGAGTCTTGCACGGAGTCTTGCACACGTTTAACATTACAAAGAGGTGGTCTAGATCTCTGGCTACATATAACTTGATCAATTACTGTTTGAAGTAACGTAACTGTTCATGGATGTATCGTTCCTACCATTACTTGATTGAGTTCAAGTTTTTGAAGATTGTTGAGCATCTCCATGATAGCGCTAAGAGGCTCTATGATAGCATCAAATACGTTTCTAGAAAGCCACTTGACTATACGGTATGGGATTTCATTTTCAGTCAATTAATAGCAAAATCCTATATCTCTGAAAATCCGGACGCTGCAGAGAGGATATATTCAGCTCGAGGTGATTGGGTTCTAATAAATCACCATTGGAAAGATGCAGTGGTGCGTCGATGTCTTCTATTCTTGATGTTGATTATGATCAAAGTCTTATGATATGGCATATTGCTACAGATTTGTGCCATAAAAAAGATGAAACCAACAATGGTGATTGTGTTGATCATCGTAAAATCATTAAGATCCTCTCGGAATATATGTTGTATCTTCTAATTATGCAGCTAACTATGATGTCTGCTGTAGCAGGTATTGGTGAAATACAATTTCACGATACCTGTGCGGAGGCCAAAGAATTCTTCAATAGGAAAGTCCCTAAAAGAGAATTATTGGATGAAGAACGTAAACTAGCTCATGAAGCAATCTATAAAATAAAGACATATGTGAGACCTATTGATTTGAAGGGTGATAGAAGTAAATCTGTACTAATTGATGGGTGTATACTTGCCAAAGAGCTTGAGAAATTAAAAGAGAAGAAATGGGACCTAATAAGTAAGATGTGGGTGGAATTGTTGTCTTATGCTGCAAGTCATTGTAGGCCTAACACTCATGTTGCTCAACTAAGCAAAGGAGGAGAGTTGATCACCTTTGTCTAGTTATTAATGGCTCATTTGGGTATTGGGAATCAGTTCCAAATTAGTGATGGCTACACGAGCAAAACTGATTGTGGGTAAGTGAAGTAAGTTGGGTCAATTGAATTGGCATCTTTCCATGTAGAGCTTTATGGCTCTATTCTTTTTAAGATTCCAGTGTGGTCATGCTCGTTGAAATCCATTGTATTTTACGTTGTCAATATGCAATGTTATTATAGCATTTATATGTGAACGTACTTTTGTTATCTTACTTGGTTTTAAGGGAAGAAGTAAAACTTCCTTTTAGCAACAACCATGACATTTAGATCCTATACCAAGGCTTGCATTTGAGACTTGTAAGATCTTCTTTTGTGCAACGAGAACTACCACCAATTTGTGGTAGTAATAGGGAGCAATAGTTTGAGGTCCTTTGTTGAAGATCGAGTAAAAAAAAAAGGATTTTATTACTGAGTATACAATAGACCAAGAAAGAAATTGAAATATGTAAGAAGAATAATGAATAAATATCAAATATACCATATCTCATGCCACAATTACTAAGACATTGAACACAATCAAATGGATGTGCATTGTTATTATAGTCCAATATAACAACAAATAAACAGCTTTCTTCTTTGTATGCGCAGTTCAATTAATTAGAAAAGCCTAGAAATCTAGGTCGAAGAAAAAATTTAATTTCTTGCGGGAAATGATTTGGCCTTAAGTCCTCCAAAACATTACGACAATACATAAAATAATTGGTTTTTTGGATGAAAATTGATTATGGTAGAGTCATCTTCCATTCTAAAAGCCCAGGGGCTTCTCTTAATAATTTATGTTACTTTGTGTGACTTCTCAAAGGGTGTATCTATAGCGCAGGAAGGTCGCATAAGCTCGTTAAAACTAGGTGTATCAGGATGTTCCGCAGCACATCTTTTAGTAATAAGGCATTAGGTACTGTTATTTCTTATTCAACTTTTAGTTATTTGCTTTGAGAATTGAGACAGTTGGAATCTTGACAACTCTGATGCCCCGTTGAATATTGTGCAAACATTAGTGACAGAAATAATAATGTTCAGAAAGCAGTTTGTTGCACAGAAGTTGAAGGTTTAAGCTTCATGGAATCCACACAAGTATGCGTCATGGAACTTTTCTGTCAACAAGCTACACACTACACTAAAAGCACAAAGTTAATCTAGATCAAGCATTGGCACCACTTAGTGGACGTAATTATTGAGCCCATAAAACCTCTGTCTAGGATTAACATGGTCATTCAAGAAAGATCTCCTTTTTACTTTCTTTACATGTTAGTTTATGGGTGATTTGTCACATTATTCCCGTTAAATAATGAAGGGATATGAAACTGAAGGTGCAGGGAGATTGTGAAGAAGTGAGGTAGAAGAGGTGATTTCTGCAACTTCTGCACAACCAAAATAGAGATAATTACTAGAATCTCCTTTTGTTTTCGTAATGTACATGTATCTCATTCATTTACAATAAGTCGCTAAGATTTTCCTTCTCCTTATATGTTTGATGACAAAACTGCAGTTTTGTGATCTTTCTGGCTAGTGGTTCAAGATGTTGAGAAAAGACACTCTGGTTTTGATAAGCCGCCAAAACATACACTCAATTCCTTCTTCAAGATCTTGAATGACCAACTCCAATTTGCTGATCAAGTTATGCACATCATCAACGTGCTTGATGTAATCTGATTTGCTTATGTTTCTACTGATAAGGCAGTGAAGTGCGGCGTCCACCTTCTTGAATTCAGATGCCTCTGTTTCTTCATTCTCACTTGCTACGCTTTTGGGTTTTACCAACTTAGAAACCAAGGACCATCTGCCTTTTGATTTCAGCTTCTGCTCCGCAATGTAGGACAACAAGGATTTTTTTTTTAACATAGAGAGAGTGACTGACTCTATTTCTCTTAGTGTGCTAACAATGGGCAAGGTTTTATGATTTTTATCCGCATGTTTACCTTCCATGCTCTTTAGGGCCTTCTGAATTGCCTTTTTGACAGCCTTCCTTGAGGTCAAGTACTTCCTAACCTCTCTTTCAAGCCCCATGTCACCACTGACCTTCTTCGATTGATTGTTTGAAGTTTTCGTGCGCTTTCTTTTGTACGTATCAAAGCATCCTTGACTGTGCTGCACAAGTCCAGGATCCTGAGAGATCCATCCAAAATTTCTTCTTCCCATAAGTTATTGCACCTTTCAGCAAAGGCGTGTTGCATGAGGGGCAACTGAAGCAACTTTTCAAACAATCATGCAAGTCCTGAAGGCCATTTAATTTGTAGATCAATTATGATGAAGACGAAGAAGTGGGGGCATCAGAAGCCTTACTCTGCACAAATGCTCATTGCATTCTAGAATGAAAGGGTGTGGTCTGGATGGCAAGCTCTTGGAACGAGCATGATAATGCGATTTATTGTTGAGAGGTTATCTTTTGCTCTACAGAGAAGAGAAAGGCCAAGAACTTGAATGTTGAAATCAGTATAGGAATTGGCCATCTTCGGTTGGCATCTACTGAGTATATATTGCAGGTCGAGGGAGACGAGGAAACTCATCATCTTTAACTCAATGAATCCTAACATGATTTCGATTTGGATCTAAATGCAATGCCAACAATGTCTCTGCAATGTCTCCCCACCAACTTGCCCCCAACTCTTTATCAATTATATTTAGTGTTAGGTTTGCATTACATAATACCTTGTGTCTTAGTACACAAAATATGCAATATTTTATCAGTGATGTTGCATATATTATAAGAATTTAATTGATCTTCGATGAGATTAAAAATTCAGGATCTGCATAGACAGATTTAAAACACTAAATTAACAATAATGAGATAAGAAATTGAAAAAAAATACCGTTTGTCAATCCCTTATGAAAATTCACAAATGCGAAATTCGATTTACAGATTAAGCTTATATCCTCTATTCTCATTCCATAGACACGGGCTTGATGAGAGAAGCTAAGGGATTGCAACTTGAAGAATGAAGCCTCTCATAACCCTAATACCTAAATAGTATGCTTATATAATGTGAGCTAGAGGATAGGACCTAGCCCCCCTTATGTGTCACCAAATGGGCCCACTCATCACGGTCATATTTGGTTAGCTGCGGCCCACACTAGCTAGTCTATATTCTTAAATAAGATCCTTAAGTCTCTACCAACATTAATATAAGCCCACTTTATGGGAAGCTTAAAAAATATGGTAACATTATTAAAATATGCTAACATATATAACAGACAGTCAGACTTTTGCATTACCGCTCATCTCCCCATCAACGTGTTTCCAACTACCTACCATTTACATTTAATCATACCTTTAGGTTTTTATGGCTTGATCTCTTGGGACCTGGTCCGTAAATTATGCAGAACACGAGTGGTGTTGATGCAGAACGCATCTTCTGCAACATAACAAAGACATTGGCCATTCCTCTCAGATCTGCCTGCCTCGTTGTAAGTCAAGGTGGCTGTGTCGCTTGCGTGTTGTATATCTTATCCATCATTGTGAATCATTTAGTATATGCTACTAACCGCTGTGAAGATCCATCTGCAATTTTTTTTTAAAGTGTAGAAATAATTGTTAACGAGTTGGAAAGGTGGTATGAGTGAGACATAGCAAAAACATTGAGTAGATGGCATTAAGGTCCAGATCTCAGTCGCGGTATTATCCGCCAAACCAATGGAAGGCCAATTGCTAGAACATTTATCATGTTCACTTTATGTCACACCAAAGGATTATGGGTGACAGTTAGGATATGGGACTGGGCACTCACGTTGTCTTCATCACATATAGACAACAAAGCTGCTAGGTTTGCTTACACCTATGTTTGCTTTCTTTTGTTGTAAATTAGCTAAGAGTGTTATTTGTTGGTAGGATATGTAGGGGTGTGAAAACCCTTGTTGTAACCTTGTAATCCTTGAGTAAGTTCTTGTTGTATTTCGAGTGTGTATTTGAGGTTGAACTAGTTTGTCTATTGAATTTCAAGTTCCTTATTTGACGTTGTCTATTATTTAGTGAATCCAGAAACTTTATCTTTCTGTTTTCTCAGTTTCCACTGTTTCAGCACTTGGTTGTTCTCTGTTTCTTGGTTGAAGATAAATCTTTGCCCAAGTGAGGTTGTAGTATGTCCGGGAATCACCCTTTGCTCTTGTTTCCAACCGAAAAAAAAAAAAAACACAATCAGATTATGGGATGTTTTTCCAGTGAAGAAAGGTAGAAGCATTGTATATTTTGTTAAGATTTGCATATAGTTTAGCAGCAAGTCATGGTTGTTCTCTTGGAAAATATTGCCATTTGTTCAATCATGGAAGGGTTGGAAGTTCACCCTTAATGTTCTATTACTTGGTAACTATATTGGTCATATCCTAGAGTTAACCCTGATTTTCTTTTTATCCATTCATTTATATTTTTGCCCCTTTATTTCCCTTTGGATTCTTGTTATCAACTCATTTATGACTCTTTAATCAGAAGAAAAATGAAACAGATTCCTTTACAACCTGGTTTCATTAAAATTAGGTTCTGAACTTGTTGTGCTGGGAAGGAGACATTGTAGAAACTTCGCCAGATTTGTTTACAGATCCAAATCATAATTACATTGCGTTGATGTTAAGAGTAGGATGAGACTCCTTATGTCTCCCTCTCTCCATTTTCATATATTGCTTGGAACCTAAACTGGTGGACTAATTTTGTACGTTCAATTCCAAAACCTTGCTTGAAAAGGAAATATGGCCGTCTTGTCTTCAAATCTTAAGTCCCATCAACATGTTCGCTTCAACAGTGTTGGAATTTTTGTGAATTGGATCAAGGAAAAGGAAAAGGTGCAGGAATATTGAACACAAGTAATGCAGTGGAGATGATTTATTAGTTTACAAGTATAGTAGTTAAAACTTTCCATTACTTTCAAAATTAAGACAAAACTGTATGTCTATGGTGTTGCCATGTGAATCTTCTAGCTAGTGGTTCAAGAAGTTGAGAAGAGAAACTCTGGTTTTAATTAGCCCTCTGAAAAGGCACTAGAGTCCTTCTTCGAGATCTTGAACGATTGACTCCATATCCCCCCAGCGAGTTATGCACATTCTTAGCATGCTTGATGTAATCTGATTTGCTTATGTTGTGAGCAGCAAGGGAAACTAATGCAGCATCCACCTTCACAAATTCAGATGCATCAGTTTCCGTATTCTCCTGAGCTATTCCTTTAGGGTGAACCAACTTAGAGACCGGGGACCAGCTGCTTCGTTTTGATTGCAACTGCGGCCCTGCTATGTAGGATAACAAGGATTCGAAGACAGTGAAACTGACTCTTTTTATTTCTTTCAATGTGCCAACCATCGGTATGGTCTCATTGGTTTTTTCAACCTGCTTCACTTCCATTCCCTTGAGGGACTTCTGAATTGCCTTTTTGACAACCTTTCTAGATGTCAAATATTTCTTGACTTCTTTTTCCAGCCCCATGTGCATAATTGATTGAGTTCACGTGCACATTCTTTTGTGTGGATCATGGCATCCTTGGCTGCACTGCAGATGTCTAAGAGCCGGAGAGATTCATCCAGAAGCTCTTGTACCCATCTTTCATCACAACTTCGGACAAAATTGTGCTGCATCTGGGGCAACTGAAGCAACCTTTCTATGCAATCATGCAAATCCTGAAGACCACGTAATTTGCCACTCAATGATAATGCTGAACAAGAGGGGGCATTGGAAGCCTCCAGTCTGAATAAATGCTCATTACATTCTAGTATGAGAGGGTGTGTTACGTGCGTGTGTCAGAGGAGACGTCTCAAAATCAAGAGTGGGATTGGGTGCTTATTTATGTTTCTGTTTTGTCGTAGGAACCTTGTCAGGCTAACAATATGGGCTAAGTAGGCATGTAATAGAAGATAGGTTGCGTCTGTAAGTAGCTAAGAGGGTAAGGGACGCATGGTGTGTCAGTAAGGTAGGAAGCTCATATAAAGAGCTTCCCGTGTAAGGTGAAGCTAGCTTTTGAAATCTAAAGAACCGGTGTGTTTTCCCTTCTGAAAACAGAGTTCGGCATCCCTCTAATGATGTCAACCAGGCTCCATTTTATCCAAAGTTACTATAATCCTTTCCAAATGAGCGCTAATCCGCTTGTAAGGAACCCAGTTACGTGTCCTAACCTTTGTGCACGTAAGAGGGTGTGGTCTGGATGGCAAGCTATTGGAGAGAGCATGGTGATGGGATTTTTTGTTGGGGGGACATGAGGCCATTTTTTTCCGACGCAGAGAAGAGAGGAAGAACAAGGAGTCGAATGACTAAGTCAGTCTAGGACTTGCTCATCTTCGGTTAGCATCTACTGAATATATATACAAATAGCAGGTAGAGGGAGACGAGGAATCTCATCACCTTCTACTCAATAAGTAGTAATATGATTTCGATTTAGATCTAAATGCAATATCTGCAATGTCTAACTAATGTCTCCCCATCAACTTGTCTCCAGCTCACTTCCACAGATATCTCATCTCAAGCGTGAAGGATATGAGTTCTTGTGCCTGGCAAATAAAATATGCAGCACACTGATGGTATTCAAACCATCTCGTGCAGTGTAACAAAGGCGTTAGGCATTCTTCCCAGCACAGTCTGCTTCTCCACAAGACAGCAGCGGTGGGTCACTTGTGTTTTGCATATCTGAGACATTATTGTACAACATGTACATTTAATACAAAATTCCACCGTGTGAAGCTCGGTCTGTGATTTTTTTTTTTTTCTTGTCTGGAAATAATCGTTAATGAGTTGGAATGATGGTCATAGGGTGAGATTGCAACAACATTGGCTAGGTGGCATCAAGACCCAGATTAGAGTCATAATATGCTGATTGGTGTTTAAATTGGATGAGATTCCAATGCCCCCTCTTCTTCAAGGAAGATGGTCAAATGGAATATCCGCAGTGTCCTACTAACAAAAATAATGGGTTATCCAGGTATTTTGTATCCAGGTGGACTGATGATTGAGAAGGTGGATGAAGTGTTGCAATCTTTTCTCAAGACTACCAAATGTGACAACTCATGCATGTTGAAAGTGCGGAACTGGCAGGAGATTCCTAGCACCCACTGTTTCAAAGAAGTGGTTGAATGCCATTTAACATCTATCAAAACTAGATTTTCCCTTCTCCATGGCTTTAACTACAAGCCAGAAAGTCATAGTTGTATATGAAAGATACCTATAACGTGCTTTTCCCATCTGATTCTAAATAAACTACTACACATGGTGCTGTGATATCTTCACTTCTGTTAGCCAAAGGACTTATTACTTGCACTTGAATAGTTTATACTGAAATATGCAATATTGTGGATGCGAAAATAAAAAATGCTAGTATACAGTACACCATTTACCGTTTACCGTTTTCCATCCTCTGAATGTTGTTTCCATATGAATTATTAATTGAAGCAAAAATATCCAGCATTGACTAATTTATAATAGCTCACACTCTTACACTACATCAACTGGTTCCAACATATCCAGCATGCAGGAAATTGGCAAGGTTTATTACCCAATAAACTTGTTTTATAGATTTTTCCACAGAAATGAAGAGAGTAACCACACATTTGATTGCCAAAGGCACATGGAATTAAATTTTGAATCTCCTTTCTGTTATTTTTTCTTTGTTCTCCCATCCGGAGCTACCATTTGTCTTGTTAGAGTCTAGCATGAATCTTACTTATTTCACACGTACCTTTATTTAGTCTTAATCTGCATTGTGAGTTAAGACATTTGGAATCTTGAAAACTCTAGGTTGTGTCACATAGATGCCCTCGGTGTCTCTTACACTTTATTAAAAAAAACAGGCTTTTTGAATTTCCTATTTATGTCTAAGTTGAAGCTGCAACTTGTCCTCAATATTTAAATGTTTTAGTTTTGGATATTAGGTTTTTTTTCAAAGGTCAGCTTTAGATGGAATCTATCCTTTGAAGCTTTCATGAAACCTTCATGCAAACACCAAAATCACTATGAACTTTAAGGTTGAACGTTCAAACATTTGCAAATGCAAATTAATTTTAAGTGTTCAGCTCATATATTCACACCTTTTACAAGGTCTGTAACTGATTAATGGGTCATTTGAAAAAGAGAATGTTAAGTGCCTTCTTAAATTGCTTTCAAATTTTATTGCTTATGGGTCATTCTATAAGATAGCAAGCAATTGGAGAGCTGAAGATAAATAACAGATCAAGGAATAGCTATGTCCACTAAACTAAATTAAACTAGAGGCGCAAAAGGATTAAGGACAAACAATGTAGTAAAGATGATTTGTGTAGAAGAATACATTCATTTTTATAATAATATACATGTAACTTCCTTCA
This sequence comes from Casuarina cunninghamiana, assembly GCA_028551485.1. Taxonomy (NCBI): domain Eukaryota; kingdom Viridiplantae; phylum Streptophyta; class Magnoliopsida; order Fagales; family Casuarinaceae; genus Casuarina; species Casuarina cunninghamiana. Next base: position 20,711,429 of record CM052369.1, read on the forward strand.
TTTACATAACTAACGACAAAACTGTACGACTATGATGTTGCATTTATGATCTTTCTGGCTAGTGGTTCAAGATGTTGAGAAGAGAAACTCTGGTTTTGATTTGGTGCCTGAAAAGGCACTCAAGTCCCTCTTCAAGATCTTGAACGATTGACTCCAAATCTCCCAGCAAGCTATTCACATTCTCAACGTGCTTCTTGTTATCTAATATTCTTGTGTTGTTACTGACAAGGGAGAGTAATGCAGCATCCACCTTCACAAATTCAGACACATCTGCTTCTTCGTTCTCATGAGCTACTCTTTTGGGGTACGCCAACTTAGACAACAAGGACCAGCTGCTTGGCTTTGATTGCATCTTCGGCCCGGCTATGTAGGACATCAATGGTTCAAACGCAATGAGAGTTACTTTTTCTATTTCCCTCAATGTGCTAACCGTTGTCAGAGTCTCCAGGGTTTTGTCAGCATGTTTGAACTTCATCCCCTTCAGGGCCTTCTGGATTGGCTTTTGGACAACCTTCCTCGAGGTCATGTGTTTCTTAACCTCTCTTTCGAGGCCCAAGTCACCTACTGACCTTCTGCGCAAAACTGATTGAAGTTGTCGGACACATTCTTTTGAATAAATCAAGGCATCCTTAGCTGCACCACAGATATCCAGGAGTCGGAGAGATCCATTCAAAAGATCTTCTACCCATGAGTTGTCGCACCTTTCAGCGAAGGTGCGTTGCATCTGGGGCAACTGGAGCAACTTTTCGACACAATCATGCAAATCTTGAAGGCCATTTAGTTTGCAGTTCAATGATGAAGATGTCGAAGTAGCAGCATCAGAAGCCTCTAATCTACATAATTGCTCATTGCATTGTAGTATGAGGGGGTGTGGTCTAGATGGCAAGCTATTGGAGCGAGCATGATAGTGGGATTTCTTGTCGAGAGGAGATAAGGCCATCCTTTTGGTCTAAGAGAAGAGAAGGGACTCTGAATTGAATGTTCAAGTCAGCCTAGAAATTGGTCATCCTCGGTTGGCATCTATAGGTATTTATTGCAGGTAGAGAGAGACAAAAGGAATCCCATCACCTTCTGCTCAACGTGTCCTAACATGATTTCGATTTGGATCTAAATGCAATATCAGCAATGTTCGTGCAATGTCTGCCACCAGCTTCTCTCCAATTGATTCCTGTTTATATTTAATTTTCCCAAATCATGTCTGCATTTAATATCTTTGCGCCCTAGCACATAAACTATGAAGGACACGAGTGTTATGGGCACCATCGCCACCAATACTGCAAAGGCAGTATTCCATTCCTCTAAGCTCCAACGGTTGCTGCGGTAGACAAGATCCTTGTGTCCCTTGTGCTTGCTCTTCATAATAAGTTGAATCATTCAAGATTTCTGATTAAATGAAATGAGGTAAAGGCAACTCGTGATTTGTATATTTTATTCATTACTGTACAGCATGCAGTATATTTTGTTGTCGGGTGTGAAGCTTCATCTGTAAATCTTGTAGCGTAGAAATAATTGGAAATGAGTTGTAAAGCGGGTGTCAAAGGGACAATGAAAAACATCTCTTAAGATCCAGATCGTGCATGTAATGGCTGGCTGATATTTTAAGGGGATGAGATTCATTTTGTTCCCTTCCCTCCATAATATCTATTGAGAAGACACCAGACCAACGGAAGAGAAAGTGCTATATATTTTCCTGGGAAATGCGGTTTGCCTCCCCTTTGAACTCAAAAGTCCGATTCCAGTGTTCAGCCTAACAGCCTGACCTTTTCCCCCTTTAGATGCTGAAGAGAACTTGGGCTGGAAGACTGGTTCTGAAGCAGCCTTTTCATTATCATCGTCAAGAACCATTCAACAAGTCTTAGTCCAGGAGCTCCTTCGTCAATTTTTGAAGAGCAGCATAAATGGATTTTTTAGGCTCCTTGAGGTGTGAGGAATAGCAAAGGATGGTTGCATGAACTCGACTTGATTGTTTGCGGAAAAGGAAATATAGTTGACAGGGTTTAGGATTCTATTCATATCAAGGAAGAAAGTCAAATGGGACATGCACAAGGCCCTACCAACAGAAAAAGAATGGCGCATAGTTAGCATGTTAATAGAGGTAGAAGCAGTCACGGTCCTGGCGTTTGAAACGTTGTTTTCATCTATTGCCGGACCAAGGTTCCCATCAAAGTCAAAGTGGCTGGCCATTTCTTTTCCAAGCTCATGCACCCAAAAAGAATAGCACGTGCAGTTGAAGAAATAGCTACAAAAGAACTTCAGCAGGTGGATGCAACGATACAATCTCTCCTTGGACCATCGTCTCTGATTTACTAATCCATTTTCGAGTTGATAGAGCTGGCTCGGGAAATTGAAGCCAGGCATTGCAGATCGCGAAACGTGCTTAGATGCCTATCTAAGCATCTAATCAAAGACGACATTTTTCTCTTACTTTCACTAGTTCGCCAAACTCTTGACAGAATGAAAGCTGGGAAGCTAGTACTTGTGGGCTTGGCAGGCTCAGAGAAAGGGAGAAGACGGGCACTGAAGACAGAGTTATTGAAGAAGCTAAACGATGCTATGTTCATTATTGATGATATGAAAATATCATCATAAATGAACACGCTGATTTTGGTGCTCTATTCATTTTTATGAACATATATTGATTTTAAAGAACATGGATTTAGTTTCTGCTACATTAGTCAGGTGGGTTTTATATGAATTTGATTGGCTATCCAATTGAACCTTCTCATATTTGGGAAAAGTTGGTTATGGTGCTGGTGTGATGTAAATTTATGGAGAGGTGCTAGAAAGGACAACCATAGTAAAGAAGTCTCTGCTATTTGTTAGAATTAGAAAAAAGACATTTAACCATTCCGTAAAGAAATGTGATACGGATTTGACAATTTAATCCATTAAAACAGGTTTTGAATTGTCCTGCTTCTAGTGGTTTGTCTATGGACCCTATTTTACTTCCGCAAAGACGTTAATTACACCACTTTTAGCTTATCCTCCACTGATATTTATTTTCTTAGAGTCCCTTGGTACTTGGAAATAATGTTTTGTCGCATTTGACAATGTTATTGTAGGATGTTCTTCTAATTTACTTTGTGTTAAAGATGTTGTCTTATGTTGTGCATTAACTTTACAACACCACTTTTCATGGTGAAATGTGATGACTTTTTGATTTAAATTTCTTAGGTAAACCAAAGGAAAATAAGAGAACTTCAAAAAGAAAATAGTGAGAAAAGCCAGAGAATTTTGGGTTTCTATTGCCCGGCAATGGATCTAAAGGATTTGTTTCCTGCAATCCATATGAAATCCCTGCCTTGCTTTGTAATGATTCTCATGTTTGAGCTCAATGCGAACCATTTGATCTTAACATTTTCTAGTATGCTTTTATTCTTTTCTCATAAAAGGCTTCCATTCTATTGGTGCAATCCACCGTGTAAATCTTTTGGTTTGGAATTTAAGAAAGTTGGACCATTCCAAATTCCAAAATATAATTCCGTTGGTATAGCTCTTATTTCAACCACTGACAGGGTCAGTTACTTGATTAATGGAATCATTTGTAAGAGATAACCTTTTCACTTCCAAAATTTTCACCAGTGGATCACTTTGCCCACGAGACCAAATAGCCGGGAATTGAGGACAAGTAATGTGTAGCAGAACTATTTCTATTAAACAATTGACTCTAAATTCCCTAACAAGTTCTGCACATTCTCTGAATTGCTTTTGCTTTGTCTAACAAGCGAGAATAATGCAGCATCCACCTTCACAAATTCAGATTCGTCTGTTTCTCCATGCTGAGCTCCTCTTTAATATTGTCCGTGAATTGCTTTTGCACGGAAAATATTAAAGCTTATCAACACATGTCGACGCCAAGACAATAACGTGTTCAGTAAACAAAAGTCATGTCAATTGTTGCCTTTGAAAATTTGAATGGGGCTTATAAAGTGAGCTAAGAAAGTAGGATATGCCCTGGGAAAGTAAGGATATCCAATAATATTAGGCCAGAGTAGACACCTTTCAATATTGTCCGTGCAAGAGGATAATATCTCATTTGTCCCCTAATTCCATCGCTTCCCTCATTCCCCACCTAATGGTAAGCGCGTTTCGTTTAAACTCCACTAAGAGGAAAGGTGGGTGTCACAAAGGAGCAATAGGAGGGCGACAATTCTTGCAAATACTATGAATTTTGTGTTAAAGAGACATAAACGTCTATATTTCTTTCATGTCAATTAAAATCTTATTTGAAATTGAGTACATATCCCAAGTTGTTAATATATGACCTCTTTTTTACTCTTCATCTATAAATGTGTCCTCTTATTTTAAAAGTTAATTTTAAGAGAAGAAATAAATTTATTAACAGAGAGATATAAAAGATGCTAAATAGGTGAGACTTGTATGGAAATAAGGAGTACCAAAATATAATTTTATTTGTTGGATTATTTTGAAAGAAAAACTATTTACATCAAATCGTGTGGTTGTATGGAATAGCTTAGTAAACCTATAATACAACCTTTGCCAACAAGGAGAAGAATCACAAAAAAATTTATTTTTTAAATGTAGATTCATGAATTACATATAGAAGACTCTATTAAGTATGAATGGACTAACTTGAAGAATTGAACATTAGAGAGCTGAAATATGTTAGATGATCAAGACAGTCAAGAGTAAGAGTTTTGTAGCGATATTGCTTAGTATATCTTTCAATGCCATATTGTATCACATTTGGAGGGAAATAAATAGAAGAAGATTCAGTGATAAAAGTCTAGACAATTCGACCATTATTGCTAAAATCAAGAAGGATGTAAGGGGAAAGATTTTATCTACCAAAGAAGTAAAGCCTATAAATTGTAATAAATTTTTGCAAGAGCTTTGAAATTTACCAAATGCAGTGTTTGAGCTTAAATAATGATGTTGTAACTGAACAATCTTATAATTTTTTATGGTGATATATAATTTTTAACCTTTTACCAAAAAACTAAATAAATAAATTTATTAACATGATATTAAAACTTAAATTTCAAATGTAGAGCCGTTTAGTTGTGGATTGGTTGGGTCTCTATAAAAGATATTTGCTTATTCACGGAGTAAAGGGATGTTAATGCACTGATTTATTGTATTCTTTATATGTGAAGGTGTTCCTATGTTTGGTAAGTCAGGTTTAAGATAGCATATGAACCGACAAGAGAAACTATAAGTAAGCGCTCAAGTCCGTTCGAAATTTTTGAATGCACATCTCGCGCTTCTGAGCTGATTTTCCATATCCTGTAAAACTTACATGTCTAGAAAGGCTTAGTCCTCCTAGATGAATCTGTTGCTTCTCTTCACAGGCTCGTCTTCTTCCCATAGAAGTTCTTGTTCTAACACAAATCAAGACTTGAAGGGTACCATGTAACAGATATTGACGCATTTTAATGCTGGTGTTTGGCTAAAGACCGTTGAGTGTGGCAACAGAAGAGTTGGACAACACATATATACCTTCTTCTTTTTTTCCCACTCTCTCTCTCTTCTCTTCTATATTGTTATTGTATTGTTCAACTCGGTATAGAACATAGATCTGAGTTTGAATCATATTTCAATTAAATATCTCACCTATTGCAAATGGTTTTTAAAAAGTAAAAAAATACGGATTAATATTGGGAAAAGTATTAAAATATTAACCAAATTATTAAATTCATTATTTTCTATCAATTACTAACAAAAGATTTGAAGTATAGGTAATATTAAATGGAAGAGTTTTTTTGGATTTGAAGGTGAGGAAGCCAATCTTCCTTTTAAAAGCAGAGAGAAGGCCAATTTTTCCAATACCAAGGATGCTTTCTTTCCTCGAAATATGCCCATTATATATTTCAGGGGGAGGGGACAAGAGGAATCACATCCTGGCGAGATTCGTTTCCCCTCATAATGTTCCCAACTCATAATGAAGAACTGTATTTCTATATCAAAAACATCTTTGCTTATGTAACATGAGATAATATACTGTACTAGAAGTAGGATGCATTCAATGCACAATAGAGATAGACCATCTCTACTGACATAGCAATGTTGGCAGTAGCCGTTCTGTCCAACATGCGGGTTAAGCTGTTTCCCCAGTGAGAAAGCCGAGAAACTTGTGAGATTTGGCAAGGATCTTGACTTGAGTGACCCACGAGAGGTAGTTAGTCCCCGTAAGCTTGATATTGAGAAAAGTGGTAACATTAATGGTATTGGGATAGGGATACAGAGAACCAATTGTAGAGGAGCTAGAAGCCATGAAGACAAGGAGTGGGTTAAAAAAAAAAAAACTTTGTTCTTCAAGAAAAAAGGCACGATGACATTGGATGACTCGATACCATAAAGAAATTTGTTAAACAAAAGGAGTCTCGAGGTAGTTGACCCGTGCCTTGTATATTGAAGAACAACTAAAAGAAGTACCAAGTATTATAGGCCAAAGAATATAAATTCAAGAGGATAAAATGCTATACAATTCTTATCCCTCATATACAAGAGTACAGAGGCTGCTAACAGCTAGAAGGCCATTGTAGAATAACCATTTGAATTTTGATTTTGAATTTGATTTGAAGCTGTAGCGTGCAGGGCTAAGCTAACTAGAGAGGAGGCTGTTTTTGACTGTAGAAGGAATATGAAAATTTTCCTTTTTAGCTATAGGTAGACCAGGGAAATCGGTAAAAAGAGACGGCATCTTTGACTTTTCTTACTGTGCTGACACAAATGCTTTCCTTCTAGATTGTCACTTTCATTATTTGTCACCGGAGCAGGAGGGTTCGTCGCCTCATGGCTTGTCAAGCTTGTCCTCTCTAGAAAGTATTCCGTCCATGCTACTGTCAGACAGCTCGGTGGTCTGCCTTCCTTTCAAGCATTTTGTTCTTTGCCTACTGTTGGAAAATTGTATGGTCTATCCATCAATCAAAATACATAAAAGATTATTCATTTTTGTTTTTTAAGTTTCTTGACTTCAGATTTTTTATTAATATTAAACTTAACATGATATCATAACAAATAAAATGATAAGTAAGATAATCTAAAAAGATAAATTTAAGGTCTATGTTGCTTGTAAGTTGTGAAAATTTTATATTAATTAAAAAATCATTTTAGCATTCAGATCGCTTACTATTTAGTAGAATAGGAAGTAAAATATATTATAGAATTTAATTTAATTTTTTTTTTCTCATTTCAGAGGAGCATAACCGCATAACTTTACACATATCCACTAAAAAAGAGAACAGGACATGGCATTTTAGGTACATCCCCCCTTAGGATCTTGATCAACAACCCATTGACCAAAGATCATTATTCACCCACTAGAAGCAAGGCTACAAAGTTATGCACCCTCCATCAGTAAAACCAGCTATTAATATCTCTAGAGAGCAGAAAGGTAGGACATGTAGCATAAAAAGTTGCAATCCATCAAGTGGCCTACATGGTATCCACCAAGAGTCCATTGCCAAAAGATCTCTGGTTATAGCAGTCAAGGTTGCTGCCGTAGCCAACCCCGAGTATGTCACAGTACCTCTTGAAGAACCCGATGCGATCCTCCACCTTCGCGTTCCAACCCTTACCACACTCGAGCCCGCCGTTGATGATGTTCGTAACAACACCGTACCCGGAATTCCGACCGGCTGCCTTGTCAGCAGCGGATGGGTTCCATCTTCCGGTGATGACATCATGGCATGATGGCTTTGGTGACTGTGGAGTCATCCAGAACCAGAGAGCCGACTTAAAGGAAATGACAGGGTCAGTCGCCACGAGGTCTGGGTTGTTCAATAGGTCAACTCCTATGGCTTTTCCGCACCTTCCATAGTTATAGTTCCTGAAGTAACAGTTTACATCGTTACAGTAACTAAACTTAAATCAGGAAAATGGGTAAATGAACAGTGTTTGTGAAGATCATGGGCACTGACCATGATAGTTGGATGGGACCTCGGCCATAGTACTGCTTGCCTGCAGCACAAGGGTAAGTCGGATCCGAAGCGCAATATGATCCAGGGTTTTGTTCCCTCAGATAACAGTATCCCCATGCGTATGGGCCATCAGGAGCAGTTGCCCATCCCCCTGCATTTACATGTTTCAACAAGGTTAATTCACTAGCAAACACTGGATTTCCCATGGACATGGGATATGAACTTTATTATGTAAGCTTTGGTAAGCGAAAAAAGTAAAAGTGAGCTTGAAGGGAGGAACGAACCGGTAGTTTCATGGGATGTTTGGGCTAAGAAAGCAGCAATCTCTCTTTTGCGGGTGGCACTGTCCCCTGTGGTAGCAAAGTTGGGAAAAGCCTTTGCAGCAGCGATGAAAGCATCATAGGTGTAGAATCCCTTGGCTGGGCAGGCACCATCGTTCCGATGTTTCAGCAGATTATTAAACGCAGACCTGGAGATGAGGCCACCAATGTCCCCACCGCCACCTCCACCACCACCTCCTCCACCACATTGGCTTTGACAACCAGTGGAGCAGTAATCAGATGTGGAGCCGCACCAGCCATACTGGCTACAGCACTGCCCACCAGGGCAGAGAGCACCTCCAGCTTGCCTTCCACACTGCTCAGCTGAGCCTTCTCGGAAGGAGGACAGCAACAAAGAGAGAATGGCAAAGATCCAAAACCTCATTTTCATGGTGGTTTTTACTACTGGTTTCTGCTTGAAGGCTTGATGGGGTTAGCTATATATAGGAGGCTGTGCATCAGTGAATAATTTATTCTCGTAGAGAAGGGGAAAGTTTGTCTGCTTATCCTTAATTATTCAATTACGATTGCTGGTTTCGTCTTCTCATCTTATCCGGTGGCCCTTATTCAACGTGGGCGGCGGCTTTGAAAGTCTTGGCGTCTTGTACATGACTGCCATTATTAGCTATCAAACACTACTCGACGTCATACGTGATTTCAGGGCGCGTAAAACAGCACGCAACGCCAATGGATATCAACCTTTTACCACATTCAAAAAAAGATATAAGTAAGAATGAAGCATATATATTTAGCAAATTGCCGAGAAAACTGCCGGCCATTTTGGTTCTGTTGCTTAATCATTCCATTTATAACTGGAAATTATCGGGAGGCCTAGCATTGCTCGAGAAACCATACTTTCTGAAAGCTTTGTTTGCAAATGACCATAAGTATCTCCCTGGAGGATTGGTAGGCATCTAGATACGACCTGAGTACCGAGTCCTCTGCTGCTTAAAGATAACAGAACATTGAAGCTTATCAAAACATGTCGGCGTCAAGACAATAACGTGTCCAGTAGAAAAAAGGACTGTCACTTCATGTCCCTTTGAAAAATCGAATGGGCCTTATAAAGTGAGGTAAGAAAGTAGAATATGCTCTGGAAAAGTGGGGATATCCCATGAAATTAGGCCAGAGCAGACACCTTTTAATACTGTAGAAGTAAGATGATCATATCCCATTGTTCCACTAATTCCATGGCTTCCCTCATTCCCTACCTAATGGTAAGCGCGTTTAGTTTAGACTCCGCAGGTAGGAAAGGTGGGTGTCACAAAGAAGTAGTAGGAGGACAAACTTATGGAAATTACTATGAATATTATGTCAAAGGGGATAAGCGTGTATATGCTCTTTCACGTCAATTAGGGAGAGCTTAAACGTAGAAATTAAAAATGTTTGTGAAAATTAGATTTCTCTCCCATGTTAATATAATATGACTTATATTGTGTTATTTACCTATCTTTTAAGTTTACTTTAAGAATTAAAATATAATTTTTATCTTATGTCGTCGATATATTAATTTGTTGCTTCTTTATGTGTTAAGATATTTATATCTCTTATAAGTCAAGTTTAAAAAGCCATGTGAACCCGATGAAAGAAATCCAGTCAAGTTTACTGAACGTACATCTCGTGCTTCCGAGCTGAGTTTGCATATGCTGTCAAATTTACTTACATGTTTAGAAAGGCTGAGTCTTCCTAGATGAATCCGTTTAGGTCTGTCGCTTCTCTTCACAGGCTCGTTTTCTTCCCATAAAAATTCTCGTTATAACACAAACTCAAGACTTGAGGGATGCCATCTAACAGTATTGACGCATTCCAATGCTGCTGCTGGCTAAAGATTGTTGAGTGCGGCAACAGAAGAGTAGGCCAAGAGATATTTACTTCTCTCTCTCTCTCTCTCTCTCTCTCTCTCTCTCTGAACTTGTATAAAACAGAGATCTGGGTTTGAATCATATTTCAATTAAATATCTCATCTCCTGCAAATGGTTTATTAGAAAAAAACGAATTCATATGAGAAAAAAGTATTAAAGTATTACCCAAATTATTATATTCATTATTTTCTATCAATTAATAACAAATTATCTTACCTCGAAATATGCTCGTTATATTGTTCAGGTTGAGGGGACAAGAGGAATCAAATCTTGGTGAGAGACATCAATGTTAGCATTAGATAATATATTTAACTAAGATACATTCAAAGCACAAATGGAGATAGACCATCTCTACTAATATAAAAATGGTGGCAATGGCCGTTCTATCCAAGTTGGTCTACCTCTTTAGGAGCTATATTTCTTTTGCTTTCACACGCCCACTTAAAATTTACATTTGTCTCAAATATCATTCAAGTGACCATTTTTCACAAACAATGCTTCAAAGACTGGAGGAAGATAGAATTAGTTGCATATGTAGTAGCATCTTTTATGTTCATTAGTGCTTGTGTTAAGCTTTTGTAGTAATCAATGGATAAAAAAGCTTAAATTTTATCCTGTAGTTATGCTTAAAACTACTTTTTAGTAGAAGTATCCTTATAATTTCTTTGTAAAATGATATGAAAGAAGGTAAAAGTGGTGAGATTGCCTAGCATTCCAATATCCAATGGTAGACAGAGGGCTGCTTTTGTCCGAATCACCTTGAATTTCTTGTGTTGTTGTATAAGTTTGCTTGGCGCGTTTACTTGTTTCTTGCCTCTTGGAATCCTAGTAATTGTTCAGAACTTCCACTAGCAGCAACATTTTTGAACTTCAATCTAAAGAGGGTTTCTATTATAAATCCTATCTATGAATTACTTTGCTATGTTAGGACTTTGATGGGTTTAAAAGTTTCAAGTACGATTGATCTAGGCAATAAGAGTTGTTAAATTAAGTGTCCTCATCCCCATCAACATTAGCACAGAGAAATAAATAGGTTATCAATCTATTGGCCTCTATGTTTTGACACATACAAACGGTCGTTGGCCTTTACATGATTAATTATGGGCCATAAGCAATCATGTAGTGTAGCCCATAATCAATCGTCTGCATTTATTAGTATGCCATTTGTTTTGATACATATACAAATTTTACGAGCTTGTGAGACTGGCTAGATTAACCATACCGTTCTCCTAACAGATTCAATAATTTAAATTGCACCAAGTGCTCATTCCCATCAGCTTGTGAACGCTGACATACATTTAGGTAACTTATATCTTGAATAATTGACAATCAAATGGTGTAGGCCCCTGACAAATTGCAATGCAAGCAGCAGGTAAGATTTGCATAAGATGACTCTGCCATTTGTTCCTATGATACAAAAAGGTTGTATGAGCCTATGATGCTGGCTAGTAAGCATGATAAACTGTTCTCCTAACCGAGATATTTATTTAAACTTCATAAAGTCCACTTGAGGCTTGCTTAAGGTTGCAATAAAAGTGCTTTGGTTTTCACACCAACGAAGTTAAGCGATTATTGACTACCAGGAACTTCACATCATTGAATATGAATAGTACATTTTTCCTAATTAATTTCATGCAAGGAGCATAAAACTTCCATGAGTTCAAAGATGGATTCCGGAACAAGGACCAACTACAACTCGAAGTGATTGCAGAATGTATGCTAGTACTCTGGCTGTAGATATGAATGTTACACAAGAAGTAATATAGTTGGGCAAAATTGTGTAGAAGACTGTATTTTGTATTTGAGGAATATACATGTATGTACCATTCATTTACAAGCCTATGAGACCGAATCATAATTTTCTCAGCTAGTGATTGAGGATATTGAGAAGAGAAGCTCTAGTTTTGATCAAACGCCTAAACATACATTCAATACCTTCTTCCAGATCTTGTATGCACATCTCCAAATTTTCGAGTTGATTCTGTACACTTTCATCATGCTTGAAATCAAAATTTCTTCTCATGAAAACTTTCAGTAGTACTACATCAACCTTGGCTGATTGGTTGGTATGTATTTCTTCTTCCTCACAAGCAACTCTTTTGCTGTGAATTAGCTTGGAGACCAAAGACCATCCACTTGGCTTTGATTGCACCTTCTGTCAGTGGATGAAGGACAACAAGGACTCAAACACAATAATAGTGGATGATTGTGCTTCTGTCAATATGCTAAACGACACCACAGTCTCTTTGTCTGTGTTGGAAGGACAGTAGGTGCATCCAACTTCCCAAGGCCTTGACCACTGCCTTCTTCACCAGCTTCTTATATGCCAAGTATTTCTGAACCACGCTTGCAAGAGCAGGTTCACCTCTTCGCCTTCGCATAATTGATTGAATTTCTTGTATGCTTTCCTTTGTTTCCAACAACGCATCCTTATCGACATTACACAAATCCAAGAGTTGAAGGGAACCATCTAACAGATCACTAACCCTTTCTCATGCTGTTGTTGGGTTAAGGTCTGTAAAATGTAAGGGAAAAGAAGCAATTCATTCAAGCAATCATGCACATCTTGTATCCCAGTTATATTCTGGTTCAATGAAGATACAGATCTAGCTTCAGAAGCTTTCATTTTGCATAAATGGTCATTGACTTGTGTAATAATTGGATGGGGTTTGGAAGGCAAGCTATTGGAACGAGCATGACAAGAGGTTCTTGAGTTTGAGGAGGAAGAGGCCATTTTTCCTTTCTCAGAAAAACAGAAGACCTATCTTTTCAATGGGTGGTTCAGTCAGGCAATCTGCTACCTTCCATTGCATCCACTCATTATATACTTTATGGTGAGAGAGGCAAGAGGAATCCCATCCTCTTGCAAACTCATTCGTGGTAACGTAATTTGATTTTGATTTAAACAACCTGTCATCAATGTTTAAGCAAATGTTCCCCACCATCAGGTCCCCAGCTCCCTCCAATAACATTTCACTTGCATATCATAAGCATATTTTGTTGGGCAACAACATGTTGAATATTTCAAAATGATCTGATGCATTCAATGCATGAATGGTGCTAAGGCGTCGCTACATGCCTATAGAATACTTTGATGGATCAACATGTTCAACCTGAATGGATACTTCAGCGACCAATGTGTCCACCAATAATTAATCGAAGGGAGTAGACCTGAACAATTGCTATTCAAACAGAGTGCAAGATCTGCGTATATGACTATGCCACTAGTTTCAACGAGATAGAAAAATGGTGATCAGATTGTCCGCCTAAACAATTTCTATTCAAAAAGAGGGTGAGATGTGCATATATGACTATGCCCCTAGATTCAACGAGATAGAAAAATGGTGATCAGATTGTCAGCCTAACAGATTTGATGGTGATTTGGATTGCATAGAGTTGGCTTATGGTTGATATTAGTTGAAACAGCCAAACAGGTTCTGTCTGTCACTTGTCTGATATAGGCGTGGTGAAGCAAACTGGTAGAACTGAAATGATTACTCACTCCGGCAATCTATGCCTCAAACTAAATTGTTTGCAAGATCACGTTCTTTTCTGAGTGCAAGTTTTTGATGAGGACTAGTAATCTAGTTAGCGAGAAAAATACATTCATATCTCCTTCATTTTAGCAAGCATGAACAAATCAATCTAACAATTACGTTCGACCAAAAAAGAAAAAGGAAAAAAAGAAAAAGAAAAAGAAAAGAATCGATGCCTTTATACGACAACCATAATTTATGTACTGGTGTTTGAAGATGTTCATGAGGAAACCTCTGGTTCAGATAAACACCTTAAAAGACATTCTAGTTAAATCTAATTCTGTCAATTGACTTGTTAATACACTCTATCAAATTATGTTGAAGATTGTGCAAGAGGCTGACTACATGGTTTACGTGAATTCTCAAAGGTCTATCTATAATTCATGAAGGTGGCAAAATCTAGTTAAAACGCAGTGTATTGGGCTGTTCCCTAGCACATCTTTGAGTAATAAGACATAGAGCATTTAAGTACTATTAATTCTTATTCAATTTTCAGCTATCTACTTTAAGAATTGAGACAAATCTTGATAAGCCTGATGCCCTGTTGAATAATGTGCAAACATTAGGTGATAGAAATAATGATGTTCACAAAACAGGTTGTTGCATAGAAGTTGAAGTTTTAAGCTTCATGGAATCTACATAAGCATGCATCATGGAGCTTTTCTGTCAACACGCTGCACCCTATACTAAAAGCACAAATTTAATCTGGATCGAGTATTTTGGTAACATTTACTGGACGTAATTATTAAACCATTAAAATACGACCTCTGTCTTGGTCTGATAAATTGGTTAATGTGGTCATTTGACAAAGATCTCCTTTTACTTTCTTTACATGTTCATTTGTTGGTGATTTGTCACATGATTATGGGTAGTTCGGTAACTAATGACTGCCAATGAGTGATGTAGAAGAGGTGATTCTCCAACTAATCCATAAACAAAACAGAATTATTACTATTATCTATTTCTTTCTCTCTCTCTCTCTCTGTTTTCTCCCCTCGAAATGTACATGTATCTCCTCATTTACAGGTATGAGTAGCTAATATTTTTCTTGATGAAAAAATTTCATGTCTATGGAATTTGATTGTGTTTTTTCTTGCTAGTGGATCAAGAAGTTGAGAAGAGAAACTCTGGTCTTAATAAGGCACCTAAATAGACACTCAACTTCTTCTTCAAGATCTTGAACTAACTCCAATCTCCCCATCAAGTTATGCACATTATCCATGTGTTTGATGTAATCTGATTTGCTTATGTTGCGACTGACAAGGCAGTGAAGTGGAGCGTCCACCTTCTCATCATCTTCTATCAATGGGTCATAACATGATTTCTATTTGGATCTAAATGCAATACCATTGAGATCAATGCAATGTCTCCCCACCAACTTGTGCCTAACTCCTTACTAATTATATCTAATTTTAGGTTTGCAGGGCATGATATCTTGTTCCCCGGTACATAAAATATTTTATCAATCATATTTTATCAAGCAGACTCTCGTATTGCCACTCATTTCCCCATCGACGTTTTCCAACTCACAACCATTTAAATTTAATCCTCTTAGATGAAGTATCTTGCCTTCAGATTTGTATGCCAAGATATCTTGCGACCTGGTATAACAAAGATGCAGCACACAAATGTTCACCATCTTCTGAAATATAAAAAAGGCATTGGCTATTCCTCTCAAATCAACCTGCCGCCCTGGGAGACGAGGGCTGTGCTACTTGTATGTTCTAATTCCACTCATCCACACGGTATTGACAGTCAAGGGAAGAATTCAACTAAGTATGCTGACTGCTTCATCCCTTTATAGTATAAAGAAAGCATTTGTATATTTTTATTTACTATTCTTCATAGTTTTTCATTGGTTCAACAATAATGTTCAAATCAAACAATAAGTATAATCCTATCTTATGTATAATTGTTAAAACGTGGACAATAAATTTTATATTTTTAAGAAATATATTGAATTTTTTACTTTTATATAGATGAGTTCAATAAATTCTTAAGTTAATTTTGAGATAAGATAACAAACCTTTGAATAGGATATCAAAACCCATAATCCTCTTTAACATTTCTGTGAAATTAAAAGTTGAGTCCACATAGCATCACAATTGATCCTGAAAATAGACTAGCAATAAGGTAATACATTAAAATAGGAATAATGAGTTTCATATTACTAAAAAATATTTTGAGATTATTACTTTACGTGATAATAGATTTTATCAATTTTTAAATTGAATAATAAGCATGTTCACAATAACCAGAAATAAAATAATGTCATTTTGTTGCTTGAGTGTACGGTACATTCATCTTTCCACTTCATCGATTATTTATTATTCTGTGGTTGATTTTTTGCTTTAACACCTCACAGTCATCTGAAAAACTGACAAGCCTATTTTATAGTGACTAACTTTGCAACTTAATCCATCAATTTCTAAAAGTATGGCCTCGTATGTTTAAGATTAGCCGTAGCCAAAATGAAATTATCAACCTTACGTTGTCTCTTTGTCAGTTCACAACTCTCACATATGTTGGGTTCATTAGACATTATTTCCACAACGCTCATGCTTTCTGCAGTATTCCCTCTCACCAATTGGTAGATGATCATAGATAAGGGAAAATTATAGCTTTTGAAGGGTTTTTGTCGCCTTTTTTACTGTTGGGGTTAGTGTCATGTTTCTGAATTTTCTGCAGCTTTAGATTTTTTGCTCAGTTAGGTCGAAAAGGTAAACTCTCATCCCCACAAAGTCTTCGTTCTCAGCTTTTGTTGCAAGTAGTACTGTCTAACTTATGTTTGTCTCCTGCGTTTCCGGTTTGTCATCTGAAAACTGGAGATCTTATGCACATGTTTCTTGGTGCCGTTCTGGGTCTGAGAGCAGTAGAAGGAGCATCGTAGCTTTTTCATTTTTGTTTAGTTCACTTTAACAGTGTCTCACAGCTAATACTTATCTTTCTTCTTCCTTTTTCTTTGAAACCAAGTGCTCAACGTTCTCGTGTAATAATTATGAAGGCAGGACACGAAAGAGAATTTTTGGACCTGATTAGCTAATAATACTGTGGCTGATGAGCTTCTTCAATTATCTAGCTAAGTTGAGGTAAATTTCTTGCAACTCTTATCACCTTCCTACTTGATGCATCGGTTTTCTTAACTATATTGAAAAGCTTTTACAAGCTCAATGCTGGTGGTTTCATAGTGAACCCTTACATCAAGCGGTCAACTTTTACAAATTATGAGAAAAAATGCTTCAACCTCATGAATAAGTATGAATCGCTAAACAGACTAACAAAACATAAACTTATATCGATATCTCTTGCTTTTGTTTCGACAACATAAAAATGAACCTTTTTTTATGTCTTTTTCAATAGTTGAAAGGAAGAGGAGAGAAAATTTAGAAACCAACGAAAGGATATGGTTAACATCATTACTGTACCCCAGTCATTCTACAGTGAATGGAATGTTCAAGCGTTCCTTCTGTTAAGTCTCTTAAATACAGGTCATTCTCATTCTGGTTGGGCCAATCAGAAAAATTACAAGCAGTGGGTTCATAATATTTCTGATTTGGACTGCCTACTTGATAGCTGATTGGGCTGCTACCTTTACAGTTGGACTTATTTTCAGACATCGTGGCCAAGTTCAGAAACCTGGTGATAATCCTGAGATTCTTGCAATTTGGGCTCCATATCTTTTGTAAACCTTGGTGGTCCCGATACTCCAACTGCATTTTCTTTGGAGGATAATACTTTGGCATTTATTTGATTTTGTCACGCACGTGGCAACAGCTTTAGTTGTCTTCTTTCAAGCTTTTTCTGGAAACAAGTTACGGGTGCCTATGTTTCTTCTTTGGTGCTGGAATCATCAAACATTTTGAGCGTTCGTGTGCTTTATGTCTTGCGAACCTGGATACATTCAGGAAATCGATGCTTAAAGAACCTGATCCAGGGACGAACTATGCAAAGCTTGTGGAAGAGTATGCTTCCAGGAAATATGCAGGGGAATTACTATTGCATCTATTGCATAGCATTCAGCCCTCCATCCTTCCCATCCCTTTTTGGGTTCTGACATCAATTCTGTTTGAGTCGGGAGAAGAGAGAATTACTAGAAGAAGAACGTAAATTGGCTTATGAAGCAATCTATAAAATAAAGACATATGTGAAACCTATTGATTTGAAGGGTGATAAAAGTAAATCTGTACTAATTGATGGGTGTATACTTGCCAAAGAGCTTGAAAGCTTAAAAGAGAAGAAATAGGACCTAATAAGTAAAGTTTGGGTGGAACTATTGTCTTATGCTGCAAGTCACTTTAGGCCTAATACTCATGTTGCTCAACTAAGCAAAGGAGAAGAGCTTATCACCTTTGTCTGGTTATTAATGGCTCATTTGGGTATAGGGAATCAATTCACTAATAAATAAATAAATAAATAGTTTTAGGTGTTGAAATCAGTGTAGGCCTCACATTGTTAATATGCTAGCATATTTTGCTCCTTATATGTGGACAAAACCTAAGTTGATTTTAGGTATGAAAATAAAAATTATAATATAACATTAAAGTCTAAGTTTCAAGTAAGATGCATTTTTACTCATAGATTGGTTAGTCCCTATTGAAAGTACTATCTCACTCTCAAGGTGATAAAGCATGTTGAAATCCAATGTATTTTACATTGTTAATGTGTGATATTATTATACCACTTTTTATGTGAATGTACTTTTGTCATTTTACAAATTGATTTTAAGGGAAGAAGTAAACCTTCTTTTTTAGCAATAAGTATGACATTTAGATCCTATACAAAGGCTTGCACTTTGAACTTGTATGATATTTTGTGCAACGAGGACTTCCATCAATTTGTGGTCGTAAGATGGAGTAATAATTAGAGACCCTCATTGAATATTGAGTATAAAAAATGGATTTCATTACATAGTACACAATAGACAAAGAAAGAAGCTGGAACATGTAAGAAGAATAATGAGTAAATATCAAGTATAACATATCTCATGCAACAAATTACTAAGACATTGTGCAAAATCAAATGGATGTGCATTGTTATCATAGTCCAATATAACAACAAATAAATAGCCTTATTCTTTGTATGCACAGTTCAATTGATTAGAAAAGCCTAATAATCTAGGTCAAAAATAAATTATAATTTCTTGAGGCAAATGATTTGGCTGTAAGTTCTTCAAAACAATAGAAAAATACATAAGATAATTGGTTCTTTGGATGAAAAATGATTATTGTAGAGTCATCTTTTAATATATGGTAATTAGTTGTACAACTGATTCAAGTGCATTTAGGAAAAAAGGTTGTTTTCTCTAGTCTATTTAAAAAATCAAATAAGCTTAAATTAAAATTAGATACTTAATTCATAAAAAATTGACTTAAGTACAATAATATAATTTTGAATAAGCATATAAATATGACTTACTATATTTATGAAAAGAATATGCTCATAGGTATTTAATAAATTAATATAAAGTTGAAAGATTAAATAGTCTACGGAAAATAGATAAGCATATAAATATGAGTTATTATATTTAAGAATATGCACATATATATTTCATAAATTAGTATAAAGTTGAAAGATTGCATCGTCTACGTAAAATAGATAAAATATGGGCTACCGCTTGAAGCAAGTAACCTGGGACATTTATAGTCCAAATCATTTGTCCAGTACTGGTTGAAGCTTTTCACCCAGGCAATTAAGTTTTATTTAAAATTGTACCCAATACAGTTTTGGTGTGACATTTAAAGACTTACAAGAGCATTTCATTTAATCTTTCTGCTCTACCACTTTGGACTTAAAAAAAGTTCCCTTAAAATGGAAAATCTAAAAGGCAATATATGAAATGTTACAATATTTTAATTAAGTTAGTAGGAATTCAAATTCCATAATTAAGTTTTAGGTAATTCACCTTTTCCAAATCGGTTACTATATTGACTTTCTATCATAAGGTTGTCAACTTGTGACGTCAATTTGCCAATGCCAACATGATGATATATTTCTATCATGCAGCCGTCTAGTGTATTAGCTCCTTGGTGAGCTAGTGAGAATCCCTATCATGAGATTTGAGGTTCGACTCCCATTGTGTGAGTAGTCTATCGCATAAAGTATTTTTGGTAGAGTACAATTCATTGGAAGGTGACACAAATTACTTTGAGAGTTAATGTCAAATCAAGAAAATAATAACTTTGATATTGTATCAAAGTCTAGGGATTAGGTATAAATTTTCTCCTATGAGACCTAATAATGTGAATATTAAGTAACATTAGAGAATAGATTAGGTATTCATTAAAGAAGCGTTACATATAAGTCATTTTTCAAATTTAATGGTGGAGGTCTTTACATATTAGCATTTTAAACATCAACTTCAAATTATAAGTACTTATCTTTCATTCTAAAAGCCCTAAAGCTTATCTTAATAATTTATCTCATTTTTTCAGCATGCCACATTAGCTCTTAGAGTTGTCTCACTAGCACATAGAATTAGCACACCAAGTCACCACCATTAATCTATTGGCTTTTTTATGCATTTTTTTCTTGGGTGGCTTTCTAGTTTTGGTAAGTTTTGGCCTATGCAAGTTCTTTTGATTTCACACTCCTATAATATAGATTCTTTGCATTTGCTATTTTCATCATACTCATTGGAAGAGCTTTCTTTTCCTTTGCATTCATTATTTGTTTAAAGTTTCAAAAGCTAAAGGAACCATGTTTTGTAGAATCCCTAAGATATTAGGTTAACATTCATGACTATGACATCTTATTTCATTAGCTTATAGCAAAAAGTTTCAATATTTTAAGGATGCAGCCTTTGGGTTAATGGGCTAGTAGGTTCTACAGTAGTTGTGCAACTTCAAAGATGGTGATTTTAGGTCTAGT
Organism: Casuarina cunninghamiana; assembly: GCA_028551485.1. Classification (NCBI taxonomy): domain Eukaryota; kingdom Viridiplantae; phylum Streptophyta; class Magnoliopsida; order Fagales; family Casuarinaceae; genus Casuarina; species Casuarina cunninghamiana. The sequence goes on from CM052369.1 coordinate 20,731,897, forward strand.
GTATTTTAAAGAGCTAGGGTTGATCTTAAAAGTGAGCTATATTTGTCATGTGCGACTAAAAATTACTAGTCATGAGCCTTATAATGTTAGAAATAATGCTTACATTTTTTTAAGTAAGATTAAATGTTGAGTATCTTAGAAAGCAATGGTTGATCTTGATAAAGGGCTTGACTTGTATGTGACTAAAAAAATATTGATAATGAGCCTTTTATATTGTTAAAAATAATGGTCTTATGGTTTTATTGATGTTGTAGTATAACATCTTTCTTATATGTTCAAGCATTTCCCTCAACTCCCTTAATAATTAGTTTTAAAGGTAGAGGTTAAAAAATACATTGGAGTCTAATTTAAGAGAAATACATTACTATTTAAGGATTGTGCTCTTGTGATTTTGTCTTATTGCTTGTCTATGCTTAAGAGGAGGTGTGTTAAAAATGATAGTTGTTTTATGTTGGTAATAAATTAACTAATGCAAGGGCAATCATCATAAAAGGTTGTAGTAAGCTCTTTGGTTTCATGGATTTCTTAAACTAGTTATATGATTTGGTCTTATTGCCAAATTTTGATTTATTAAGATTAGGATGAAATCTAATGAATGTTGATAAAAAACATTAATTTTCTTTTGTAGAGGTTTTGGCTTTAATTATGAAAAAAGGAACATTAAGCTATATGCTTTTCAAAATTAACGCCTTTTGCGTAGTTTCTACATGACTATATACTTTGTTAATTATTTATTACTATTAGCATTATTGTTTTCCTTTTTGTCTAATAAGATGATTGTAATTTCGTTTGTTACGACTAATTTGAGTTATTGTTACTTTTTTAGCTTTCTTGATTCATAATATCAACAAAAAGTATTTCAATTTCAAAGACAAACATAACACCAAGGTGACAAACAATCACAAGGAGACCTGAATGTCATTTTCTTAATTCATGATATAATAGTTCATAGAAGTACAAAATACCAAATTATTTATAAATAAACTCATACATGAGAATTAATATCAATGATATCACACAAGTGAGAATAATTCATTATCATTGGATCAACAATTGCCTAATTATGGATGTAAAGCCAAAGATAGCCCCTACTTTGTACTTTCGTGTACATTTAAAAGTAACATAAGAGAAGAGAGAGTAGGAAGACTTGAATTATGACTTCTAGAGGATTAGGTGTTGGCTAGCAATTTCGTCATTACAATTAATAGACATTGTAAATATCTAATAAGGTGTCGTAGTTTCAAGTAATGGTGGTGAGGCTAGTAATGCATTGAAGGATGCAATGGGGCCTTGAGTGACATATACATAGGGGGCACAAGGGCAATGACTGGGGGTTGCATAGGGGTTTTCATTAGGGGATGCATTGGGGCCTTCGTTGAGGGATGCATTGAGGCTTTTGTTGGGGCATGTATTGGTGCTTTAATTAGGGGATGCACTGGGGCCTTTATTGGGGTATCCATAGGGGATATGATAGGTGGGACCATGATTGGGGGATGCATAGGGCCTTCCACTCGGGCCTTTAATGGGGGTCGCACAAGGGAACGCATTGGGGCCTTGTTAGGGCCTTCCACTGGGGGCACGAGGGCAATGACTAGGGGTTGCATAGGGGTTTTCATTAGGGGATGCATTGAGGCTTTTGTTGGGGCATGTATTGGTGCTTTAATTAGGGGATGCACCGAGGCCTTTATTGGGGGTTGCACTGGGGCCTTCATTAGGGGATGCACTGGGGCTTTCATTGGAGGGTGAATTGGTGCCTTCATTGATGGGTGCACTGGGACCATAAGGGGGGAATGCATTGGGGCCTTGTGGAGGGGATGGACTAGGGCCCTATGAGGAGCATGCTTGAGGGCTTTATGAGGGGAATATATCGGGGCACACATAGGGGCCTTGTAGGGGGCATGGATTGGGGCCTTGTGGGGGGCATGCTCGGGGGCCTTATGGGGGGAATGCATTGGGGCCTCATGGGGGGCATGCATAGGGGCTTTGTAAGGGGCATGGATTGGGGCTTTGTAAGGGGCATGCATTGGGGTCTTGTGGGGGGAATGCATTGGGGCCTTATAAGGGGAATGGACTGGGGTCTTGTGGGGGGAATGCACCAGGGCCTTGTGGGGGGCATGGATTGGGGCTTTATAGGGGGAATGGACTGGGGTTTTATGGGGGGAATGCACTAGGGCCTTGTGAGGGGAATGCACCAGGGCCTTATGGGGGGAATGGATTGGGACCTTGTGAGGGGAATGGATTAGGACCTTGTGAAGGGAATGGATTGGAGCCTTATGGGGGGAATGGATTGGGGTCTTATGGGGGGAATGCATCGGGGCCTTGTGAGGGGAATGCACCAGGGCCTTATGGGGGGAATGGATTGGGACCTTGTGAGGGGAATGGATTGGAGCTTTATGGGGGGCATGCATTGGGGCCTTATGGGGGGAATGGATTGGGGCCTTATGGGGGGCATGCACTAGGGCGTTGTGGGGGAAATGGATTGGGGCCTTGTGGCGGGAATACATGGGGGCATTGTGGGGGGGGCATGCATGGGGGCCTTATAGGGGGGATGGACTGGGGCCTTATGAGGGGCATGAATTGGAGCCTTATGGGGGGAATGCACGGGAGCCTTATAGGGGAAATGGATTGGGGCTTTATGGGGGGAATCCATTGGGGCCTTGTTGGGGGCATGCACAAGGGCCTTGTGTAGGGCATGCATTGGGGCCTTATAAGGGGCATGCATGGGGGAGTTCATTGAAGGATGCAATGGGGCCTCGTGGGGTGCATGCAATGGGGCCTTTTGAGGGGAGTGCATTGGGGCATTTGCGGGGACACGTGTGGGGACCTTTACTAGGGCCTTAGTTGGTTGATAAACCGAAGCATGTAGCTTGATTGGGGGTACATAAGCATGAATGGCCTACATCAAGACGCAAAGTTCATTTCATCACATTCTTATTTTCATAAACATTTGCTAGTAATAGGCAAACAAGTATACTACAATATTATCTAAAATAACATATAGTTGAGATAACAATAACCATTAAGAAACATGATTTAAGATTTTGAAATGTGATAGCTAAGGTATCAAGAAACCAACCAAGAATATGAACTTAGGATATACTAGTATATAGAACTTAGATAACCCATTAGATAAACTAATGAAAAAGAAATAAGGAGAAAAATTCTTGAGTTTCTAATTATTATGAAATGAAACAAACAAGGTTGAAGGATTTCTACAAACTAAAAGCCCCACCAAAGGAAACAAGTAAACATAATTTTGTTTATGTGTGTGTGTGCTTGTGGGAGGGAAGAAAAAGTCATACTATTGAGGTAATTGCAAGAAAAGCAGAAAGGAAAAAGAACATAGCCTTAATAGCCATCTTGGAAGAGTACTAGAAACAAGCTAGGAAAATTAAGAGCTAGTCACTAAATGTTGATTCAAGGTAGAACCATGAGTTGGTGTATATAGGGGTTGAGTGGGGAAATATAGTATCTACAATTTGGCCATTTGGTTATTTAATAAAGTTATGGTGACAACTTCACCAATAATGGCTTTGTATTGAAAAGTATATGAGGTATTTTTTTTGTTGATGGACATTGTTGACCAAATTAAAAGCTTGACCCATATGCCTCAATTACCATGTCCATTAATCTAGTGTATTTATATCTCCAAAAAGTGTGTTATTGTTAGAATTGAAGAAATAAGGTAACTATATGCACATAACTCATAAGAGATAACCATCCAAGATTTTTTACCACGGACCAAATTTACACATTAATAGTTGCAAGATTCTTTACCACTACCCTTGTTACAACTAAATTTATTGTTATTTATTATCATTTATTATCTTGACTAAAATCCTCTATGAAAGTAAAATATGGTTTCATTTTCTAATAGGAAATGAAATCTTAGTTTGAAAATAAGTTTTGCTTTCATGTAATATACTAGTAGGGCCAATTGGCCTTGTAATAATGTCATTTTTTCTTTCTTTGCTATTCTCTTCTTGTTTCTCTTTTATGTTTGTATTTTTTTTTATTCATGCAATTCTATTTATGCTGAAATTCTTATATTCAACTATTATGATTTTTAATAGTTACTACTAGTTTATCAACCTTTATACAAGGCCAACAACTTAGAACCAAAGCTCTGTCTAGTTGACTTATTTGACTATTTTAATGCACTTGCCTACTTTGCTGATTTAATAATGTGCATGTGTTTTACACTCCATATTGTTGTTTACTATTAGGAGAAAGCAAAACATTTGCTTCTAAAGACATGAAAGTAAGAAATATTTGGTTTTCTACCAAAGAATAATTCAAATGATGTTTTTTCCAAATTAGTCTTAAAAATGCATGATTTGAAGTGTAACAAGCTATACTCACAGCTTCTCCCCAAATTTTTTTTGAAAGATTATATTCACACATCATAATTCTAGCCATTTCTTGAGGTGTTATATTCTTTCTTTCTATGACACAATTTTGTTATGGAGTTCTTGGTGCAGAAAAATTGTGAGAAATCCCATTTTTATAACAAAAGTTTTGAAAGAGATTATTTTCAAATTCTCCACTATGATCAATTCTTATTTTTTTAATTGAAGAATATTTTTTCATTTTGAATCATTTTACATAAACCAACAAACTTTTCAAATGTCTCATCCTTTTTAGTGAGTAAGTATATCCATGTAAATCTAATGTAGTCATCTACTATGACTAATGCATAGTATTTGCCATTTCAAGTTATTGTTCTTATAGGACTGAAAAGATCCATGTGAAGTAGTTCTAATGGTCTTGTTGGAACTAAAACAAGCTTTGCTTTGAAGCTATTTTATTGATGTTTACCTTTCACACATGCTTCACACAATCTATCTCTATCAAAGTTTGAATAGGTCCTTTAACTAGATTTTCTTAGAAAGTTTTTCTATCAAATCTAAACCCACATGCCTAAGTTTTCTATGCCACAACAAAGCATCATCATTCTTATTTACAATTAAACATGTTTGTTCATGAGACAATTCACTAAGGTCCATATTATAAATATTATCTTTTCTTTTTCCAACAATGTTTATATCATGGTCTATATGTTTAACAAAACAAAGTTCCTTTCCAAACTTTATTTTAAATTTTTTATCACAAAGTTGACTTATACTTAGTAAACTGAATTTCAATTCATCTATAAACAAAACTTCTGAGATAAACAAGGTGTTTGAGTTACCTATGGTTCTTATACCTTTGATCTTTCTTTTAAAGTTATCTTCAAAAGAAACTATACCTCCATCTTTCAACTTAAGTATTGAGAAAAGCTCCATCATCCTAGTCACATATCAGGAGTAGCTATTGTCCAAAATCCATAGATTTTTGAAGTCTTTCTTTCTCACTTTTGTGCTCAAAGCCTGCAAAAATAAACATACTTGTTGGAGTACTTGGTACCCTTTTTTCTTTGATTCCATGAAAGTTACTTATACTATCGTTACTAGACCTTTTAGGTATCCATACCTTCTTTATCTTATATGGTCTTTTAAGCCTAATATTCAAGTAGTGTGACCTGGGTATTTACATAATTTACAACTTACTTTAGCTATTGTCCAGTTCTAAATTTTATCAAAAAATGTTATGAAACTCTTGATGGAAGTTTTGGATTTAAAACCTAAACCTACCTTATTAAATATGCCTTGTTGAGAGTTAATTAACTTATCTAACATGTGACTGCCTTTTGTAAATTTTTTTAGTAGTGAAGTAGTATCATCCAACTTGAGATGAATTTGTTTTTTTTCATCATTTTCTAATTCACATATTCTTATGTTTAGACTCATTATATTAGAGTTATTAAAAATAGTTTCAACAATGTTATTTTCCTTATCTAAAAACGGTACAGAATTTGTCAAGACACTTTTATCATGATAACTCTATTTTTATAAAGTTATTTTATCTAATTTAAGTAATAAATTATGTAATGCTTGTGAGAAAATATTTGAATTCATCTTTATTTACTGAAATTTGTCTTGTTTATGTAGCATAAGAAGGCATGAAGAAAAAGGACAAGCATAGAGAACCTGATACTTATTATGTGGCAAAAGATGGTCAAAATATCAAAGTCAAGAAAATCAAGATGGGCTTGGGCTTTGGGATGATTGTTATTAGATTTTTATTGTTATTAGGTTTTTGAGATAATTAGAAAACCTAGTCATATTAGGAGTCCAAAACCCACTTGTCTTGGGAGTCCAGAACCCACTTCTATTGGGATAAGGAGATAATTCTAAACCCCAGGCCCTATATAAGGAAGGAGCATTGCACAAGAAAAGGAAGAGGATAAGAGAGAGAGAGAAAAGAAGGTGCCGCTAAAACCAAGAAAGAAGAAAATCAAGGAGAATTCTTGAAGAGAAGACAGTGTGGTGACAACTTTCCTGTTTTTCTTTATTTAAGATGTTTTCCTTAATTTCTACCATTGTTTTAGTTTATTATTTCATTATGTTCTAAATTCCTTTTGTTAGAGCAATGATGTAGCCTAACTATGATGATGTGAATCATATAAATTTTTATGTTTTGCAAGATATTTTATTTATGTGAGTTATATATTATTATATTTAATGCTCTTAAGTGATTGGCTACTACTTGAATAATTTGATGTGTATGTTTGAGACTGAGAGGTAATAATATGCAATTGCTTCTTATAATATATAACCATGAATTAAATATGGGTAGACATATACTATGTTGTTTGTGTGGCTTTTGGTGATAAGATGATTTAAAGATTTATTGTAAACCAGGAATGTTCACAGATCCTAATGCAATTGGTTTGTTTCAATTTACATATAGAGATATAGTGAATTAATGAATTAATAGGTTTGCTATACCTAAACATAGGATAATAAATAAATTAGGAAATTCTGCCACAGAGGTATTATTATTCTTGCAGGTATAAACTATGAAAATTTATATCTAGTAGTTATGGTGAAATTGGATGCTGTAACATGTTTCTCATATTAATCTTACTTGGATTTAATTTCAATTAGTCTTGAATCTTGTTTTGGAAATTTTATATTTTATTTCATCATCAACTTTCTTTTGATTAGCTAGATAAATTTTAGAATTAGTTCATTGTTGGTACTTAATTAGTCTAATATTCACCAATCTCTATGGGACGATATCTTTCTTATCATTATATTACTTGTTCGATATGTTCACTTGCATATAGATTTCACTAAACATATGACAATTGATTTCACTTTTTACAGATTTATATTTATTTTTTAATTTCCTATATTTATTTATTTTTATCTTATTTGCATACTCAACTAGATCAAAAAATATAGTTTCTATACCATAGTTTGCATCATTGGCAAGGTCATAATCACTTACCTCATAATCTTCTTCTTTAATGGCTTTTGCTGCAATTAGACAAAGGTGTGCCACTTCTTCTTGTTCCTACTCTTCTAATGATGAGCTTTCATCATCCTAAGCAACAATCATGGCTTTCTTTTTATTTTTATTATTTTTCATTTTAAGCATAGGACAATTAGATTTAACATGTCCCGATTTTCTACATTCAAAGCATAAATTATTCCTAGGATCATATTTTTATTTCTTCCTAGATTTTCCTACATTTTTGCTTTTATCTTTAAAGAATTGTCTGATTTCCTTGCTAGCATAGCAATTACATCATTTTTAGAATTTGATTCCTCATTCTTTTCAACATTAACTTTTAGTGCAAGTGACATCTTATTATCTCTTTCTCTTACCTTTCTTATTAATAACATTTCATGAGTCTTTAATGATCCTAGCAAGTCATCTAAGGTCAGTTTTTCTAAGTCATGTGCTTCCTTTATAGCCATCTTCTTAGGATCCCAACTTTCAAGTAAAGACAATAACATTTTTCTTACCATGTCTTCATTTGTATATGTATTTCCTAATAGTTTAAGTTTAAAAACTATTTTAGTAAATCTATCAAAATTTTACTAATAGTTTTAGAATCTTTCATGGTAAACAATTCATAATCATGTGTAAACATAGTAACTTTAGAAGACTTAACCTTTTTAGTACCTTTACAAATAACTTCTAACTTATCCCAAATTTCTTTATGCGTAAGACAAGAAGACACTTTATTATTGAACTCATAAGCTCTTAAGCCACTATAAATCATATTCATGGCTTTAGCATTTAACCCCATAGTCTTTGCTTCACTTTTATTCCAATCATCAGTCTCAGGTAATGTAGTACATCTTACTAATAACCTACCATGCCTTGGATCTTGACCAGTCATAAACACTTTCATTAATTATTTCCAATGTCTAAAATTGATACCATCAAACAATGGTGGTTTATTAAACCTCATAATAACTACACCTTTCTCTAAAGTCATTATAAGGATCTATTCCAAGATGTTAAGCCTTTAATTAAAGAAACTAGCTCTCGATACCAATTGTTAGGTATAATGACTAACCAATAAGGAATGGGTTGAATTGGTTAGGGAATTCTTTTAAGTATTAATTGGAGTTTTAAGACACAATAATAAACATCAACACACAACAAACACAAACATAATATTTACCATGGTGGTTTATTCGATGAAATTCTACATACAAGTGTAAATATCGGACAAGTAATATAATGATGAATATGAGTATCGTCTCACAGAGACTAATGCTTACTGAACTAACTAATTACTAATGGTGAATAGTTTCTAGAGTTTATCTAGTCAGCCAAAATGATAAAACATAGACTAAATTAAATTTACCTAAACTTGCTTAATGAAACATGTTAGAGCATCTGATTTCACCTAACTACTAGGTACAAATGAAGATAAATTATACTTGTAAGATTGATTCTATTCATGTGATGGCAGAATTTTCTAATTTATTCATTGTCCTATGTTTAGGTATAGCGAACCTACTTAGCTCATTAACTCACTATATTTCTACCCATGAATTAAATGAACCAAATACATTAAGATTTGTGAATATTCCAGCTTACACCTAAAGCCACACAAATCATATGGTATATATCTATCCATATTAACCTATGGTTTCACATTACATGAAGCACTACATATTATCTCCTATTAGTCTCAAACATACAAATCAAATCATTTAAGTAATAGTTAATCACTTAAAAGTATTAAACTCCATAATATGCAGCTTCACATTTATAAATTTTCTCACAAAAAACCATAATCATGCAACTCATACCACTGCAATTAAGTTAAATCATAGCTCTAATACAATAAACTAAAACATAGTATTTACAAACATAAGAATAATGCACGAGCTTGAATAAAACATCCTTTAAACTAAAAACACCAAAGCTATCACCAAAATGTCTTCAATTTAGAGAAAATTTAGACAAATTTGCATATAAGGAAGAGGAGCTAGTTGGAAAATGGGAAGAAAATAAGCAGAAATGCATTGTCACATGCCATTGCCACATGGCACCACCACATGTTGCCACGTGTTGCCACCACTCTTCACAAAAACCTCTAGAAAGAACCCCTAAATGCTGATCTATTGAAAGATCAAGTCAAGTTTCCAAAAAACTGTCGAAAAAAGCCTAGTTTCATTGAAAATAGCCTATGAACAACATTTGTTGTTGTCACTGGAAATCGTTGCGAAACCATTCCATAAACAATGGAAAGGTTACCAAGGTGGTAGGTCCACTCCTTCCTCACTAGCAAAAGCCCAAAAATGGCCAAAAAACACTCAAATGGTTGGAAACTGGCAACAATGTTCTTGTTTGCTAGAAAAGAATGCAAGAATGGTTAGCTTTCGCCTAACTACCGCGCGTTCTCAAAGTCTCGCATTGTTGTGCGTGGGCTCTGATTTTCTGACGAGGGAGAAATTGCATGCCATTCTCCTCAATTTGGTGCTCAACTGAAACCCATCTCTTTTTCAGTTTTTTCTTTTTCACACGATAATTCACCCGACAATTGACCATTAACCTCCTTTACCTCTCTTTACTTTTTACTTTTTACTTTTTCTCCTTTTTCCTTACATGGGTTCCATGTCACTAGCCTTTGCCTTTTGTTCTTGCTTATTTTCTCTATTCTTTTGCTTCTTTTCTTTTCTTTTATTTTTATGCTATTCAGAGTTTGCTGTATAAAATAACACAAGTTGCATAATTATAAACAAATCTAACTATAGTTTAGTAAATACTATAGTAAATATTACCTAAAATAATAATACTGATAATAACTTTATAAAATATAGAGTTATCATGGTTTGACCCTCACACCTATGTCCACACTATTTTTTCTTCAACTTAACTAGTTGAAGTCCACTTTACTTACTAATTAGGAGAAAACGTTCTCCTAACCCTCTCAATCTCTTCTTAAAGAGATTACAAAACTATGAGGTTACAATCAAGGTTCTTCCAACCTTGTTACAAAGAAAACCCCTGGAGATCTATAGTTTGTGAGGGATATTGCTAATTAGAAAGCTTTCTAAACATATGGAATCACAATTAAAGCTCTAATCATGAAGCCCCCAAATTATGAACAACTAGGGTTTCGGATTTACAATTAGGTTTATGTGTAATATAATAATAAGATTTCAATGAAAACATAAACAAGATTATATGCAGATGAAATCACAAAGAATACAATCTTAAAAGAATAGCATCAAAGATCTTCATAGAATCACAATACTTTAAGCAGTTTTGATTTCTTCTTTTGATTTCACAATAGACTTATGCAAACTCTCTTTTAAACTGTAGAATAGAAGCTTTTATAAGAGATTCAAATAATAGTAGTTGATTTGAGGATTCTGTCAAACCTAATGAAATCAAAGAGTTCTTCTTGTTAAAAGATTGAAAACACTCCATCACTTTGCTTTTAGGGCTTCAATTCAAACCCATAATCATCACAAAATCACATAGGATAGCCTTTTGGACACTTGGTTGCTTTTTTACATTTCTTTTCATTGGGAGCATGGCTATAGTCATTGTCTCGATCGATAGAAGCTAGGGTTTTTCTTAGGTTGGCTTAATTCACAATAGCATGGGTCAAACTTGACATTTACGGGCATAAGTCTCTCAAGTTAGACTTAATCTCTTGCAGGCCTGAGTCTCTCGAGTCAAACTTAATCACATGAGAGCTTGAGCTTTTCAATTAGACTTAATGATTTGTAGGGCCTAAGCTTCTTGAATCAAACTTAGTCATTTATAGGCTTGAGCTTCTTCATGGGTTAAGCTATTTAGTGTCTTAGGCTTGGGCTTCCTCATTAAGCCTTTAATTCTTTCTAACCTGAATAAGCTTCTTAGTTCAGGTTAGACTACCATAATTTCCCTACACGAATATTCCAACATCAAGTTCTCTTTAATAGAAATATTATGCAACTAATATTTTCTCCTTTCCTTTTTATTGCTTAAGAAATATTCTTTTAGGACTTTAATAAGGTTACAATATATATGGATGTAGGAAACTAGCTACTTTATAATATCTTTAATTGCTATTATAATTTGCACATCTTTACTTCCTTTAGCTTCTTTGTGCACATTAATATATGAAAAATATTTATATGCATTTAACAATAAAATTTGTAAAAACATATCTTTTTCCAACATTTGTAACCAAAATAATTCTTTTCAACATAGCCTAGTAAATATAAGATGCCATAATTTTCCTTGCAAGAATATTCTTGCATCAAATTTTCTTTAATAGAAATATTATGCAATTAATATTTTCTCTTTTCCTTTTTATTGCTCAAGAAATATTCTTTTAGGACTTAAATAAGGTTGCAATATAAGAATGTAGGAAACCGACTACTTTATAATATCATTAATTGATACTATAATTTCCACACCTTTTACTTCCTTTAGCTTTATTTTACACATTAATATATGAAAAACATTTATATGCATTTAACAACAAAATTTGTCACAGCAAAACATATCTTTTTTCCAACACTTGTAACTAAAACAATTCTTTCCAAAAGTATAAATGCATATAAATGTTTTCAATCCTCAATCATTTTACCTTATGCATGACACTACATCTACAACTAAATTTTTTTTCCTAGGTGTATATTAAATTTCAAAATCATAACCCATTAATTTTGATAACCATTTTCGTTGGGCAAGTGTGGATATACATTGTCATTAAAGGAAATGAAAACTTTGTTGATCAGTTTGGACAATTAAATGGCTGCCAGGTAGACAATGCCTCTACTTTTAGATTGCTACCACCAAGGTCATTAACTCATTTTCATAAGTTGATAATTGCAAATGACGTCCATGGAGTTTTTGACTTGTAAAGACTATTGGTTTCTTTTTATGAGAAAGAAATACTCCTATCCCTTCCCCAAATGCATCACATTATATATTAAATGGCTTTGAGAAATTAGGTAGAGCTAGTATCAAGGCATTACTCAAAACCTTATTAAGTTGGTTGAAAGCCATCTATGTCTTCTCATTCCAAAAAAATCTATATATATTTTTTTAACAAATTTGTTAATTGAGAGGCAACCTTTTCAAAATTATGGATAAACCTTTGATAATACTAGCCAAGCTGAGGAAGCCCCTAAGAGCTTGGACATTAGTGGGTATAGGCCAATCCTGAATTGCCTTCATTTTGTCATTACCCACCCTAATTCCAACTTTAGACACAGTATGTCCCAATAATTTCATCTTGCCCTTAGCAAACTTGCACTTGCTCTCTTTTGGGAAAAGTTGTTGTGCATGCATCAAAGAGAATACTGCCCTCAAGTGATTCAAATGCTTTTCCATACTTTGACTGTAAATCAATATGTCATAAAAAACCACCAATTTTTTGTTTTTAAGAGGAAAGGTAAGAGTACTGAGTTCATTAAGGCTTGAAAAATGGAGGGCACATTCGTGAATCCAAAGGGCATTACTAGGAACTCACAATACCCTTGATGAGTTTAGAATGCAGTTTAGTGCACATCTTCAAGATGCATTCACATTTGGTAATACCCAGATTGCATATCTAATTTAGAGAAAATTCTTGCACCATGCAACTCATCCAATAATTTATCAATAGTAGGCATAAGGAAACAATCATTTACTATCTCACGGTTGAAGGCTTTGTAATCTATACATAAGCACCATGATCTATCTTTTTTCTTGATCAATAAGACCGGTGATGAAAAAGCACTTGTGCTATTTTGGATAACCACTGTCTTTAATAATTCTTCCACCATTTTCTCCAATTTTGCCTTATGAAAGTGAGGATACTAGTAGGTTGTACTATCACCAACTTTGGTGGATCTTTAAGTATAATTCTATGGTTATATGTATGGTTAGGGGGGAAATCAATGAGTTTACAAAATAAATCCTAGAATTCTTAAAGTAACACAAGCATTTGATCAACAAGTCATTATTGGTGCTTGTTAGACTTATTTTCCTTTAAAAACATAAACAACTACAAAAGTATCCTTTCTTTTTCTTTTAGAATTTCCTTGCAAGCTAGACTTCCATTAATCATCTTTGGCTTAATAGTTGGTTGCCCTTATAACATTATGGATCACCTATGCATGAGGAGTTCCATGTGCAGTTTGGAGAAATCCTATGTGATAGGACCAAGAATTACCAGCCATTGTGCCCTTAACACTATGTCCATCCTTTATAATGGTATAACAAAGAAATCTATTTTGAAATAGGTCCATTGTTATTGAACTGAAACATCCTTACATTGACCCTTGCTTGGAATTTAGTTACCATTTGCTACCACGACTTCCATATGTAGGTTGTAGTTGACTTACATTTGTGATTTATTAATTACTTCTTGGTTAATGAAATTATGGGAACTTCTAGTGTCTATTAATACTCACATATGTTTTCTTTTCTCCATTAGTCTTCCTCTAATCTTCATGATTCTAGGGGACATTGCTCCTTGTATGGAATGTAGAGAGATCTTAGGTAACTCCTTTACCAGTTTAGTTTCTTCCTAAATGTCTTTGACTTCTTATTGATCCTTTTGTTCTCTGGAAGGATCCCTTAAAACAAAAATAACCATTTGAACTTCTGGCTAGGGCTATACTTTTCATTACAATGTTAGCACAAACCTTTCACTTGATGTTCAAACATCTCCATTGGTGTTAACTGTTTAATAGGCATAGAGTTTTTTACTGCAGGGGCCACATGAGGTGGAGTGTGGCATGGTAACCCAATGTGCCTACTACAAGAGGTTGCATTTCTCTATTCATATAATCTAGCCAAACCTATGGCCATGGAAAAATGTTATGGTCAACTTACTTGGACATCTATGCATAATTGCTCTTTAATCCCAATGTGAAACAACCCACTTTTTTCATAGGAGAGAGATAGCTATATTTTAGTAGAAGTATGGAAAACTAGTTGAAATATTTCGAGACTAAGTTGGATAACTAAAGTTTGGTGAGTTTTCCAAAAAAACCTCTAAACTTAAGAGGTCCAAATCTTTCATAAAGTGTTCGAGTAAGGTTCTTCCATGTGGCTGGAAGTTTAAAATGTCTTCCAAATGTTAATTGATACAATATCTACATTTCACCTTTTAAATTCTGTGTAGCCAACATGACCTTTTCCTTATCTGGCATGTTGTGATAAGTGAAGTACTAGTTGCATATATAAAATTGGCCAAAAAGGTCTTTCATCCCATCATAATATGGAAAGTCCATTTTGATGGCTTGATTTCACCTCCATGGGCCATTAGCAACATTTGAAACTCTTTCCCCATTTGGATCTTTAGTATTATCACTTTTATTGGCTATTGCTTCGAACAGGTTTAAAGCTTGACTACGATCAACATTTGTAACACATCAGACAATTCCATAAACCTTCAATTATTTTTAGCCTTCATAGGCTATATTATTTGCTCCATTATGTCACTTAAATCCTAGATGTACCAATTTGGAATGATAAACTTTGATATTAGATTGTTAGGTACTTAAGTATTTGTGCGAGATATTAGGGAGTTTAGTTATTGATCTTATGGGGGTGTTAGACTTGGATTTCTTCTTCTACCTATGTTGTTGTTGTTTTGATGTGGTGTATAACAAAAATGAAACAACATTAAATAGGTTTAAAAATCTTAATAAGTAACATGGTAATGAGTGGGCATGATTTGCATATCAAAATTGAGAGAGGGTGTGGTAAACTGAAACACAAGGAAGGCTTGGGGAAACATAGAAATGAATTTAAAGACAAAATAACTAGATAAGGAGGTGATAAGGAGTAATAAAATAGAGGAATGAGTGTAGAGCTCCTGCACCATTTCAATGGCCATGTGAACAAAAGAGGAAGAGTGGGACAAAGAAGAGAAATAGGAGAAAGAAAATAACACAACCAAGAGGAGAAATAATGAGAAACAACAACTTAAAAACGTAGATAGCACATAGTATTACTAAGTAACAAATAGAGGGAACGTCAACCTCTTAATGGACATTTAAAAATATCATACTTACCCCTCCATTATTTCCATTTTATTTATAATGGCTATAACATATGCTAGTTACATGACCTATAATATGGGTAACTACTAGTTAGATAATTTTGTAGCAACATTTGGAAACTACTACAACATTAAGAAACTTCTTTTTGTAACTATTGAATCCTATACTTAACACTTGGGAGTTGAGGTGGTGGTGTAAGTGATAACTCTATTTTTATAAAGTTATTTTACCTATTTTAAGCAATAAATAACTTTATTAATTGTGAGAAAACATTTGAACTCCTCTTTATTTACCTAAATTTATTTTGTTTATATAGCATAAGGAGGCAAGGAGAAAATAGATGAACATGGAGAACCTGATGCTTATTGTGTGGCAAAATCATAATATCAAGATCAAGAGAGTCAAGATGGGTTTGAGCTTTGGATGATTGTTATTAGATTTTATTGTTATTGTGTTTTCTAAATAATTAGAAAACCTAATCATATTAGGAGTTCAAAGCCTAATTAAATTAAGAGTTCAAGACCCAATTATCTTTGGTCTCCAAAACCCACTTCTACTAGAATAAGAGATAGGTCTACACCTAAACCTTATTTAAAAGAAGAGAAGAGGCAAAAGAAGAAGGAGGAGGGAATTGAGCACAACTCAAGAAAGAGGCCAAGAATTCAAGGTTTTCTTGAAGAGAAGACAAAAAGGGTGACATACTTCTTGTTCTTGGATTCAAGATGCCTTCTTCATTTCTTATTATTGTTCTTCCTCATTATTTCTTTATGCTTTAGTTTAATTTTGTTAGAGTTACGATGTAACCTAATTACGATGGTATGAATCTTATGATTGTTATGTTTTGCAAGATATTTTGTTTATGTGAAGTTGCATATTACTATGTTTAATGCTTTTAAGTGATTAGCTATCACTTAAATGATATGATTTGCATGTTTGAGACCGACAAGAGATAATATGCAATTGCTTCTTGTAATGTGTAACCATAACTTAAATATGGATAAACATATATCATATTGTTTGTGTGGCTTTCGGTGTAAACTAGGAATGTTCATAGATCCTAATGCATTTGGTTTGTTTCAATTTACATATAGAGATATAGTGAATTAATGAACTAAGTAGGTTTGCTATACCTAGACATAGGATAGTAAATAAATTAGGAAATTCCGCCATCACATAGATATTATTTCTCTTGCAAGCATACATAATTAATATTAATACCTAGTAATTATGGTGAAGTCATATGCTCTAACATATTTCTTTTATTTAGTTTCTCAAATTTAGTTAGTCAATCTACCATCTATCATTGGATTTGTTAGATAAATTCTAGGAGTTATTCACCGTTAATAATTAGTTGGTCTAGTAATCACCAATCTCTGTGAGACGATATCTTTCTTATGATTATATTACTTGTTCGACATGTTCACTTGCATATAAAATTCACCGAACAGTAAGTGGTGGTCTATGCTACTTAGCACACTTAGTTTCTATAAGTACATGGAGGTGAAACATTATCATATTGTTGAGATTGGTCTTGTCCTCTTCACTCACTCCTCAATTCCTTTCTTTTTTTGGGAGTTTGCCTTTAAGATTGTTATCTCTTTCATTAATCACCTTCCTACTCTTGTTCTCGGTCAGCTTTTACCTTGGCATACTCTCTTTCATTCTCCTTTTGGTGTTTCCTGCCTCATTTATGTTGTTTTCCCTCATCTTCGTGCTTATGCCCCACATAAGCTCGCTCCTCTTTCTCGTCTCTATGTCTTCCTTGGCAACCCTCCTAGTTGTTAGGGTTATCGTTGTTATTGCCTTGAGACTCGCCACTTTTATATTACGACTAATGGTTTCTTTGATGAGTTTCACTTTCCTTATGCCTATTCTCCTCCCTTTCCTTCCTCTTCTCCTTCTTCCACTCCTATTCCTTTACCTCTCCCTCTTCCTTCCTCCCTCCTCCCTCCCCCCTCTTCCTTTTTTCAGCCCCCTATTGTGGCTCCACCTCATTTTCCCTCCTTCCACTTCTCCCTTTCCCACCTCTTCTCTTTCTCTCTCCCCCCCCCCCCCCCTTCCCCCCTTCTCCCTCTTTGATTCTGCATCTCTGACTATCTCACTTTCCCCCACCTCTCTCACTCTTTATCACCCTATGGTTACTCGTTTGAAATACCCATCGCTTTTTCACTCGCTAGCATACCTTAGCCCTCACTACCACTTCTCACCCCTTCCCTGAACCCATTTCCTTTTCCGAGGCATCCCATGACCCTCATTGGCACTCCACCATGGCCACTAAGTACACCGCCCTTTTCCAGAACCATACTTGGGATCTTGTGCCTTTACCCTCTTATGCTCACCTTATTGGGTGTAAGTGGGTCTACAAAGTTAAACTTTCATCAACAGCCGGGGATAAACTACATGAAGACTTTTAGTCCGGTGGCTAAACTAGTCACCATTCGCACTATTATTACCATGGTTTATTCTTGTGGTTGGAGCCTTCGCCAGCTCGATGTCTCTAACGCTTTTCTACATGGTACTTTACTTGAGGAAGTCTACATGGTCCAACCCCTTGATTTTTTGGATCCAGCTTAGCCTTACCATGGTTGCCATCTTCATCACTCTATGTATTGCCTTAAGTAGCCCCCTCGTGCCTGGTATCAGCGGCTCAGTACCTTCCTTACTTTTTTTGGCGGTACCTTCTTTACTTCTTTTGGATTCAATGTCTTTACCTCAGACACATCTTTGTTTTTGCTTCAGACTACTCACAACAACTTTGTTTTACTTATTTATGTTTATGCTCTTCTTGTAGCTCTACATAAGGAATTTTTCATTAAGGATTTGGGTTCCTTTCATTATTTTCTTGGCATTGATGCTCTCCACACTCCTTAGAGCCTTCTTCTTCATTAGGCCAAGTTTACTCATGAGATTCTTTCTCATGCTTGCATGACAGATGCCCATGGTGTTCCTACTCCTTGCACCACTACTGAGCCTCTCTCTTAGTGGGCTAGCGATCCTCTTCCAAATGCTCTTCTTTATAAGAGTATTGTTGGTGCCTTATAGTATCTCACTCTAACTTGCCCAAACATTGCCTATGTAGTTAATACCGCTTGTTAGTTTCTCCATGCTCTGACCACTCTTCATTGGCAAACTATGAAGCAAATCCTTTGGTATCTTGTAGACATTGCTTAGCATGGCCTTTACCTTACCCGCAGCCCTTCCACAACTCTTCATTCTTTCTCTGATGCTAGTTGGGCTAGTGATCATGATGATCGCCACTTTGTTGGTGGTTTCTTTGTGTTCCTTGGCTAGAACCTCATTTCTTGGAGCTTTTGTAAACAATAGACTGTTGCTCGCTCTAGCATTAAGGCTAATTATAAATGCCTCATTTACATTGTTTCTAAGCTTATACAGATCAAGTATTTGCTTTGGGATCTTTGTGCTTTTCCTCCTCATCCCCAACCCTCTTGAGTGACAATTTCTTAATTCTTTACTTGGCAGCTAAACTTGTTTTTCATGCTCGCACTAAATACATTGAGATTGATTACCATTTTATTCGAGAACACTTCCTCTGCGGTTAGCTTCACATTCAGTTCATTGCCTCTGTTGACCAACCTGTGGATATCTTCACCAAAGGTCTTTCTACAACGTGTTTTTTATCCTTGCGGTCCAAGTTGACTATCCTTCTTGACCAGTCTGCTTACGGGGGGATGTTGACACCTACCTTTACACTAGTCATGTCAGTTACTTGAGTACCTTATGTGGTCATAGGGGTACCCTCATCTATACATGTTACTTGTATATATTGTACACAAACTGCACAATACAATTAATAATATATAGAACAAATTTTACCAGCTTCACCTACCTTCTATTCTAGCTTACATTTTCCGGTTAGAAAATATTTTCTTCAACTAATGCCTTAACTTTATGAATAAGTATGAATTGCTAAATAGACTAACAAAACATAAACTTATATCTATATCTCTTGGTTTTGTTTTGACGATATAAAAATGAACCTTTTTTTTATGTCTTTCTCAATAAGTGAAAGGAAGAGGAAAGCAAATTTAGAAACCAACAAAAGGATATGGTTAACATCATTACTATACCCTAGTCATTCTCCAATGAATGGAATGTTCAAGCATTCATTCTGTTAAGTCTCTTACTACAGGTCATTCTCATTTTCGTTAAGCTAATCAGAAAAATTACAAGTAATGGGTTTATAATATTTCTGATTTGGACTGCCTACTTGATGGCTGATTGGGGTGCTACCTTTACAATTGGACTTATTTTGAGACATCATGGCTAAGTTTAGAAACTTGGTGATAATCCTGAGATTCTTGCAATTTGGGCTCCATTTCTTTTGTTACACCTTGGTGGTTTCGATACTATAACTGCATTTTCTTTAGAGGATAATACTTCGGTGAAGACATTTATTTGATTTTGTCACACACATGGCTACAACTTTAGTTGTCAGACTTTCAAGCCTTTTCTGGAAACAAGTTACGGGTGCCTATGTTTCTCCTTTGGTGCTTAAATCATCAAATATTTTAAGCATATGTGTGCTTTATTTCTTGCGAACCTGGATACATTTAGGAAATCGATGCTTAAAGAACCTGATCCAACGATGAACTATGCAAAGCTTGTGGAAGAATATGTTTCTAGGAAATATGTAGGGGAATTACTATTGCATCTATTGCATAGCATTCAGCCCTCCATCCTTTCCATTCCTTTTTGGGTTCTAACATCAATTCTATTTGAGTTGTGAGAAGAGTCCCTAAAGGAGAATTACTAGAAGAAGAACATAAATTGGCTTATGAAGCAATCTATAAAATAAAGACATATGTGAAACCTATTGATTTTAAGGGTGATAGATGTAAATATGTACTAATTAATGGGTGTATACTTGCCAAAGAGCTTGAAAGCTTAAAAGAGAAGAAATGGGATCTAATAAGTAAAGTTTGGGTGGAAATATTGTCTTATGTACAAGTCACTTTAGGCCTAATAGTCATGTTGCTCAACTAAGCAAAGGAGGGGAGCTTATCACCTTTGTTTGGATATTAATGGCTCATTTGGGTATAGGGAATCAATTCACTAATAAATAAATAAATAAATAGTTTTAGGTGTTGAAATCAGTGTAGGTCTTACATTGTTAATATGCTAGCATATTTTGCGCCTCATATATGGATAAAACCTAAGTTGATTTTAGGTAAGAAAATAAAAATTATAATATAACATTAAAGTCTAAGTTTTAAGTAAGATGCATTTTACTCATAGATTGGTTAGTCCTTATTGAATGTACTATCTCATTATCAAGGTGATGAAGCATGTTGAAATCCAATGTATTTTACATTGTTGATGTGTGATATTATTATACCACTTTTTATGTGAATGTACTTTTGTCATCTTACAAATTGATTTTAAGGGAAGAAGTAAACCTTCTTTTTAGCAATAAGTATGACATTTAGATCCCATACAAAGGCTTGCACTTTACACTTGTAAGATATTTTGAGCAACGAGGACTTCCACCAATTTGTGGTCATAAGATGGGAGTAATAATTAGAGACCCTCTATTGAAGATTGAGTATAAAAAATGGATTTCATTACATAGTACACAATAGATAAAGAAAGAAGCTAGAACATGTACGAAGAATAATGAGTAAATATCAAGTACAACATATCTCATGCCACAAATTACTAAGACATTGTGCAAAATCAAATGGATGTGCATTGTTATCATAGTCCAATATCATAATTTAATTGATTGGAAAAGCCTAATAATCTAAGCCAAAGAAAAAATTATAATTTCTTGGGGCAAATGATTTGGCTTTAAGTTCTCCAAAACAATATAAAAATACATAAGATAATTGGTTCTTTGGATAAAAATGATTATTGTAGAGTTATCTTTTAATATATGGTAATTAGTTGTATTGTACAAGTGATTCAAGTGCATTTGGGAAAAAAGGTTTTTTTCTCTAGTCTATTTGAAAAATAACATAAGCTTAAATTAAAATTAGATACTTAATTCATAAACAAACTAACTTAAGTACAATAATATAGTTTTGAATAAGCATATAAATATGACTTATTATGTTTACAAAAAGAATATGCTAATAGGTATTTAATAAATTAATATAAAGTTGAAAGATTACAGTCTACGTAAAATAGATAAGCATATAAATATGATTTATTATATTTAAGAATATGCACATATATATTTCATAAATTAGTATAAAGTTGAAAGATTGTATAGTCTATGTAAAATAGATAAAATATGGGCTAGAGTTTAAAGCAAGCAACTTGGGAAATTTATAGTCCAAATCATTTGTCCAATACTGGTTAAAGCTTTTCATTGGGCAATTAAGTTTTATTTAAAATTGTACCCAATACAATTTTGGTGTGACATTTCAAGACTTACAAGAGCATTTCATTTAATCTTTCTGCTCTACCACTTTGGACTTAAAATATGGGCTACCACTTTTAGATTTTCCATTTTAAGGGAAATTTTTTTGAAATTGTACTTAATACAGTTTTGGTGTGACATTTAAAGACTTACAAGAGCATTTCAGTTAATCTTTCTGCTTTATCACTTTGGACTTAAAAAAAAGTTCCCTTAAAATGGAAAATCTAAAAGGCAATATATGAAATGTTACAATATTTTAATTAAGTTAGTAGGAATTCAAATTCCATAATTAAGTTTTTAGGTAATTCACCTTTTCCAAATCGGTTACTATATTGATTTTCTATCATAGGGTTGTCAACTTGTAACGTCAATTTGCCAATGCCAATATGATGCTATATTTATATCATGTAGTCATCTAGTGTATTAGCAACTACTTTCATAGTTGCTATAAGAGACTTTTACTTGTAGCACCTTTGGCCGCACATAGCTGCTACTCAAATAGCTGTTGTGAAGTCATTTTAGTATAGCATAGGCATGCATCATGGGAAGATTAGACAGGGAACAACTCACCGATAGTCATCAACTCCCTTTTTTTTTCGTTTAGATCATTTATATAAAGAGTGTACAACAATTTTGTTTTCTTCATCATGGGATCAATCACCTGTTCAAATATAGCTTGTATTAGGTTCTCTTGTTTTATCACTGAAAGAGGCAACTTTTCACCCATATATGAGGATGTTTTGACATGGCATTAAGAGCTCAAGTTCTTTTAATTGTGTTTTTCATGAATCAAGCTTCAAACTCATTCGTTTTCCTTTGATCCAAATTTCTTCCGCTTATAACTCAAATCAAAGTTTTTAGGCTAATATCCAATCAAAATTAATTGCAAAAATGCCCTCAGACACTTTTTTATTCAACCAAACTACACCTGACCCCAGCAGTGTGTTTATTCTGGTGACCTAAGCCAAAACGGCATAGTTTTGGTTCAGCTTGTCTGTTCAAAAAGGATGAAGCCCAAAACAACGACGTTTTCTTCCTCTATATTTTAGTGGAATGATGTCATTCATCATTTAGAATAACCAACTTCCAAAACAATGTTACTTCACTCGAATGACACTCGTGCCTAGACCAAGTAATAACGTTGTTTCCCTATCAACGACATCGTTCTAACTTAATGATTCTCCGACCACTGAGATTGTAGATTCTAACCAATCCATTCTTTACATGTCATTGCACAATTACAATGGAGGAAGCCGAATTGGCCTTTGCACCTATCATCGTGCACCTTTGGGCATTATACCACTGTGAAAACTAGATAATAAGACCCAAAAAATTACTTTGATCCCCTTTATCTACCATCTAAAGACACTAATTTGATGGCGCTTGTGGCAATTAAGCTCGATGGAAGCTCCAGTTATGCAACCTGGAGCAAAACGATGATGATTTTCCTCTCAATTAAGAGTAAATTTATGTTTGTTGACGAGTCTTACACAATGCTGAAACTTGACTCCTGACTAAAAAATTGTGAAAATCGTGCAATGACCTTAACCGTGGGTGGCTCCTAAATTCCACTAGTGAACACCTCTACAACAGACTCCTTTATACCAAGATGGCGGTCGAAATGTGGTCGGAGCTCTATAGCCGATATTAGCAGGTCAACCAGTGTAAGGTTTTTGACCCAACCACTAAATTATGCACGATTTGGCAAAAGGGTGACTCAATTTTGACCTATTTTGGTATATTGAAGTAGCTCTAGAGTGAATTTAACTTCTTGATTGAGTTAAAAAGGCCTCAAATGGTGAGTTTAAGGTCATGAAAAGAACACAAAAAGGGGATGAAGTTCTTTCAGTTCTTTCAATTCTTTCAACGCTTAGATGAGTACTATTTGCCAATTAAAGAGTAGATTCTGGTTATGCAGCTTGCTTTAGATCTTTTTCAGGCCTATTTGATGCTCCGCAAGGTTGAATACTGCTGAAGCTTGTCAGGGAAGAAGATCAGGTATTTTTCTTTTGTTACAGCAAAAAACCAAGTCAATGCAAAAGGGCAAGGAGGTGGGTTCGAAGTTGTTGTGATAAGTGCACTTATGGGGACAACTTCCTTAGGCGTTGAATGATTGATCATGAATGACATGTTGTTTATAAGCTCCATAGTAAATGATGTGTCATTTATGATGAAGGTAGTGTGAAACGACATGTCATTTAGGCTTGAACAAAATGATAGATGTGCCCCTTGTGGATAAAAGGGTCATAAAAAGGAGGAATACTATTGTTTAGTAGGTCCATAGTGTGACTATTGCAAAGGATATGGCCATGAAAAGAAGGGTTGCTACAGACTTCATGGTTTCCTACTAGGGCACAAAAATAACAAGCAAGAAGCCAAGGCCAATATGGTAATGGAGGACCCAGATAATGTCTTCATCACCAAGATAGACTACCAGAAATTCATGCAATTCCTAAACAATAATTAGGATAGCTAGGCCTTCTTGGTTGGTATGTCAAATTTCCTAAATCAATGTTGGATAATTTGTTGGGTTTTATGGCTTAACAAGAAAGGGGGTTAAATTGATTAAGCCAAGAATTAGCTACGATTTTTCTTGTCTAAAATAATTCTAGGAGTTCATACAATTCACACAGCTATAATAGAGAGGAAATAGCACGTTAACAACACAAAGATTAGTTTCAAAACAATAAATCAAACTCACGAGTAAGGAAGCAAATTAACACCAAGTTAATGAATAAATAGTTATTAGCAATTAGTAGGTTAGCTTTAAGCAAATAAAAGGAAGAGAGAAAACACTAGATTTACCATGGTGGTTCGGCACTCAACCCTTAAGCCCTATGTCCACCATCTTCTCCTTCAGTCTGACCAATTGAAGTCTCCTTTACTCAAACCATATTAGGAGAAAACTTTTTCCTTAATCCAAGCAATTCTTTCTCAAGGAATTCTCAAGCACAGTTACAGGATATGATCAAAAGATCATGTTCAGATACAAATCCCCAAATAATATGATAGTTTTTGTGATATTGCAAACTAAAGGAACTATTAATGTAAGAATAGTATAGCTCAAAGCTCTTATCACGAAATCCCTAAATTATAACAAATTAGGGTTTTGGATTCCTTGCAATGTTTATGTGCAATATATTTTTTTAATGTAATTAGCACATAAACAAGGTCATACAAGATATAATAGATGATCAAATTGGGTAATAAACTATTTAATCACAATATTAATATAGCCTTGTATTTCACTGAAAGTGAATGAGATTGAGTGATTAATAAGATGAGTTTAAAGAATCATTCTTCAATGAAAGAGAACTTTAGATGCTCATAAAGTGTCAAACCCTTCTCCAAAGATTAGCTATTCTTAAATAGAAAAAGTAGAGCTAGGGTTTTAAACATTCAAACCTTAAATGTAGCCTTCTTCCTATTAGAATAGTAAATCACCCTTCAAATCAACTTCACATCTTCACTCTTAATCACAAATCCAACCGTTCTAACACCGGTCTACTTGAGAATCCTCCTATTGAGGACTCGATCACCAGCGGTGCTACTTCTCCCTTTCTCTCTTTCTCAGTTGCCTTATGCTCATAATAGGGAGTTAGGGAATCGTGTCTGTGCGAGTGGCTTAAGAGAAAAGCTACTTAAATGAAATGGTGAGTTTCATTCCAGTGATATGAACTAGGCTGATCCAACTAATAAGTTGTGACATTATAAGTGGGCCATGAGCCTTTTTACCAGACAGGCCGAGAGCAAATATAGTGAGTAGGCCGAGAGCAATTATAATGAGCAGGCCGAGAGCAAATACATTGAGTAGTCCAAGAGCAAATAGATCATAGGTTCTTGGTAAAACCATAGTTTGCTCCAACAACCTTTTAGTAAATTAGTCTTGATTCAGTAAAATAGTTTTGCTAGAGTCAATTACTTCATACCTTCATCCAAGTAAGAGCAAGTATCATTTTTTCTCAAATATAATAGATCACATATTTAAAATCATTTAAATAAGGTTTTTCTCAAGGCATTATATAATGATATTAAATAAGGCATTTCTTAAGGGCATTATATAATAACATTATATCAAGAAATGTAGGAACCCGATTACTTTATAATATCATTAATTTCACACCTTTTATGATTTTCTTTTGCCTCTATGAAAAACATATTTCAAGAAATATATTTACAAATATATATTGTCACAACAAAACCCATATTTTCCAACATAATTTATTTTGGTACTAGCGACCATATTACTGCAAATTTGCCATGCTTGAATTCATTTGTATCATGTGCTTCTAGATTTAGGAAAGTTAAATTTC
Organism: Casuarina cunninghamiana; assembly: GCA_028551485.1. Lineage (NCBI taxonomy): Eukaryota > Viridiplantae > Streptophyta > Magnoliopsida > Fagales > Casuarinaceae > Casuarina > Casuarina cunninghamiana. The sequence continues at coordinate 20,757,945 of CM052369.1, forward strand.
TGAATGGTGATGGTGCATTGGTAACACATATTAGCAACATAAGCATATCCAAAACCCTAAAATTGAGCATAGTGTGATATTTTCCTGATTTTAAGTTCAACCTTATATCTACCTCAAAATTCTGGGATGAAAATAAATGTCACATCATATTTTATTATGAATTTTGTGTGTTTTAGGACCTTTGGACAAGTGAAGTCAAAGGCCTCGGTAAAGTTAGAAATGACCTCTATTATTTTGTTACATGTCCCTATAAGAACGATGTCTTGCAACTTCTAGGGCATGTCCCAGCTTTTGTAAATACAATGTTAGCACGTAATATTTTAAATTCCAAACTTCGACATTGTAGACTCAAACATATGTCCGATGGAAAATTTCAATATATTAATGATTTCAAATTTGAAAAATTCTCCTAACATGAGCTTTGCATGATTTGTCCACTTGCAAAACAGACTCACAATCCTTTTCCACTCGTAATTATAGCGCACACGAATATTTAACCTAGTTCATGTAGATGTCTAGAGACCTTATAGAATCCCTAATCATGAGGGGTTGAGATGTTTTCTCACCCTAGTCGATAATGTTTCATGAGAAAGTTGGACATTTTTAATGAAAGTTAAGAGTTAAACTTATTAACAGCTAGAAGAATTCCTTATTTTGGTTAAAAACTAGTTTGATATAGAAGTCAAGTGTGTTATAACTCACAATGCATTTGATTTTTTCAATTAGCACACAAAGCAAAATTATTCACTTCACACGATATTTGTTGGAAAATAAGGGTTTTCTTGTGACAAAATCTATTTGTGAATGTTTTTTGAAAAAGGTTTTTTATATATGCAAAAGGAAATCATAGGAAGTAAAATGTGTGCAAATTTTAATATCAATCAATGATATTATAAAGTAGCCAGGTTCTTATATTCCTTTAGAAAACATCTCAATAAAATGTTTTGAGAAATATTTTGTATGAAAGATATTGAAAATATATTTGATTTTATTGAAGGAAAATGATACTTGGCTTTATGTGTTTAAAGGTACATAATGATCGAGGAGTAAAGATTATTTTATGAAAAGGAATATCAAGTCGTGAAATGATGACTTAATCCATGCTTGATGCTAATTCTAGAGAAATTGTTTTGTTGGATAAAGACCATGAAAGCTAGGCTTGCTAGACTGTTTAAGCAATTCATGGCCTGCATCTATGTTCAAGTGACTCACGGCCTGCATTTGTGTTTAAGTAACTCATAACCCGCATCATAATGGAACACACCTTTTGATTAAGTGATTAACTCACTTAAGCTTTCGACCTCCGCATGCCCTAACTTGCATTTCAGCAAAATGAGAGTCAAAGGAGGTGTTGAGCTCCTTAGGCTACCAAATCCTCAATGGGAGCATTTTGGAGGAAATAGGGTGTTAGAATAGTCAGATTTGGTTTTTGAGAGATGATTTGAGCTCGATTTGATGGGTTGCTCACTATTTCTAACGGGAAGAAGTGTATGGTTTAGGTTTGATTTAAGAAATCCTAGATCTACCTTATCTACTTAAGAAAATCTAGTTCTTGAAGAGTAGTGTGAATATACAATTACTTGAAGCATTCTCTTTACAAATAAAAGGTCTTTAAGCTTACTTGGTTAACTACTAAAGTTGTTCATCATTTGGTGACCCATAAGGCTTTTGGTGATTTCTATTTAATCATTATACTCATTGAGTTTATCATTGATTGTATCTTTTATCTCTGTGTTTAAGTGTTAATTGCATTCAAAATATATATTGCACATAAACATTGTAAGAAATCTAAAACCTTAATTTATTTTAATTTGGGGGTTTTATGATAGGACCTTGGATGTTCATTATTCATACTTGAATAAATCTTTTTATTAGCAATATCCCAAAAACTATTACATTATTTGGGGATTCGCTTTTGTAAATGATTTTTTTATCATACTTTGTAATTGTACCTAAGAATTCCTTTAAGGAGGAATTTGTTGGATTAGGGAGAACGTTTGCTCCTAATATGGTTTGAGTAAAGGAGACCTTAATTGGTTGGATTGAAGGAGAAGAAGGTTGACTTAGGTCTCAAGGATTGAGTGTTGAACCACCATGGTAAATATGGTGTTTCTCTTCCTTTTACTTGCTTGGATTTGACTTGTTGATTGTTGATAATTGTCTAGCCATTTACTTGATATTAACTTGTTGCCTTACCTGTGGGTTAGTTTGTCATCCAATTGATAATAGCTTGTTGTTTTGTAACTAATTGGTGTCATTTGCTTGATGTATGCTTGCTATAATTGTCTAATTTGTATGTGCTCCTAGCACCAATTTAGACAACAAAAATTGTAACCAGTTCTTAGCTTAGCCAATTCAACCCTTTTTCTTATTAAGCCATAAAGCCCAACAACATTAGACATGAAAATTCATATATGCACACACCATAACAAAATGGTGTAGTTAAGCATAAACACCGCCATATTTTGGATGTCATGTGAAGCTTTGAAGTTTTAAAGTTCAATGCCCAATAAATTATGAGGGGAGTATATACTTACTACTACCTATCTCATCAATAGGATGTCATCCATAGTCCTGCATGGAATTACACCATTTGAGAAACTTTTTGGAAAATCACCAAAATTCTCACATTTTCGTGTTTTTGGATATTTACGTCATGCCACCACTGTAGGACCAAAAGACAAATTTGCCCTCCAAACAATCCCTAGAATCTTTATGGGATATGCTTAAGGTTAGAAGGGTTATAGATTGTATGACCTTAAAAAGAATAAATTCTTTGTAAGATGGGATGTGAAATTCCACGAGGATATCTTTCCTTTTCACAAGTTGGGGCCAAGTCACACCCTACCATGCATGTACCTTTAACAGAACTCGCTCCAAAGGCTCTAAGAATGCATGACTTTGAGATACCTTTTAATCCTACACACTCATCATCCACTCCAACTGTTCTAAATGGCCATTAATTAGAAATATTACTTTCACCAAAGTCAACTCGTACACCCATACCACCACCACCTTCAACTAATCCACTTGACGTTTTTTTTTTTTTGATGATGTTGATAACACCAAATCTATACCAGACAATCCACTTGAATTGTAACCACAAATGACCCCTCGACGTCCTACTAGAAGCACTAGACCACCTCTACGGTTGAAAGATTACATATGCCTTACCATTCATGTGGCAAAAATAGAATCCTCAGCCTACCTTTTTTCGACCTACATCTCATATGATCACTTACCATTGGATAATCAGCATTTCATCGCATTTATATCTACTAATATTGAGCCAATGTATCATTATGCGGTAATTGGAAATCCTAGATGGCAAGAGGCCATGGAGTAAGAGATCAAGGCATTAGAGGCAAATGACACATGGGAGCTAGTAGATTTGCTTCAGGGAAGAAAACCCATTGGTAGTAAATGAATGGACAAGATCAAATATAAAGTTAATGAATTAGTGGAAAGATACAAGGAAAGATTGGTGGCAAAAGGACATAGTTAGAAAGAATGAGTGAATTATCATGAGATCTTTACTCTAGTTGTGAAACACATCACAATTAGGTGCGTTCTTTCTTTGGTAGCACAACATCACTGGGAAATCCATCATATAAACATCAATAATGCCTTTCTGCAATGAGACTTTAAGGAAGAGGTTTACATAAGGCCTCCACCAAGTGATCTAGTAGAGAACAATGAGAAAGTTTGTAAATTGAAGAAGTCTATTTACAGACTTAAGCAAGCAATTAGACAATGGTATAAGAAGTTCACAAAAGGATTACTCACAATTGGTTATTAGGACTTCATGCATAACATCACATTGTTTGTTCAATGAAGAGGTAATCTTATTGTCATCCTTATGATTTATGTCGATGATATACTTATTACAGATGGTGATACTAAAGGGATACAAAAGCTGAAGGCACATCTTCACTTTCTTTCTTTTTTCACATTAAAGACTTGAGAGATCTTAAGTTTTTTCTTGGGATTAAGGTCCTTAAAAATGATAGAGGCATCCACTTAAGCCAATGCAGTATATTTTTTAAATGATGAATGAGATGGGATTGAGGGGCAGTATGCTAGTAGGTAACCCTATGGACACCAACTTGTCATTGATTACTTTTAAACATAGTTAAGGAGTAGAAGTGCCTCGAGATAATGATTAACTTTTGAGTGAACCGTTTAAGTATCAACAACTTGTAGGAAAGTTAAACTATCTCATTGCCACTAGACTTCACATTTCTTACACCATGCATAATTTAGTCTAGTTCATGCATTTACCTAAGAAATCTCATTGGGAAGTAGCCACTAGATTAGTAAAATATCTAAAGAGTTGCATGAGCACTGATTTGCTTATCCTCACTTTTGGAGGTTATAAGATGAGGGCATACTGTGAATCAAATTATGCCACTTGCAAGGTTGAGAGAAAATAGGTCTCTGGTTTCTATGTCATGTTTAGAAAGACCTTTATCTCTTTGAAAAGTAAGAAACATGTAGTGGTATCTCTTTTCTCTAAAGAAGCAGAATACTGAGCCATGGCAAACTAAATGTCATTAATTCTTATTGACCTTTAGCTTGAGGGGGGATGTTTGGATGTGTTGGTTAGGTAGCCATGTCACTTATGGCTACCACATTGGTTGAGTAGTTGCTATAAGAGACTTCTACTTGTAGCACTTGCAGCCGCACATAGTAGCTACTGTGAAGTCATCTTAATATAGTAGAGGTGTGCATCGTGGGGAGATTAGATGGGGAACGGCTCACTAATGGTCATTGACTCTGTTTTCTTTTCGTTCAAATCATTTATATAAAAAGTGCACAAGATCAATCACCCATTCGAATATAGCACCATATAACCCATACTTATTCCCCTAACATATCACCTTACACAAAGTATGACTCTCATTTCTATCAATGTCCTTAAACCTATCAATTCTCTATTTCTTTACTTTCTTTTCCATTTTCTAGCCTATCAGCTCTACCTAACCCTAATCCTACCACAATCCAACCATTTTGGACAACCCAAAGCTTCACCTACAAAGATTCTTGCATTCCTTGAACAAACCAATGTAGCTAGCTGCCCACTAAAGCTTCCCAATGAGTTATTCTACAGATAAAGATAGTGTGTGGTGCCACAAAAGATGGCTATGATGGGTAGCTCCACTGTAGCAGGTGCTATCCTATGCTGGCTGCATGGTTGGATCTTGGTTAGAAACTATGTGCAAAAAGCAAGAGTTCCCCACTACATAGTTTGATATGGCTTCTTCAAAAACCATCATCACCAATAAGTGTGAACCAAAAGTGACACATTGTGAGTGTTTGGCCATTGCAAAATTGGTTTTGTTTAGTAGCCATAAGGTGAATAAAGACACAACAACTCCTCTAAAAGAGTACCCAGTGATTACTAATGTCACGTCACAAAGCTATATTGACTATTAATCTTAATAGTATTAACAAGAGTCTGGATAGTATTCTTCTACTTATTTGCATAGTTTTATTGAAACTATTGAAGTTCTATAACAAATTAAAAATTTCATTTATATCCCATATGAATTGTGCAAATTGCTAATCAAATAGGCAATCAACCAATAGTTATACTTTTTAGGATAGAAGGGTACTTGACTTTGTAAGAAGGGAAGCGATCCAGAAGTGGAGGCAAAAAGATTTTAAGCATGTTTGTTAATGGAGAAATGTTGGTTGGCTTTGGGGCATAGGAACTAGAACTCCTGAGGAATTGATGATGCAACAACATATTTGCCTCCTTCTCCTAAAGATGCTCTTTGGTGAGAAAAGGCAAGGTAACAAAAGCTAGGATAGTAAAGTTTGGGTGTTGTGAAATTTTAAATTGAATTATGGAAAGTAAGGAGTTTGGTTCCTTTCTTTTCTTGTCAATTTTTTAAATCGGTGCCCATGAATGGTGTAGGATATTAGAGGTCACAACCAAAGTAAAATAAAAGCTACTAGTTTTTTTCTTATTGGGGAGATGGATTCAAATCCTAGACTTTTTTCTTAGATGGAAATAAGATCAATGCAAATATGGGGCAATTACCTTCCAAGAGAGTTCGTCAAGTTATCGAAGCACAAACATTAAAAATTCATTAAGTCAAATGTAATATTTCCCTATGAACTATACAATAATCTTTTAATATACACCTTCATTAAAAAAAAATGCATCTAAACTATACTTGATACTTACCCAACCAATAGAGTCTCTTCAATTGAATGGTCATTTTGAACCTGGATGATATGGTTATTGTTAGGATGATAACAACTCGATGATAATAACTTAATGATAACATCAACTTAATGATAATAACGATAATGATTGATGATGACTTTAATTTCAAGATATGCAATAAGAATAATAATTACAATACCATTAACAATAAAAATGATAATGAAAACAATAATGATAATCTTAATATTTTGTTGAGTGATAGTTAGAAGCTTCATACTCACACATTTGAATGTTGAGCGTGAGACCAAAATATCCTAGGCCCTACTTACTTGCCATTGAGCTAGCAAATGATTAACAACTTGCATATCCATAAAAAAAAAATAGATAAAAAAAAAAGAAAGAAAGAAAGAAAGAAAGAAAGGAGTAAAGATCAATTTTTACTAGAGGTGAATTCTTAGAAAGTTCATCATAGACTTGTCTCACCTTTGCATATTTTCAATGTTGATGTGAACATCAGCACGTGCTTCTTTCTTTTTTCATTTTCACATTTTCATTAGAATAGTCCAAAGTCAAAAGGAAAAAGAAAAAGAAAAAGAAAAAGAAAAGTAAAAGTGAACCATGCCATCCAATTGCTCAAACAAGTGCAAACACCTTTAAGACAATGTGGCTGCATTAATTGCAGGATACTTTTAACGTGTAAAACCAAAATTTATCCTTATCTTTATTTTTTTAAAACATTAGTTTAGTGATTTTTTTTCCCTCAAAGGCACATAATATAAAGAACACTATATAAGCCGTTAACAAAGTAAATGTGGTACCATTTATACAACAATTTTATGTTTATTGCACAAACTAATAATTGATCAGTGCCTAGTGGATATGTGGCTCTAACCTACATTAGTGAAAGCTCTCAGATATAATAATTATTAAATAATAAAATAATAAAATAATAAAATAATTTTTTTGGCATGCCATATTAGCTTTTAAAGTTGTCTCACTAGCACACATAATTAGCACACCAAGTCACCACCATTAATCCATTGGCTTTTTTATGCATTTTTTTTTTTTTGGGTAGCTTTCTAGTCTTGGCAATTTTTGGCCTATGCAAGTTCTTTTGATTTCACACTCCTATAGTATGGATTCTATGCATTTTCTATTTTCATCATGTTCATTGGAAGAGCTTTCTTTTCCTTTGCATTCATTATTTGTTTAGTTTCAAAAGCTAAAGGAACCATGTTTTGTAGAATCCTAGAGATATTAGGTCAACATTCTTGACCATGACATCTTATTTCTTTAGCTTATAGCAAAAATATTCAATATTTTAAGGATGCAGCCTCTCTGGGTCAGTGGGCTAGTAGGTTCTACAGTGGTTATGCAACTTTAAAGATGGTGAGTTTAGGTCTAGTGTGTTTTAAAGAGCTAGGGTTGATCTTAAAAGTGAGCTATATTTGTCACGTGTGACTAAAAATTACTAATCATGAGCCTTTATAATGTTAGAAATAATGGGTACATTTTTTCAAGTGAGGTCAAGTGTTGAGTATCTTAGAAAGCAATGTTTGATCTTGATAAAGGGCTTGACTTGTATGTAACTAAAATATTGATGATAATGGGCCTTCTATATTGTTAAAAATAATGGTCATATGGTTTTGTTGATGTTGTAGTATAACATCTTTCCTATATGCTCAAGCATTTCCCTCAACTCCCTTAATAATTAGTTTTAGAGATAAAGGTTAAAAAATGTATTGGAGTCTATTTTAAGACAAATACATTACTATTTCAGGATCATGAGCTTGTGATTTTGTCTCATTGCTTATTTATGCTTAAAAAGAGATGTGTTGAAAATGACAGTTGTTTTATGTTGCTAATAAACTAACTAATGCAAGGCAATCATCACAAAAGGTTGTAGTAAGCTCTTTGGTTTCATAGGACTTCATTGAATTAGTTATATGATTTGGTCCTATTGACAAATTTTGTTCTATTAAGATTAGGATGAAATCTAATGAATGTTGATCAAACACATCAATTTTTTTGTAGAGTTTTTGACTTTAATTTTGAAAAAAGGAGCATTATGCTATTTGCTTTTCAAAAATAGTGTCTTTTGACTAGTTGCTACAAGACCATATACTTTGTTAATTCTTTATTGCTATTAGCATTATTGTTTTCCTTTTTGTCTAATAGGATGATCGTAATTTGGTTTGCTATGACTAATTTCAGTTATTGTTAATTCTTTAGCTTTCTTGATTCATAATATCAACAAAAAGTATTTCAATTTCAAAGACAAATATAACACCAAGGTGACAAACAATCATAAGGAGACTTGAATGTCATTTTCTTAATTCATGATATTATAGTTCATAGAAGTATAAAATAACAAATTATTCATAAATAAACTCATACATGAGAATTAACATCAATGACATCACACAAGAGAGAATAGGTCATTGTCATTGGATCAACAATTGCCTAATTATGAATGTAAAGCCAAAGACATCCTCTACTTTGTACTTTCATGTACATACAAAATAACTAAAAGTAATAGAAGAGGAGAGAGAGTAGGAACACTTGAATTATGACTTCTAGAGGATTAGGTGTTGGCTAGTAATCTCATCATTATCATTAATAGACATTGCAAATATCTGATAAGGTGTCGTAGTTTCAAGTAATGGTGGTGAAGCTAGTAATGCATTAAGGTATGCAATGGGGCCTTGAGTGACATATACATTGAGAGCATGAGGGCAATGACTGGGGGTTGCATAGGGGCCTTCATTGGGGGATGCATCGGGGCCTTTGTTTGGGCATGTATTGGTGCTTTAATTGGGGGATGCACTTGGGATTTTATTGGGGCATCCATAGGTGTTTCAATTAGGGGATGCATTGGGACCATGATGGAGGATGCACAAGGCCTTCCACTAGGGCCTTCATTAGGGGGTGCACTAGAGTCTTCATTAAGGGGTGCACAAGGGAACGCATAAGGGCTTCCACTGGGGGAAGCATTGGGGCATTCATTGAGGGGTGCAATGGGGCTTTCATTAGGGGATGCACTAAGGCTTTCATTGGGGGATGAATTGGTGCCTTCATTGAGGGGTGCACTAGGGCCTTATAAGAGGAATGCATCGGGGCCTTGTGAGGGGCATACACAGGGGCCTTATAGGGGGGATGCTTGGGGGCCTTATTGGGGGAATGCATCAAGGCCTTATGGGGGGCATGCACAGAGGCCTTATAAAGGGCATGGATTAAGGCCTTGTGGGGGCATGCATTGAGGCCCTATGGGGGGAATGTATCGGGGCCTTGTAGGGGGAATGGACTAGGGTCTCATGAAGGGAATGCACCAGGGCCTTTTGGGGGGCATGGATTTGGGCCTTGTGGGGGGAATACATCGGGGCCTTGTGGGGGGCATGGATTAAGGCCTTGTGGAGCAAATGCACAGGGGCCTTGTAAGGGGAATGTATCGGGGCCTTGTGGGGAGAATGGACTGAGGCCCTATGGGGGGAATGGATTGGGGCCTTGTGGGGGGCATGCATTGGGGCCTTGTGGGGGGAATGTGTCGAGGCCTTAAGCGGGGTGTGGATTGGGGGCTTATGGGGTGAATGCACTGGGGTCTTGTAAAGGGCATGCAAGGGGGCCTTGTGGGGGGAATGCATCGGGGCCTTGTAAGGGGAATGCATCGGGGCATTCTAGGGGGCATGGATTAAAGGAATACACCAGCGCATTGTGGGGAGCATACATAAGTGATGCTTGATTGAGGGTATATAAGCATGAATGACCTACATTAAGATGTAAAGTCCATTTCATCACATTCTTATTTTCATGAACATTTGCTAGTAATAGGCAAACAAGTATACTATAATATTATCTAAAACAACATATAGTTGAGATAATGATAACCATTAAGAAACATGATTTAAGATTTTGAAATGTGATAGCTAAGGTAACAAGAAACCAACCAAGAATATGAACTAAGAATATAGCAATATATAGTACTTAGAGAACCCATTAGACAAACGAATGAAAAAGAAAATTCTTGAGTTTTTAGTTATCATGAGATGAAACAAACAAGAATAAAAGGATTTCTACAAACTAAAAACCCCACCAAAGGAAACAAGTAAACATAATTTTGTTTACATGTGTGTGTGCTTATGGAGGGAAGAGAGAGTCATACTATTAAGGTAATTGCAAGAAAAACAAAAAGGAAAAAGAACATAGCCTTAATAGCCATCTTGGAAGAGTACTAGAAAGAAGCTAGGAAAATTAAGAGCTAGTCACTAAATGTTGATTCAAGGTAGAACCATGAATGGATATATATAGGGCTTGAGTAGGGAAATGTAATATCTACAATTTGGCCATTTGGCTATTCAATAAAGTTGTGGTGACAACTTCACCGGTAATGACTTTGTATCAAAAAGTATATGAGGTATTTTTTTTGTCGAAAGAAACTCTCTAAGGGACCGAACATACAAAAAAGAAAGAATCCGTTTTGACATGAAATGGATATATCCATATATCTCTGACTTATATTTATTAGATGATAAAATATGACAAAAAATGTACCAAGAATTGGTTCACGTAGAAATGGACGTATTGGTTTACGTAAGAGCGCTTGATGGACATTGTTGACCAAATCAAGAGTGCAACCCACATGCCCTAATTACCATGTCCATTAAACTAGTGTATTTATATCTCCAAAAAGTGTGTTATTGTTAGAATTGAAGAAATGAGGTAACTATGTGCACATAACTCACAAGAGATAACCATCCATGATTTTCTACCATGCACCAAATTTACACATTAATGGTTGCAAGATTCTCTACCACTACCTTTGTCACAACTATATTTATTATTATTTATTACCATTTATTATCTTGACTAAAATCCTCTATGAAATCAAAGTATGGTTTCATTTTCTACTAGGAAATGAAATCTTAGTTTGAGAATAAGTTTTACTTTCATGTAATATGCTAGTAGGGCTAATTGGCCTTGCGATATTGTCATTTTCTCTTCTTGTTTCCCTTTTACATTTGTATTTTTTTATTCATGCAATTCTATTTATGCTAAAATTATTATATTTGGCTACAAGTATATAATTATGATTTTCAATAGTTACTACTAATTTATCAACCTCTATACAAGGTCAACAAAATGGAACCTAAACTCTATCTAGTTGACTTATTTGACTATTTTAATGCACTTGCCTACTCTGCGGATTCAATAATGTGTATGTGTTCTGCACTCCATATTGTTGTTTACTATTAAGAGAAAGCGAATCTAAATCTGAACCTCACTAATTCAAAAGAATCCAAAAACCCTATGACCAAAATTGGCCAAAAGACCTCACTGAGTGCCTATGCTCATTACATGTGATGCCACAAGCCTTGTTTCAGGGTATTCACCAAAATGATCTTTGAAAGATTCATTCCAAGATGGATTTGATAGACCCATGAATGAATGTTCTAGTGGTTCTTGATTACTTCCCATGGTTGTGTTTAGCAACCTTGAGCATATAGATCCCATTGTGGACAAAATAACATAATGTTTGTAATTTTTTATCTTGATCATTTTAGAGAAGTCCACAATATGTTAAGGTTCTTTTGGAGATAAAACCAAGTACCATGGACTCAAATGGTAATGTTCAAATTTAGTTTCTAAATTTGCTCTAGAATAAGGGTATGCTTAAGGATAGTACTTTTAGCTTTACTTAGGCTTGGACTATTAGCTTAAGATAAGCTAGCATTGTGTTGTATCAATGTGAGCTTCCCTAGGGTAACCTATTTTATCTACTACATAATAACATTTTCTTTTCAAATCATAAGAAGGATCTTGTTCCCATTTAGTGAGTTCAATACGTTATCTCTATTTGATAATGCATCTTTTGTGATTTAGGCCTTGGGTTGGGAAATTAGTGACCATTCAATACAATTATTAGTTTTCTAAGAATGGCAGAGCTTATTGGAACCAAGAGCTTAAAGTCATTTTTTGGAGAAAATAAATTCCAAGAATTCATCAATTTTGCACTTAATTATATTGCTAACTAAGATATCCTTATCAAAATGGGAACATTTATAGGGTTTCAAAGTGGGATGCTTAGTGTCTCCTCAACTAAGAGAAATTGCAACCAAGAAGAAAGGGATAATTTGAAAAAATGGCAAGTTTCACAATAAATGTTTATGTGCTTTAGGAAAAGTTTGCTCACCTTAATCTAACATTTTCAATAAGATGACAAATAAGTTTTGATGTTTTCCATCAATGTTAGGACAAGCCATAGTGCTTGAGATACCTAGAAGAGTTTCAAGAAATTCATCTTTTTGGTGACAAAAATTACAAGGGAGGAAATGACCATGAAATTTTATATTTAACAATCTTAACGACACAAAGGTTCAATGTACAACTTTTTGCCTTGGACAACCTTAAGTAGCTGGCAATTTTTTGATTTTGAGTTATGCCATTTTTTAGCTTTGATGTATGAATAATCGGTTTTAAAAAAGAGAAAAAAAAATCTTAACATATAACTTATGGTTTTTCTTTCAATTTGCTAGTCAAGGTTTGAGTTGCATTTGTCCACAAAGATTAACTTGTTTGCTCTAAATGACAATTCCCTTCAAATATAGCTTGAAACTAAAATATCACAAAGGATATAATTGTAAGTTTTCTATGTTGAAACTCCTTTTGCCCTACCTCCTTAAGTTATGGTTTTCCCATATCTATAAGATATTAGACTTTTTGTCCCACTTATGATAGTTATACTTCAAGCAAAACATTAGGTACCAAATTTGAATAAACTATATTAAAGTAAAAGCTAAAAGCAAATGGAAAATTCATTCTCAATATACTCACCTAGATTTCAAAACAAATGAGCATCAAACTTGCATAAAAAATAAAATAAAAATTATTATATTGATATGTGCATGTGTGTGTATATTACTATTAGGTTCCCGTTCAAAGTTTGGTTTGCATTATGACCAAACAACAAAGCTAGGTGTGCACTAAATGGGACCAACCACCTTTCTTGTCCTTCCTTATTCTACTTTTCATCTTTTTCAAATGAATTTTTTGAATAAGAACAACAAAAGTTTCATTATGGGACCTGCAATTCTTCCAACACCATGACATGGTAACATATGTTAGAGTGTGTGTTCCTAAGTGAAAGAATTAAACTATTACATTGAGAAACTGTTACAAAGCAGGAAGTTGATATTATAGTTACAAAATAACAAAGTATTCATAAATAAACTCATTCATGAGAATCAACATCAACGATTGCCCATAAGTGAGAATAGGTCATTATAATTGGAGCAACAATTGCCTAATTATGGATGTAAAGCCAAAGACAACCCCTACTTCGTATTCCATGTACATATAAAACAACTAAAGTAATAGGATTGAGTGTTAGCTAGCAATCTCGTCATTATCACTAAAGGCATTCCAAATATATGATAAGATGTTATAGTTTCAAGTAGTAGTGGTGAAGCTAGTAGTGCATTGAGGCCTTGAGTGGCATATACCCAAAGGGCATAGGGGCAATGATTGGCGATTGCATAAGGGTCTTCATTAGGGGATGCACTGGGGCCTTCATTAGAGGATGCATGAGAACCCCGACTAGGCAGTGCATCAAGGCCTTTGTTGGGGCTTTAACCGGGGCCTTTCTTGGGGCACGCATAGGTACTTAAACTGAGGGATGCACTAAGGACTTGACATATGGATGCACTAGGACCATGATTCGAGGATGTGTGAGGTCCTTGACAGGGGGATGCATAAGGGCTTCCATTGGGGTATGAACTAAAGCCTTCATTAAGGGATGCATTAGGGGGTGCGCTAAGGCCTTCATTGGGGAATGCATTAGGCCCTCATTTGGGGCATGCACAAGGGCTTCCACTAGGGGATGAATTGGAGCCTTCATCAGGGCATGCATAGGGGCCTTCATTAAGGGATGCACTAGGGCCTTCATTGGGGGATGCACCAAGGCTTTCATTGGGGTATGAATTGGAGCCCTCACTAGGGGTTGCATCAGGGCGTTCACTGAGGGATGCACAAAGGCCTTGTTAGGGGCATGCACTGGGGCCTTGTTGGGAGAATGCATTGGGGCCTTGTGGGGGGCATGCATTAGGGCCTTAACTAAAGGATGCATCAGGGCTTTATGGGGAGGATGGATTGAGGCCTTGTAGGGGGCATGCACTAAGGCCTTGTGGGGTGGGATGCATAGGGGCCTTCCTTGGTGGATGCAATGGGGCCTTAAAAGGAATGCATTAAGGCCTTATGGAGGGCATGCACTAGGGCTTTGTGTAGGGGACACATTGAGGCCTTGTAGGGGGGCATGGACTTGAGCCATGTGGGGGGCATGCACCAAGGCCTTGTCGGGGGCATGCACCAAGGCCTTGTGGGGGGCATGCATAGGGACCTTCATTGGTGGATGTAAGGGGGCCTTATGGGGGGAAATGCATTGAGGCCTTATAAGGGGCATGCACTAAGGCCTTGTGTGGGGGATGCATCAAGGCCTTATGGTAGGCATGCATTAGGGCCTTGTAGGGGGCATGTACTAGGACTTTGTGTGGGGGATGTATCGGGGCCTTGTGGAGGGAATGCATTAGGGCCTAGTAGGGAGCATGCATTGGGGCCTTGTGTGGGGCGTGCATTAAGGCCTTATGTGGACGTGCATTAGGGCCTTGTTTTGGGGGGGGGGGGGGATGCACTAAAGCCTTCATTGGTGGATGCAAAAAGGCCTTGTAAGGCACATGCATTGGGGTCTTTTGGGGGGGATACATCAACATGAATGACCTACATTAAGATGCAAAGTCCATTTCATCATTCTTATTTTTGTAAACATTCACTAGTAATAGGCAAACAAGCATATTGTAATATTACCTAAAACAACATATAGCTAAGGTAACAACAACCATTGAAAAACATGATTTAGGATTCCAAAATATAATATAGCTAAGGTAATAAGAAACTAACCTAGAATATGAACTTAGGATATATAAATATATAGTACTTATAGAACCCATTAGACAAACTAATGAAAAGGAAATAAGGTGAAAAATTCTTGAGTTTCTGGTTATTATAAGATGAAACAGACAAGAATAAACGGATTTCTACAAACTAACCACCCTGCCAAAGGAAGCAAGTAAACATAATTTTTTTTATGTGTGTGTGTGTTTATGTGAGAGGAAAGAGAGCCATATTGTTAAGGTAATTGCAAGAAAATCATAAAGGAAAAAGAACATGGCCTTAATAGCCATCTTGGAAGAGTACTAGAAAGAAGCTAGGAAAATTAAGAGCTAGTTTCTAAATGTTAATTCAAGGTAGAACCATTGGTGGGTATATATAAGGCTTGAGTAGGGAAATAGAATATCTACAATCTAGCCATTTGGCTATTTGATAAAATTGTGGTGATAGTTTCACTAGTAATGGCTTTGTATCAAAAAGTATATGAGGTATTTTTTTTATTGGTGGACATTGTTGACCAAATTAATAGCTCAACCCACATGCCCCAGGTACCATGTCCATTAAACTAGTGTACTTATATCTCCAAAAAGTGTGTTCTTGTTAGAGTTGAAGAAATAACGTAACTATATGCATGTAACTCACAAAAGCTAACCACCCAAGATTCTCTACCACATACTAAATCTACACATTAATGGTTGCAAGATTTTCTACCACCATCCTTGTCATAGCTACATTTATTATTATTTATTATCATTTATTATCATTTATTATCTTGACAAAATCCCGTATAAAATCAAAGTATGGTTTCATTTTCCAATAGGAAATGAAATCTCAACTGTGATTCAGTTGAGATGTAGTCCAATTAGCCGTGGTAGTCGCAGGAGATGATGGTGGGTGGCCTAAAACGGATGATGGGTGGTCTGGAGTTGGCGGCGGGTGGGTTTGTGCGATCGGGGACAAAGACTGGGGGTTCTAGAGGTGTTTTGGGAAATTTATGAAAAATCTAGGGGTGAAAAGAGACTTCCAAAAGCTGAAAAACAAATTGCAGAACTCGATTTTTTTTTTTCTTCAAAACTTGATTCGAACTTCAAACTCTTCTATGATGGCTAAAAGGATATAAAAATAATAATAATAATAATAATAATAATAATAAAAATTAATAAAAATAAAAAATGACGGAAGCGATTAACTTAGAGAACAAAACTTGCTCTCGATACTATATCACAAAACATGAATATAAATAAATAAAGAATAAAGAATAAAAAACTAACAAGTGAGAATTCAAGTTTACCGAATCTGCAGTAAAATGAACTTTACAATATTATGCCTATATATATAGGCTTAGACCTAGCATATATGGTAGTTGCTATACAAGGAAAATACTAATTCTAATATAATTAGAAAACCTAATAACGTAATGTACAATAATTGCATTATTCCTATTAACAAATGTCTAACCATCGGCAGTGTGCTGATTTTTATTTGCATGTTTAACTTCCATGCTCTTTAGGGCCTTCTTGATTGCCTTTCTGACGACCTTCCTCGAGGTCAAGAACTTTTTAACCTCTCTTTCGAGTCCCATATCACCTACTGCCCTCATCCTCCATGGAATCCGTAGCAGAAGAGATAGAGAATAAGAATAACACGGTGAAGTTCTCCACAATCAGCGGACAAACACGCCCTCGTGTAGCCTATGCCTCCGTTGCACCATTTCCTTTTCTGCCCGCCCCGTCGTACAGGGCTTTTTGATGTCTTGTGCATCTGCTCTCTGTATTACAATACATCATAAGGTTACCAAAGGCTACTCAGAATTTTGTCGTAAATGTATTTATCATTTTTCTGCATTTTTGGCCTGTGTTATTGGAGTTTTGCTATTGATATTTGATCAAGTAACTTTGCTTGAAACAAAATGCGAAAATACAGCATTAGAATGTTGTATTTCTGTCCTTCTTTTCTCTTCTAAAATCCTTGTGGAGACCAGAATTAAACCAAACAGGGACATTCGTATTGCATAGAAAAATAGTGTTGCGAAAGTACTATGGATGGAAGAAAATAAATAGAAGTGATTCTTGAGTTTAAGGCCCTTTTACGCACCCTGCTTCCAAGGCACGTAACAGACTGATGCATGACAATAAAAATATGTTGATTGAAACCAGCTCTTGTTAAACAGCTGTGCACACGCACTAATCAGTATCCAAAGAGCACCGGCTGGCTGAGCGGTTCCACATATCTTGAGTCTGAGAAATGGCTACTGCCCAAATATAGGAGCACAGCGAGTGTCATATCTGTCATCTTGCCGCCCGCTTTTAATTCGGAGCACCGAAGGAACTAGTGGTCGTTGCGAAGAGCTTGGGGAAAAAGGCAAAACATCGTGTTTCAAACACACAGTAAATAATTAAGTAAACAAAAAGCAAGAAATAATAAAGGAAGACTTGCAAAAGCACAGTCTACTTCAGTCTAAGCAAAAGGAAAGACAGGGAAGAACCAAGTCTACTTCAGTTCAGCTTCTGGTCTTCCTTCAAGCTTCTTTGGCCTCTGATGGATCCTGAAACACTCAGAACGCAGCACATCCGGTTCAACTCAAAGAGAGTCGGAAGCTACAGGTCGAAAAGGTAAACTCTGATCCCCACAAAGTCTCCGTTCTCAGGCTAAAAGCTTACTGTTGGGGTTAGTGTTATGTTTCTGAATTTTCAGCAGCTTTAGATTTTTTTCTCTATACTCTAGTTAGGTTGAAAAGGTAAACTCCCATCCCCACAAAAAGTCTTCGTTCTCAGCTTTTGTTGCAAGTAGTACTGTCTAACTTATGTTTGTCTCCTGCGTTTCTGGTTTGTCATCTGAAAACTGGAGATCTTATGCACATGTTTCTTGGTGACGTTCTGGGTCTGAGAGCAGTAGAAGGAGCATCGTAGCTTTTTCTTTTTTGTTGAGTTCACTTTAACAGTGTCTCGCAGCTAATACTTATCTTTCTTCTTCCTTTTTCTTTGAAACCAACTGGTCAACTTTCTTGTGTAATAATTATGGAGGCGGGATACGAAAGAGAATTTTTGGACCTGAGTAGCTAATAATGCTGTGGCTGCTGAGCTTCTTCAATTATCTGGCCAAGTTGAGGTAAATTTCTTGAAACTCTTATCACCTTCCTACTTGATGCATCGATTTTCTTAACTGTATTGAAAAGCTTTTACAAGCTCAATGCTGGTGGTTTCATAGTGAACCCTTACACCGAGCGGTCAACTTTTACCAATTATGAGCAACAAAGCTTTAACTCCTTGAATAAGTATGAATCGCTAAACAGACTAACAGAACTTAAACTTATATCTATATCTCTTGCTTTTGTTTCAACAACATAAAAATGAACCTTTTTTTATGTCTTTTTCTATAGGTGAAAGGAAGAGGAAAGAAAATTTAGAAACCAACGAAAGGATATGGTTAACATCAATACCGTACCCCAGATATTCTACAGTGAATGGAATGTTCAAGCGTTCGTTCTGTTAAGTCTCTTACAAGTCATTCTCATTCTGGTTGGGCCAATCAGAAAAATTACAAGCAGTGGGTTCATAATATTTCTGATTTGGACTGCCTACTTGATGGCTGATTGGGGTGCTACCTTTACAATTGGACTTACTTTCAGACATCGTGACCAGGTTCAGAAACCTGGTGATAATCCTGAGATTCTTGCATTTGGGCTCCATTTCTTTTGTTACACCTTGGTGGTCCAGATACTGTAACTGCATTTTCTTTGGAGGATAATGTTTTGACGGAGGCATTTATTTGATTTTGTCACGCACGTGGCTATAGCTTTAGTTGTCTTCTTTCAAGCCTTTTCTGGAAACAAGTTACGGGTGCCTATGTTTCTCCTTTGGTGCTGGAATCATCAAACATTTTGAGCGTTCGTGTGCTTTATTTCTTGCGAACCTGGATACATTCGGGAAATCGATGCTTAAAGAACCTGATCCAGGGACGAACTATGCAAAGCTTATGGAAGAATATGCTTCCAGGAAAGATGCAGGGGAATTACTACTGCATCTATTGCATAGCATTCAGCCCTCCATCCTTTCCATCCCTTTTTGGGTTCTGATATCAATTCTATTTGAGTTGGGAGAAAAGTCCCTAAAGGAGAATTACTAGAAGAAGAACGTAAATTGGCTTATGAAGCAATCTATAAAATAAAGACATATGTGAAACCTATTGATTTTGAAGGGTGATAGAAGTAAATATGTACTAATTGATGGGTGTATACTTGCCAAAGAGTTTGAAAGCTTAAAAGAGAAGAAATGAGACCTAATACGTAAAGTTTGGGTGAAACTATTGTCTTATGTTGCAAGTCACTGCAGGCCTAATACTCATGCTGCTCAACTAAGCAAAGGAGGAGAGCTTATCACCTTTGTCTAGTTATTAATGGTTCATTTGGGTATAGGGAATCAATTCACTAATAAATAAATAAATAAATAAATAGTTCTAGGTGTTGAAATCAGTGTAGGCCTTACATTGTTAATATGCCAGCATATTTTGCTCCTTATATGTGGATAAAACCTAAGTTGATTTTAGGTAAGAAAATAATAATTATAATATAACATTAAAGTCTAAGTTTCAAAATAAGATGTATTTTTTCTCATAGATTGGTTAGTCCCTATTGAAAGTACTATCTCACTCTCAAGGTGATGAAGCATGTTGAAATCCAATGTATTTTTCATTGTCAATGTGTAATATTATTATACCTATTTTGTGTGAATGAACTTTTGTCATCTTACAAATTGATTTTAAGGGAAGAAGTAAACCTTCTTTTTAGCCATAAGTATGACATTTAGATCCTATACAAAGGCTTGAACTTGAACTTGTAAGATCTTTTATGCAACGAGAACTACCACCAATTTGTGGTAGTAAGACAGAGTAATAATTTGAGACCTGAGTATCAAAAAGGGATCTCATGACAGAGTACACAATAGACAAAGAAAGAAGCTGGAACATGTAAGAAGAATAATGAGTAACTATGAAGTACAACATATCTTATGCCACAAATTACTCAGACATTGTGCAAAATCAAATGGATGTGCATTGTTATTATAGTCCAATATAACAACAAATAAATAGCCTTCCTCTTTGTATGCATAGTTCAATTGATTAGAAAAGCCTAATAATCTAGGTTGTAGAAAAAATATAATTTCTTGAGGCAAATGATTTGGCTTTAAGTTCTCCAAAATAGTATAACAATACATAAGATAATTGGTCTTTTGGATGAAAATTGATTATTGTAGAGTCATCTTTTAATATATGGTAATTAGTTGTACAAGTGATTCAAGTTCATCTAGTACAAAAGGTTGCTTTCATTACTTTTTTTTTTTTTTTTGTGGAAACGTAAATTGGATTAATACATATTAAAGTACAAAAGCACAGGGGCATACTTTAGTATTACAAAAGTCACCATATTTAAGTTGCTTTCATTACTTTATTTGAAAAATAAAATAAGCTTAAGTTAAAAATAGACACTTGATTCATAAACAAACTAACTAAAGTACAATAATATAATTTTGAATAAGGATATAAATATGAGTTATTATATTTACAAAAATAATATGCTCATAGGTATTTAATAAATTAATATAAAGTTGAAAGATTGTATAGTTACGTAAAATAGAAAAAAAAAATATGGGCTACCTCTTGAAGCAAGCAACCTGGGACATTTATAGTCCAAATCATTTGTCTAGTATTGGTGGAAGCTTTTCACCCGAGAAATTAAGTTATATTTAAAATTGTACCCAATATAGTTTTGGTGTGACACTTAAAGACTTACAAGGGCATTTGATTTAATCTTTCTGTTCTACCACTTTGGACTTAAAAAAGTTCCCTTAAAAATGGAAAATATAAAACGTAGTGTACGAAATGTTACAATATTTTAATTACGTTAATAGGAATTCAAATTCCATCATCAAATTTTTAGGTAATTCAGCTTTTTCAAATCGGTTATTGTATTGACTTTCTATCATAAGGTTGTCAATTTGCCAATGCTAATGCTATATTTCTATCATGTAGTCATCTAGTGTATTATCCCCTTGGTGAGCTAGTGAGAATTCCTATTATAAGGTTTGAGGTTTGACTCCTAGTGTGTGAGTATCTATTGCAAGAAGTATCTTTGCTAGAGTACAATTTCTTGGGAGGTGACACAAATTACTTCAAGAGTTAATGTCAAATCAAGAAAATAATAACTTTGAAATTGTATCAAAGCCTAGGAATTAGGTATAAATTTTCTCCTTGAGACCTTATAACACGAATGTTAAGTAACATTAGAGAAACATTAGGTATTCACTAAAGAAACTTTACATATTGGTCATTTTTCAAATTTAATGGTGTAGGTCTTTACATATTAGCGTTTTAAACACCAACTTCAAATTATAAGTACCTATGTTTCGTTCTAAAGGCCCAGAAGCTTATCTTAATAATTTATGTCACTTTGTGCATCCAATTTGTGACACTGCAAGCCAATCAATTTAGTTTAGAGGCTTATAAAGAACCCTGGCCAGTCTTGTGTGATAGGTCAAAGGGCACAAAGTCTACTACGTTAAAGAACTTTGGTTACGGAGGTACTGCCGTTCTTCAAACCAACCATCCACCAAGGGGGTGAGAGTTAGTGAGAATCAAGTCGCGTAACAAATGAATTTGTATCACTTCACAAATCTATTGTTGTAACAGTGAAGGTGTGGGGAAGAAGAACGAGGATCCAATAGCAAACATCATTTATACAAGAACAGCATAATTAACGTAATTCAGAAAAAAAATTGCTACGTCCACAAGAGAAACTATCTCGTTATTACTTTGAAATTTCTTTGCTTTATATAAGACTATTCTCTCTATTTTCCTATGTTTTCTTTCCCTATCACTTTTTGTGCAAGTACACGGCATAAATGACAGACTTAAAACCAAATTAAAAAGAGAGAAAATTGTAATCTAGAAAATTATAATCTTGGCTTTTTGTGGAAAATTATGATTGCACCCTACACTAACCTTTACTCCAAAATGGACATCAAGTGCATCCAATCTTGTAAATTTCATTTATGGAACTAGTTGACAAATTAAGCGACTTTTGGAAGGGCCAAAGCTAAATTATGCTTTTGTATTGATTTTTTAGCATCCATTGTTTGTCAAGTCACTAAGTTGGAAGCGTGATGCCAATTCAGGATTTCACTTTCTATAATATTGAAAACATAGTGTTTTACTCTAGCGATCTGTGCTCCAACCTGGATTGTTTGCAAGATTATGTCATTTGTGCAGAGGCTAGAAATATAGTTAGTGAGGAAATTACATCCATATCTCATTCGTTTTTGCAAGCTTAAACAACTTAATCTAACCGTCACATTCCACCAAATAAAGGAGGATAATACTTCTACCATAATTTCTGTACTAGTGTTTGAAGATGTTCATAGGGAAAGCTTTGCTTTAGGCAAACACCTTAAAAGGCATTCTAGTCAAATCTAATTATGTCAATTGACTTGTTTATAAAATCTATCAAATTATGACGAATATTGTGCAAGAGGCTGGCTAGATAGTTTATGTGACTTCTCAAAAGGTGCATCTATAATGTAGCAAGGTGGCATAAGCTCATTAAAACAAGTTGTATCAGGCTGTTTCACAGCACATCTTTTAGTAATAAGGCATATAGCATTTAAGTATTGTTAATTCTTATTCAAGTTTTAGTTATTTGCTTTGAGAATTGAGACAATTGGAATCTTGACAACGCTGATGCCCCATTGAATGTTGTTCAAACATTAGAGATAGAAATACTAATGTTCAGAAAGTAGTTTACGGCACATAAGTTGAAGGGTTAATCTTCATGGAATCTACGCAAGCATGCGTCATGGAACCTTTCTGTCAACACGCTACACCCTACACTAAAAGCACAAAGTTAATCTAGATCAAGCACTGGCACCACTTAATGGACATAATTATTAAGCCCATAGAATACAACCTCTGTCTAGGTCTCATAAATTGATTAACGTGGTCACTCAAGAAAGATCTCCTTTTTAGTTTCTTTACATGTTCGTTGATCGGTGATTTATCACATGATAACAGGTAGTTCGGTGACTAATGATTTCCAAGAAGTGAGTTAAATCGCATGAAGTGCTCATTCCCATCAGCTTTAGAAAGTTGAGACACGTTTCGGTGAGCCATGTCTTGAATAATAATAGGCAATCAAAAGTGTTAGTAGTAGGTAAGATTTGCATCATACGTCGACTCTGCCATCTGTTCCTACGATACAACAAAGTGGTATGACCTATGAGGCTGGCCAGCAAGTATGATAAACTGTCCTCCTAACCAAGATATTGATTTAAACTTCATAAAGTCCGCGAGGCCTACTTTAGGTTTCAGTAAAAGTTCTCTAGTTTTCACATCATTAAAAGTGCTCTGGTTTTCACATCAACAAAGTTAAGTGATTGTAGATTACCAACAATTTGACATCATGAATATGAAAATTTCATTTTTCACAAGTAATTTCATGCATGGAGCAGGAAACTTCCATAGTTTTAAATATGGTTTCCCAAACAGAGATCAGCTTGAATAATAAGTGATTTCGGAATGTAATCCATTAATCTAGCTGTAAATAGGAATGCCATGTAAGAAGTAATGTAGTAGAGCAAAATTGTGTAGAATGTATTAACTTTGCATTTGAGGAATATACATGTATTGTCTCATTCATTTTCAAGCATATGAGACCGAATCATAGTTTTCTGAGATAGTGGTCGAGGATGTTGAGGAGAGATACTCTAGTTTTGATCAAACGCCTAAATAGACTTCAATTCCTTCTTCAAGATCTTGCATGCACATTTCCAAATCTTCAAGTTGATTCTGTACACTCTCAACGTGCTTGTCATCAAATTTTCTTCTCATGAAAACTTGGAGTAATGCTGCCTCAACCTTGTTGAATTGATTGGTATATATTTCTTCTTCCTCGCAAGCTACTATTTTGCTGTGCATTAGCTTAGAGACCAAAGACCATCCACTTGGCTTTAATTGCGCCTTCTGTCCATGGATGAAGGACAAGAAGAACTCAAACACAATAATAGTGGATGATTCTACTTCTGTCAAGATGCTAAACAAGGCCACAGTCTCGTTGTCTATGTTGGAAGGACAAGAGGTGTATTTATTTTCATCCCCTTCAAATTTCCCAAGGACTTGCCCACTGCCTTCTTTACCAA
This sequence comes from Casuarina cunninghamiana, assembly GCA_028551485.1. Classification (NCBI taxonomy): domain Eukaryota; kingdom Viridiplantae; phylum Streptophyta; class Magnoliopsida; order Fagales; family Casuarinaceae; genus Casuarina; species Casuarina cunninghamiana. The sequence continues at coordinate 20,782,242 of CM052369.1, forward strand.
CTTCCTAGATGCCAAGTATTTCCCGACCTCACTTGAAAGAGCAGTTTCACCTCTTCGTCGTCTTCACATAATTGATTGAAGTTCTTGTATGCATTCCTTTGTTTGCCACAAGGCATCCTTCGCAATAGTACACAGATCTAATAGCTGAAGAAAGCCATCTAACAGGTCGTTGACGCATTTCTGATGCTGCTATTGGGTTAAAGTCTGTTGACTCTGAGGAAAGAGAAGCAATTCATTCAAGCAATCATGCAAAACTTGTAGGCCAATTGTGTTATGGTTTATTGAAGATACGGATCTAGATTAAGAAGTCTTCAATCTGCATAAATGGTCATTGACTTGTGTAATAAGTGGATGGGGCCTGGAAGGCAAGCTGTTGGAGCGAGCATGGCAAGAGATTCTTGGGTTTGAGGAAGAGGAAGCCATTTTTCCTTTCTCAGGAAAGAGAAGGCCTATCTTTTCAATGGGTGTTTCAGTGGAGCAATCTGCCCTTTTCCATTGCATACACTCATTATATATTCCAAGGTGAGGGAGACGAGAGGAATCCCATCCTCCTGCAAACCCATTCTTAGTATCATGATTTGATTTTGACTATAAATAACCTATTATCAATGCTTAAGCAGTGTTCCCCACCATCAGGTCCCCAGCTACCTACAATAACATTTCACTTCCATAGCACAAGCAACTTTTGTTAGACAAAAATATGTAGTAGAATATTTCATAATGATCTGACAACTTAAATGCATGAAGGGTCCTAGAGAATCGTTACAGGTTGGCCGGCCTCCACATGAGAGCTGCACTTTTAGTCCACACGCATTTACAATTAATAGTTTCCTATTAAGGTTCTAGATAAACAAAAATAAAAGATGTCTCATGTAAGTCAACATATTGCAAAAACATGTCTTAATCTAAATGCATATCAACCTACATTTTGTGCACGTTCACAGGAACTTTTACAAAAAATGCTTCTAAAACTCAAAAAGAAAGCATTAAGCTGCATTATTAAAGCTTGTCCCTTGTTAGTTGTCATAAGCAGCTTCTAGCAGCAGCGTTTTCAAACCTCAACCTTGTAAAGGTTCTGGATATCATGCCTAAATGGAATTAGTTGCTGGATCAATATGTGCAACTTGGACAGATAATTTGGAGATCTACGTGTCCACCAATAATTAATCAAAGGGTGTAAACCTGAACAAATGCTATTCAAACAGCGGGCAAGATCTGTGTGCATGACTTTGCCACATGTTTCAACGAAATATAAAATGTTGATTAGATTATCAACCTAACAAGTTTCATGGTGATTTAGACTGCTTAAAGTTAGCATGTGGATTGATATTACTTGAAACAGCCTACAGGTTCTATCACTTGTCTTGTTTTCAAATGTTTATTTGAGGATTCAACTTAGTATTGTTTTTCCTTTTGGCATCAGGGAAGGTTAACTGACTGAGATTACCAAAAATTTCTTGTTGACAGATCTGGTCCATGCCTGGTGAAGCAAACTGGTAGAAGTGAAAAGATAATTTACTCAAGCATCATTTGTTTCAAACTGGATTGTTTGCAAGAATATGTCCCTTTCTGGCTTTAAGCATGTGTAGAAGACTAGTACTATAGATATCAGAGGAAGTAACATGCATGTCTCATTCATTTGGAAGCACGAACAACTCAACCTGACCATTCTTTCGCACCATTGAAAGAACGCATTCCTTATTTCTGCAACCATAATTTCTGAACTAGTGTTCAAAGATGTTCATAGGGAAGCTTTGACTTGAGGTAACTCACTAAAAGGCATTATAGTTAAATCCAATAATGTCAATTGACTTGTTAATATAATATGTCAAATATGATGAATACTGTGGAATAAGTTGGCGAGATGGTCCATGTGACTTCTCAATTGGTCTGTCTATAATGCAGGAAAGTGGCATAAGCTCATTAAACTAGGCGTATCAGGCTGTTCCCCGTCACATCTTTTAGTAAATAAGGCATCTCACATTTAAGTTCTTAGTCAATCTAAATTATCTGCTTTGAGAATTGAGACAAGTGGAATCTTGACAACTCTGATACTTATTGAATAAACATTAGTGATAGAAATAATAATGTTAATCTGGATCAAGCGTTGGCACCTTAGTGGACATAATTATTAAGCCCATAAAATACAAGCTATGTCTAGGTCTGACAAATTGATTAACATGGTCATTTGAGAAAGATCTCCTTTTTACTTTCTTTACATGTTAGTTTATAGGTGATTTGCATATTATTCCCAGTAAATAATGATGGAATATGAAACTGAAGGTGCAGGGAGATTGTGAATAATTGAGGTAAAAGAGGTGATTTCTGCAACTTGTCCAAAAACAAATCAGAGATGATTACTAGAATCTCCTTTTTTTTTTTTCGTAAATGTACATGTATCTCATTCATTTACAATAAGTGGCTAAGATTTTCCTTCTCCTTTTATATTTGACGACAGAAGTGCATGTCTATGAAATTGTGATCTTTCTGGCTAATGGTTCAAGATGTTGAGAAAAGAAACTCTGGTTTTGATAAGCTGCCTAAACATATACTCAATTCCTTCTTCAAGATCTTGAATGACCCAACTCCAATTTGCTGATCAAGTTATGCACATCATCAACGTGCTTGATGTAATCTGATTTGCTTATGTTTCTACTGATAGGGCCGTGAAGTGCGGCGTCCACCTTCTTGAATTCAGATGCATCTGTTTCTTCATTCTCACTTGCTACGCTTTGGGTTTTACCAACTTAGAAACCAAGGACCATCTGCCTTTTGATTTCAGCTTCTGCTCCGCAATGTAGGACAACAAGGATTTGAACATAGAGAGAGTGACTGACTCTAATTCTCTTAGTGTGCTAACAATTGGCAGGGTTTTATGATTTTTATCCGCATGTTTACCTTCCATGCTCTTTAGGGCCTTCTGAATTGCCTTTTTGACAGCCTTCTTTGAGATCAAGTACTTCCTAACCTCTCTTTCAAGCCCCATGTCACCTACTGACCTTCCGCGCATAATTGATTGAAGTTCTCGTGCGCTTTCTTTTGTACGTATCAAAGCATCATTGACTTTGCTGTACAAGTCCATGATCCTGAGAGATCCGTCCAAAAGTTCTTCTTCCCATAAGTTATTGCACCTTTCAGCAAAGGCGTGTTGCATGAGGGGCAACTGAAGCAACTTTTCAAAACAATCATGCAAGTCCTGAAGGCCATTTAGTTTGCAGATCAATGATGATGAAGACAAAGAAGTGGGGGCATCAAAAGCCTCTACTCTAAACAATGCTCATTGCATTCTAGAATGAAAGGGTGTGGTCTGGATGGCAGGCTATTGGAGCGAGCATGGTAATGGGATTTCTTGTTGAGATGAGATGAGATGAGACCATCTTTTGCTTTATAGAGAACAGAAAGGTCAAGAACTTGAATGTTGAAATCAGTATAGGAATTGGCCATCTTCGGTTGGCATCTACTGAGTATATATTGCAGGTCGAGGGAGACGAGGAATCTCATTATCTTTAACTCAATGAGTCCTAACATGATTTCGATTTGGATCTAAATGCAATACCAACAATGTCCCTGCAATGTCTCCCCACCAACTTGCCCCCAGCTCTTTATCAATTATATTTAGTTTTAGGTTTGCATGACATAATAGCTTGTGTCCTGGTACACAAAATATGCAATATTTTATCAGTGATGTTGCATATATAACAGACAGTGAGACTTTTGCATTACCGCTCATCTCTCCATCAACGTGTTTCCAACTAAGTACCATTTACATTTAATCTTACCTTTAGGTTTGTATGGCTTGATCTCTTGCGACCTGGTTCATAAATTATGCAGAACACGAGTGGTGTTGATGCAGAACGCATCTTCTGCAACATAACAAAGACATTGGCCATTCCTCTTAGATATGCCTGCCTCGCTGTAAGAAAAGAGGGCTGTGTCGCTTGTGTGTTGTATATCTTATCCATTATTGTGAATCATTTAGTATATGCTACTAAGCGCTGTGAAGATCCATCTGCAATTCCTTTTTTCTTTTTTTGCTACAAAGTGTGGAAATAATTGTTAATGAGTTGGAAGGGTGGTATGAGTGAGACATTAAGGTCCAGATCTCAGTCGCGGTATTAATGATTGATCTTTGCGAAGGATGAAATATCTTATGTTCCCCTCACTCCATAATACATGTGAAGTATACGCCAAACCAATGGAAGGCCAATTGCTAGAACATTTATCATGTTCACTTTATGTCACACCAAAGGATTATGTGTGACAGTTAGGATAAGGGACTGGGCACTTATGTTGTGTCTTCATCACATATAGACAACATAGCTGCTAGGTTTGCTTACACCTATGTTTGCTTTCTTTTGTTGTAAATTAGCTAACAGTGTTATTTGTTCGTAGGATATGTGGGAGTGTGAAACCCTTGTTGTAACCTTGCAATCCTCGAGTGTTATGAGTAAGTTCTTGTTGTATTTTGAGTTTGTTTCATTTGAGGTTGAACTAGTTTGTCTATTGAATTTCAAGTTCCTCATTTGACGTTGTCTATTATTTAGTGAATCCAGAAACTTTATCTTTCTGTTTTCTCTGTTTCTGCACTCGATTGTTCTCTGTTTCTTGGTTGAAGATAAATCTTTGCCAAAGTGAGGTTGTAGTGTGTCCGGGAATCACCCTTTACTCTTGTTTCCAACAAACAAAAACAATGAGATTATGAGATTTTTTGCAAATTAAGAGAGGTAGAAGCAGTAGCATTCTATTTTTTGTTAAGATTTGCATATAGTTTAGCAGCAAGTCGTGGGTGCTCTCTTGGAAAATATTGCCATTTGTTCAATCATGGAAGTGTTGGAAGTGCACCCTTAATGTTCTATTACTTGGTAACTATATTGGTCATATCCTAGGGTTAACCCTGATTTTCTTTTTATCCATTCATTTATATTTTTGCCCCTTTATTTCCCTTTGGATTCTTGTTATCAACTCATTTATGACTCTTTAATCAGAAGAAAAATAAAACAGATTCCTTTACAACCTGGTTTCATTAAAATTAGGTTCTGAACTTGTTGTGCTGGGAAGGAGACATTGCAGAAACTTCGCTGGATTTGTGTACAGATCCAAATCATAATCATATTGCGTTGATGTTAAGAGTAGGATGAGATTCCTTATGTCTCCCTCTCTCCATTTTCATATATTGCTTGGAAGCTAAACTGGTGGACTAATTTTGTGCGTTCAATTCCAAAACCTTGTTTGAAAAGGAAATACGGCCGTCTTCTCTTCAAATCTTAAGTCCCATCAACATGTTCGCTTCAACAGTGTTGGAATTTTTTGTGAATTGGATCAAGGAAAAGGAAAAGGTGCAGGAATAGTGAACACAAGTAATGCAGTGGAGATGATTTATTAGTTTAGATAACAGTATATGTATTATCTCATAACTTTACAAGTATAGTAGTTAAAACTTTCCTTTACTTTCAAAATTAAGACAAAACTGTATGTCTATGGTGTTGCCCTGTGAATCTTCTAGCTAGTGGTTCAAGATGTTGAGAAGAGAAACTCTGGTTTTAATTAGCCGTCTGAAAGGCACTCGAGTCCTTCTTCGAGATCTTGAACGATTGACTCCATATCCCCCAGCAAGTTATGCACATTCTTAGCATGCTTGATGTAATCTGATTTGCTTATGTTGTGAGCAGCAAGGGATTTAATGCAGCATCCACCTTCACAAATTCAGATGCATCAGTTTCTGTATTCCCCTGAGCTATTCCTTTGGAGTGAACCGACTTAGAGACCAAGGACCAGCTGCTTCGTTTTGATTGCAACTGCGGCCCTGCTATATAGGATAACAAGGATTCGAAGACAGTGAAATTGACTCTTTCTATTCCTTTCAATGTGCCAACCATCGGTAAGGTCTCATTGGTTTTTTCAGCCTGCTTCACTTCCATTCCCTTGAGGGACTTCTGAATTGCCTTTTTGACAACCTTTCTAGATGTGAAATATTTCCTAACTTCTCTTTCCAGCCCCATGTCACCACCAGACCTTCTGCGCATAATTGATTAAAGTTCTCGTGCACATTCTTTTGTGCGGATCAAGGCATCCTTGGCTGCACTGCAGATGTCTAAGAGCAGGAGAGATTCATCCAGAAGCTCTTGTACCCATCTTTCATCACAACTTCGGACAAAATTGTGCTGCATCTGGGGCAACAGAAGCAACTTTTCTACGCAATCATGCAAATCCTGAAGACCACGTAATTTGCCACTCAATGATGATGCTGAACAAGAGGGGGCATTGGAAGCCTCCAGTCTGAATAAATGCTCATTACATTCTAGTATGAGAGGGTGTGGTCTGGATGGCAAGCTATTGGAGCGACCATGGTGATGGGATTTTTTGTTGAGGGGAGATGAGGCCATTTTTTTCCAACGCAAAGAAGAGAGGAAGGCCAAGGAGTTGAATGATCAAGTCAGTCTAGGAATTGGTCATCTTTGGTTAGCATCTACTGAATATATATACAAATAACAGGTAGAGGGAGACAAGAGGAATCTCATCACCTTCTACTCAATAAGTAGTAACTGATTTCGATTTAGATCTAAATGCAATATCAGCAATGTCTATGCAATGTTTCCCCAACAACTTGTCTCCAGCTCACTTCTGTAGACATCTCATCTTAAGGGTGAAGGATACGAGTTCTTGTGCTTGGAAAATAAAATATGCAGCACACAGATGGTGTTGAAACCATCTCGTGCAGTGTAACAAAGGCGTTAGCCATTCTTCCCAGCTCAGTCTGCTTATCCACGAGACAGCAGCGGTGGGTCACTTGTGTTTTGCATATCTGAGATATTATTGTACAACAAGTACATACAAAATATTGCTGTGTGAAGCTCCATCTGTGATTTCTTTTTTTGTCTGTAATAATCGTTAATGAGTTGGAATGCCGGTCATAAGTGACATTGCAACAACATTGACTAGGTAGCATCAAGACCCAGATTAGAGTCATAATATGCTGATTGGTGTTTAAAGAGGATGAGATTCCAATGCCCTCTCTTCTTCAAGGAAGATGGTCAAATGAAACATCCAGAGTGTCCTACTAACAAAAATAATGGGTTATCCAGGTATTTTGTATCTAGGTAGACTGATGATTGAGAAGGTGGATGAAGTTTTGCAATCTTTTCTCAAGACTATCAAATGTGACAACTCATGCATGTCGAAAGTGCGGAACTGGCTGAAGATTCCTAGCACCCACGGTTTCAAAGAAGTGGTTGAATGCCCCTTTAACATCTATCAAAACTAGAATTTCCCTTTTCTATGGCTTCAACTACAAACCAAAAAGTCATAGTTGTATATGAAAGACACCTATAACGTTCTTTTCCCATCTGATTCTGAATAAACAACACATGGGGCTGTGATATCTTCACTTCTGCCTGCCAAAGGACTTATTACTTGCACTTGAATAGTTTATACTGAAATCTGCAAATTATGGATGCGAAAATAAAAAATGCTAGTATACAGTATACCATTTACCATTTACCGTTTTCCATCCTCTGAATGTTGTTTCCATATGAATTATTAATTGAAGCAAAAATATCCAGCATTGACTAATTTATAATAGCTCACACTCTTACACTACATCAACTGGTTCCCACATATCCAGCATGCAGGAAATTGGCAAGGTTTATTACCCAATAAACTTGTTTTATAGATTTTTCCAAGAAATGAAGAGAGTAACCACACATTTGATTGCCAAACACACATGGAATTAAATTTTGAATCTCCTTTCTGTTATTTTTTCTTTGTTCTCCCATCCAGAGCTATCGTTTGTTTTCTCAGAGTCTAGCCTGAATCTTACTTATTCCACACGTGCCTTTATTTAGTCTTAACCAATGTTAAATTATCTGCATTGTTAGTTAAGACATTCGGAAACTCGAAAACTCTAGGTTGTAGCACAAAGATGCCTCGGTGGCTCTCACACTTGATTCAAAAAAAGGCTTCTTGAATTTCCTATTTATGTCTAAGTTGAAGCTGTAACTTGTCCTCAATATGTAAATGTTTAAGTTTTGGATATTAGGTCTTTTTCCAAAGGTCAGCTTTAGATGGAATCTATCCTTTGAAACTTTCATGAAACTTCCATGCAAACACCAAAATCATTATGAACTGAAAGGTTGAACGTTCAAACTTTTCCAAATGCAAATTTAATTTTAACTGTTCGGCTCATACATTCACACCTTTTACAAGGTCTGTAACTGATTAATGGGTCATTTGAAAAAGAGAATGTTAAGTGCCTTCTTAAATTGCTTTCAAGTTTTATTGCTTATGGGTCATTCTATGAGATACCAAACAATTGGAGTGCTGAAGATAAATAACAGATCAAGGATTATCTATGCCCACTAAACTAGATTAAAACTAGAGGCACAAAAGCGTTAAGGACAAACAATGTAGAAAAAGATGATTTTTGTAGAAGAATACATTCATTTGTATAATAATATACATGTAACTTCCTTCATTTACATAACTAACGACAAAACTGTCGGACTATGATGTTGCATTTATGATCTTTCTGGCTAGTGGTTCAAGATGTTGAGAAGAGAAACTCTGGTTTTGATTAGTTGCCTGAAAAGGCACTCAAGTCCCTCTTCAAGACCTCGAACGATTGACTCCAAATCTCCCAGCGAGCTATTCACATTCTCAACGTCCTTCTTGTAACATAATTTTCTTGTGTTAAGACTGACAAGGGAGAGTAATGCAGCATCCACCTTCACAAATTCAGACACATCTGCTCCTTCGTTCTCATGAGCTACTCTTTTGGGGTACACCAACTTAGACACCAAGGACCATCTGCTTGGCTTTGATTGCATCTTCGGCCCGGATATATAGGACATCAATGATTCAAACGCAATGAGAGTGACTTTTTCTATTTCCCTCAATGTGCTAACCGTTGCCAGAGTCTCTTGGGTTTTGTCAGCATGTTTGAACTTCATCCCCTTCAGGGCCTTCTGGATTGCCTTTTGGACAACCTTCCTCGAGGTCATGTATTTCTTAACCTCTCTTTCGAGGCCCAAGTCACTTACTGACCTTCTGCGCATAACTGATTGAAGTTCTCGGACACATTCTTTTGAATGAATCAAGGCATCCTTAGCTGCACTACAGATATCCAAGAGCCGGAGAGATCCATCCAAAAGCTCTTCTACCCATGAGTTGTCGCACCTTTCAGCGAAGGTGCGTTGCATCTGGGGCAACTGAAGCAACTTTTGGACACAATAATGCAAATCTTGAAGGCCATTTAGTTTGCAGTTCAATGATGAAGATGTCGAAGTAGAAGCATCAGAAGCCTCCAATCTACATAATTGCTCATTGCATTCTAGTATGAGGGGGAGTGGTCTAGATGGCAAGCTATTGGAGCGAGCATGGTAGTGGGATTTCTTGTTAAGAGGAGATGAGGCCATCTTTTTGGTCTAAGAGAAGAGAAGGGACTCTGAATTGAATGTTCAAGTCAGTCTAGAAATTGGTCATCCTCGGTTGGCATCTATTGGTATTTATTGCAGGTAGAGAGAGACAAAAGGAATCCCATCACCTTCTGCTCAACGTGTCCTAACATGATTTCGATTTGGATCTTAACGCAATATCAGCAATGTTCGTGCAATGTCTGCCACCAGCTTCTCTCCAGTTGATTCCCGTTTATATTTAATTTTCCCAAATCATGTCTGCATTTAATATCTTTGCGCCCTAGCACATAAACTATGAAGGACAGGAGTGTTATGGGCACCATCGCCACCAATACTGCAAAGGCAGTATTCCATTCCTCTAGGCTCCATCGGTTGCTCCGGAAGACAAGATCCTTATGTCCCTTGTGCTCTCTCTTCATAATAAGTTGAATCATTGAAGATTTCTGATTAAATGAAATGGGGTAAAGGCAACTCGTGATTTGAATATTTTATACATTATTGTACAGCATGCAATATATTTTGATGTCGGGTGTGAGGCTTCATCTGTAAATCTTGTATTGTAGAAATAATTGGAAATGAGTTGTAAAGCGGGTGTCAAAGAGACACTGAAAAACATCGCTTAAGATCCAGATCGTGCATATCATCGCTGGCTGATATTTTAAGAGGATGAGAATCCTTTTGTTCCCTTCCCTCCATAATATATATTGAGACAGTACCAGACCAACGGAAGACAAAGTGCTACATATTTTCCTGGAAAATGTGGCTGCCTCCCCTTTGAGCTCAAAAGTCCGATTCCAGTGTTCCGCCTAACAGCCTGACCTTTTTCCCTTTGAGATGCCGAAGAGTACTTGGGCAGGAAGACTGGTTCTGAAGCAGCCTTTTCATTATCATCGTCAAGAACCATTCAACAAGTCTTAGTCCAGGAGCTCCTCCGTCAATTTTTGAAGAGCAGCATAAATGGATTTTTTAGGCTCCTTGAGGTGTGAGGAATAGCAAAGGATGGTTGCATGAACTCGACTCCATTGTTTGCGGAAAAGGAAATATAGTTGACAGGGTTTAGGATTCTATTCATACCAAGGAAGAAAGTCAAATGGGACACGCACAAGGCCCTACCAACAAAAAAAGAATGGCGCATAGTTAGCATGTTAACAGAGGTAGAAGCAGTCACGGTCCTGGCGTTTGAAACGTTTTCATCTATTGCCGGACCAAGGTTCCCATCAAATTCAAAGTGGCTGGCCATTTCTTTCCAAGCTCATGCACCCAAAAAGAATAGCACCTGCAATTGAAGAAATAGCTATAAAAGAACTTGAGCAGGTGGATGCAACGATATAATCTTTCTTTAGGACCATCATCTCTGATTTACTAATCCATGTTTCGAGTTTATAGAGCTGGCCCGGGAAATTGAAGCCAAGCATTGAAGATCTCGAAACGTGCTTAAATGCCTAGCTAAGCATCTAATCAAACACCATTTTTCTCTTGCTTTCACTAGTTCGCCAAACTCTTGACAGAATGAAAGCTGGGAAGCTAGCACTTGTGGGCTTGGTAGGGCTCAGAGAAAGGGAGAAGACGGGCACTGAAGACAGAGTTCTTGAAGAAGCTAAATGATGATATGTACATCATTGATGATATGAAAATATCATCATAAATGAACATGCTGATTTTGGTGCTCTATTCATTTTTATGAACATATACTGATTTTAAAGAAGATGGATTTAGTTTCTGCTACATTAGTCAGGTGGGTTTTATTTGATTGGCTATCCAATTGAACCTTCTCATATTTGGGAAAAGTTGGTTATGGTGCTGGTGTGATGTAAATTTGTGGAGAGGTGCTAGAAAGGACAACCATAGTAAAGAAGTCTCTGCTATTTGTTACAATTAGAAAGAAGACATTTAACCATTCCGTAAAGAAATGTGATACGGATTTAACAATTTAATCTATTAAAACAGGTTTTGAATTGTCCTGCTTCTAGTGGTTTGTCTATGGACCCTATTTTACTTCCGCAAAGATGTTAATTACACCACTTTTAGCTTATCCTCCACTGATATTTGATTTTCTTAGAGTCCCTTGGTACTTGAAAATGTTATTGTAGGATGTTCTTCTAATTTACTTTGTGTAAAAAATGTTGTCTTATGTTGTGCATTAACTTTACAACGCCACTTTTCATGGTGAAATATGATGACTTTTTTATTTAAATTTCTTAGGTAAACCAAAGGAAAATAAGAGAACTTCAAAAAGAAAATAGTGAGAAAAGCCAGAGAATTTTGGCTTTCTATTGCCCGGCAATGGATCTAAAGGATTTGTTTCCTCCAATCCATATAAAATCCCTGCCTTGCTTTATAATGATTCTCATGTTTGAGCTCATATGCGAACCATTTGATCTTTACATTTTCTATTATGCTTTTATTCTTTCCTCATCAGAGGCTTCCATTCTTTGGTGCAATCCACCATGTAAATCTTTTGGTTTGGAATTTAAGAAAGTTGGACCATTCCAAATTCCAAAATATAATTCAGTTGGTATAGCTCTTATTTCAACCATTGACAAGGTCAGTTAATTGATTAATGGAATCATTTGTAAGAGATAACCTTTTAACTTCCAAAGTTTTCACCAGTGGATCAGTTTGCACACGAAACCAAATAGCTGGGAATTGAGGACAAGTAATGTGTAGCAGAACTATTTCTATTGAAGTATATATTGACTTGGATGACGATACACATACAACCTCATGTATTTACAAGTATGAGTAGCTAATATATGTCTTCAATGTTGGACTGTGAACCTTCTGGCTATTGGTTCAAAATGTTGAGAAGAGAAACTCTGGTTTTGATTAAGCGCCTAAACAAGCACTCAAGGCCTTCTTCAAGATCTTGAACAATTGACTCTAAATTCCCTAACAAGTTCTGCACATTCTCGACCTGTTTGGTGTGATCTGAATTGTTTTTGCTGTGTCTAACAAGCGAGAGTAATGCAGCATCCACTTTCACAAATTCAGATGTGTCTTTCTCTCCATGTTGAGCTACTCTTTTGGGGCGCACCAACTTGGAGACCAAGGACCAGTTGCTTGGTTTTGATTGCAACTTCGGCTCCACAATGTAAGACAACAAGGATTCGAACACAGTGAGGCTGACTCTTTCTATTTCTTTCAATGTGCTGACCGTCGGCAAAATCTCATGGGTTTGGTCAGCATGTTTAAGCTCCATGCTCTTTAGGGCCTTCTGGATTGCCTTTTTGACAACCTTTCTAGATGTCAGGTATTTCCTGACCTCTCTTTCCAGCCCCATGTCACCACCTGACCTTCTGCGCATAGTTGATTGAAGCTCGCGTGCACATTCTTTGGTATGGATCAAGGCATCCTTGGCTGCACTACACATGTCCAAGAGCCGGAGATATCCATCCAAAAGCTCTTCCACCCATTTTTCATGGGAACTGGTGACAAACTTTTGTTGCATCTGGGGCAACTGAAGCAACTTTTCAACACAATCGTGCAAATCCTGAAGGCCATGTAGTTTGCAGTTTAATGAAGATGTCGAAGAAGAGGGGGCTTCGGAAGCCTCCAGTCTGCATATATGATCATTGCATTCTAGTATGAGAGGGTGTGGCCTGGATGGCAAGCTATTAGAACGAGCGTGGTGATGGGATTTTTGGTAGAGAGATGAGGCCATCTTTTTCGACTTAGAGAAAAGAAAAGGCTATGAATTGAATGATCAAGTCGGTCTAGAAATTGGTCATATATATTGCAGATGGAGGAAGACAAGAGGAATCTCATCATCTTCTACATAACGCGTGGTAACATGATTTCGATTTGGATCTAAATGCAATATCAGCAATGTTTACGCAATGTCTCCTCACCAACTTCTCTCCAGCACACTACCAATTATTTCAGATTTCTAGCATCATGTCATCATATTAAATGTCTTTGCGCCCTGGCACATAAAATATGCAGCACACAGCAAAGGCATTAGGCGCTCTTCCCAGCTCCGCCGGCCTCTCCGCCAGGCAAGATGGTTGTGTCCCTCGTGCTCTCTTTCATAACAATTTGAATCATTTAAGATTTGTAAGGTGTTTATCACTGGGCATATCTCTCTCTCTCAAGTTTGTTTTCCAGTTCGTTTTCAAGTTCCTTCTACAGATGTCTTCAACATCACCCTCCTTTCGGCGTAAGCATCACAGCCCAAACGAACAGAAAAAGGAAAGAACGAATGGAAAGAGAAGAAAGTTCTAATACACAGACAAAGTTTCACCAAATGATGGGCGAGAACGATGGATCGCAGTCAATGATTCTCTGAATGCAAGAAACCAGAAAGTTTATAACTCTTTTTTATGCATGAGGGCTTCATACTATAAAGACAAGCAGACAGTCCGGTGTCAAAGGAAATGCGACAAAATGTCATTCGTGTGTTGTAAACCTGCTCATACGTAGGTTTACAACATATAATATATGTTTATTTATTTATTTTTATTTATTTTGGGTTGCTTTCTTAGTCTGGAAATCCTAGATGATTTCTAAAGCTGTTGAGATAGAAATATTGAAAAAACCATTGCCTAAGATCCAGATCCCCATCACATCGTGTCTGACTGGTATTTGAAGAGGATGAGATTATTTTTGTTACCTCACTGCGTAACACACGCTGAGCGGATGCCAAACCATCGGAAGGCAAACTGCCACACCAGTTTGCATAATAAATTGTTATTTGATCTTGAGGAAACGTGGCTGGCCCTTTAAACTTTAAGTCTCATTGCCATGTTCACTCCAACAGCCTGTCCTATTAGAGATAACCGCTCCATTGAGAGGCAGAAGAGCATCTGACCAGGTAGAGGGCTTCTGAAGCTCCCATCAAAGTCAAAGCTTAGCTTTAGATGGGATTAAAGCAAACCTTAAAGAGATCCCCAGACGTACCATGAACTTAAAGGTTGGACCTTTCAAAACTTCCCCAAACATTTAAGACTCAGATTGTTTAGCTTATGTTCCAACCATTGACAAGGTTTGGTTAATTGATTGATGGGATCGTCCTCAAATCTTTTCATTTAAAACTCACTTTCCTATGGGTCATTTAACCCATGATATCTGTTGATGTATTATTACTTTTTCTTTGTATATTTAGCCTTTAGTTCGGGCAGCTGTTAAAGCCCCAATTCATTTGCTTGTAAATAAACATCACGTTGATTGTATTTTTGTTTTGAAGTGTAAATACAAAACAGTCGTTTGGGCTTTCCCAACATTTTCTTTTGCACTATCTCCAGTTCGCTCTGCTGCCTTCGGCCAGCGTCTTTGATTTTGTAAATCTTGACAATACCAAATCTTTAGAGAGCTAAAGATGTCAGATCAAAGAAAATCCATATACCCACCTAAAATTAAGGGCAAAGAATGATTGAAGACAAGAAATGTAGCACAAATGATTTCTATTGAAGTATATATTAGTTTTCATAACAATATATGTATATTTTCACTAATTTACAAGTATGAGTAGCTACTATTTTCCTTCACTTCTCAAAATTAAGGGCAAAAATATATGTTCATGGTGTTGCTAATGGTTCAAGATGTTGAGAAGAGAAACTCTTGTTTTGATTAGGCGCCTGAAGAGGCACTCAAGTCCATCTTCAAGATCTTGAACGATTGACTCCAGATCTCCCAGCAAGTTATTCACATTCTCCATGTGGTTGCTGTAATTTGATTTGCTTTTGTTGTGACTAGCAAGGGAGAGCAATGCAGCATCCACCTTCAGAAATTCAGACATATCTGCTTCTTCATTCTCATGAGCTACTCTTTTGGGGTGCACCAACTTAGACACCAAGGACCAGCTGCTTGGCTTTGATTGCATCTTCGGGCCAGCTATATAGGACATCACTGATTCAAACACAGTGAGAGAGACTATTTCTAGTTCTCTCAATTTGCCAACTGTCGGCAAAGTCTCAAAGGTTTTGTCAGCCTGTTTAACTTGCACTCCCTTGAGGGCCTTCTGGATTGCCTTTTTAACAACCTTTCTAGAGGTCAAGTATTTCCTGACCTCTCTTTCCAGCCCCATATCGCCACCTGACCTTCTGCGCAGAATTGATTGAAGCTCCCGTGCACACTCTTTTGTATGGATCAAGGCATCCTTAGCTGCACTACACATGTCCAAGAGCCGGAGAGATCCATCCAAAAGCTCTTCTACCCATCTTTCATCGCAACTTTGGACGAAGGTCTGGGGCAACTGAAGCAACTTTTCAGCACAATCATGCAAATCCTGGAGACCACGGAGTTTGCAGCTTAATGATGATGAGGAAGAAGAGCGGCCATCAGAAGCCTCCAGTCTGCATAAATGCTCATTGCATTCT
Source organism: Casuarina cunninghamiana (assembly GCA_028551485.1). NCBI lineage: Eukaryota > Viridiplantae > Streptophyta > Magnoliopsida > Fagales > Casuarinaceae > Casuarina > Casuarina cunninghamiana. The sequence goes on from CM052369.1 coordinate 20,797,966, forward strand.
AGGATGAGAGGGTGTGGTCTGGATGGCAAGCTATTGGAACGAGCATGGTAATGAGCTTTTTTGTTGAGAGGAGATGAGGCCATCTTTTTTGGACTGAGGAAAGAGAAAGGCCTAGGATGAATGATCAAGTCAGTCTAGAAACTATCATCTTCGGTTGGCATCTACTGGATATATAGTGCAGATAAAGGGAGACAAGAGGAATCTCATCATCTTCTTCTCAACGGGTTGAAACATGATTTCGATTTGGATCTAAATGCAATTTCAGCGATGTTTTCGCAATGTCTCCTCACTACCTTGCCTCCAACTCATTTCCAACAAATTTTCTAAAATCATTTCAGCATATAATATCGTTGCGCCCTGTTATTTGAAAATATGCAAATGTGTCCCTTCAGTGCGGGAAGCTACTAAATACATAGTTCTTATTTGTGCACAACTGGTGCAGCTTTCCTGTCTACTTGAAAGCAGGCAGGCTTGTCTGGATAATATGGCTATTGCAATCAACTGTGTCAACGGAAATGGTATAGATGCCACTCGTGTGTTGTATAAGCTATAAATTATTGTACAACATGTAGTTTATGTTATTATTGGTTGCGAAGACCAATCTGTGATTTTTTAAGTCTTTAAAAACTCTAATAACGAGTTGAAAGGCAGGTGAGAAGTAGACATTGCACAAACATTTCCTAAGATCCAGATCTCGATCATATCATGGCTGACTGATATTTGAAGAGGATGAGATTCCTTATGTTCCCTTCACTCCATAATGTATGTTGAGCAGATGCCTAACCAATGGAAGGCAAACTGTTAGATCAGTATGTATTTTAAAGTGCTATATATTTTCCAAGGAAATGTGGCTTCCTTCCATTTAAACTCTGTCCTACTGCCATGTTCATCCTAACAGCTGACCTTGGCACAGAATTGCCCATTTGAGAGGCTGAAGAGTATTTTGGCAAGTAGAGGAGCTCTGAAACAGCAAACAAGCTTTGGTCCGGGAGGTCAATGATCAATGAGTTGAAGAGCCGCATAAATGGATCTCTCAGACAATCGATTTAAAGGATATAGCAAAGGATTCTCGCTGCTAAACAAAGGAATGAGCACATGAACTCCAACCCACTGTATGCAGAAAACAAGAAAATAACATAGAGCAGGAAAGAGAGTTACGAATTCATCCTAAGAGTCAAGTGGCTGGTCTTTTGTTTCCAAGCTTATGCATCCTAAAAGAAGTGCACCTCCGGATGAACAAATGGAAGCAAAATAACTGAAGCTCGTGGATACCACTACCTTCACCCTTATGGCCATTATATATGATTACCTTATTCATGAGTTCCCTGCCTGACCTGGGAAATTGGACTTGAGCAGCCAAGATCTCGGAAAGTGTCTGAATGCCTATTTAAGCATCAAATCAAACCATAATCTGCCTTTTACTTTAGCTTAAACCTGTAGCAGAAAGTCATGAAGCTTTAGAAGCTAGAAGTAACGGGGCCACGAGTTGGATATCAGGCAGAAGGAGATGTTGCCCAAACACTTCTGGATAGCGCTTACATCGAAATCAAAGTCAGAATCTTTTGATGTTAGAAGAGCATGAGATTCTTTTTGTCTCCATCACTCCATTGCGCAGATACCAAGCCACTAGAAACCAAACTTCCATACCAGTTCGTAAATTCGATGGCAAAACCCTTCTTTTGGAATGTCTCACTTCCTCATTTATTGTGAGAAACTGGAGCCGAAAATTCAAGATGTTGAAGAAGCTCTTGATTCATCTAGGAGTCTAATGAAAACCAGAGTATGTTTTGGCTTAAGAATGTAAAGAAGACATCGAGATTTATAGTTCATTCCTGTACATGAAAGATAACTTACTTTTCATACTAATTCTGAGTAAAAATATTAAGTTTCATATTCATTCAAACTATATTTCAGTTTATTGTCTTCTACTCGATTTAATATAGCTAGAATGGTTTATTAAAAGATATGCAACATTTCAGATATGAAAATGGGGAATGCTGTCGTATCATGTGCCATTTTCCGCTATTCAAAAGTTATTTTCATAGGAAAAAATGATTGATTTAAAAGATCTCTGCATCGAATGATTGTACTAGTTCAAATATTCACACATCAAATAGTTCAAGCCTATGCATGTGGTATATTATCACAGGTTTGTTAATGAAAAACTTTGATATGTCAGACTATCTCCTAGGGAAAACAGTGAAATTGAGAACATAATTTATTTCATAAGGCACATGAGATTGAAGTTTGAATCCCATTTTCTAGTATATTTCATTTCTTTTGCTCATCAAAGGCTACCACTTAATTTTTTGGCAACTCTTCCATAGAAATCTTATGAATCCAACATTAGTCCCATTAATTCTTAATCAACATTAACTTATCTAGTGTGGGAGTTGAGACATTTGGAAATTTGAAAAATTCTTATACTAGGTTGATTTGCATAGAAGCCACTTATGAGACTCAAGTATGATTTAGAAAAGACTTGAGTTTGCTATTTATTTATGAGGTGAAGGAGCAAAGTGGCCTCAAAATTCAAATGATTTGGTTTTGTTTATAGCTCTTGTAAATTTCAGATATTAGATCTATATCAGCTCTTTGGAAACTCCGAGAAGACAAGAATTTCCATGAACTTGAAGCTTAGATTGCTCAAACTTTACCAAACATTGTAGATTTAATTCAGTTTGTTCAACTCGCAGTCTAACCTCTGACATGGCATGTTTGCTTGATTAATAAGATAATTTGCAAAGATAATCCTTTAATTCCCAATTTTGGTTCACTTATGGAGCATTTTACCAATGACGCCAAATAGTTGAGATAATAAAAAATGGCAGATCAAAGAACATGACTGAACCCAATTAAAATTAAAGGCAAGGAAAGATTAGGACAGAGAAATGTAAACCAGATGATTTCTATTGAAGTATATATTAGTTTCATAACGATACACGTATTCTCATTAATTTACAAGTATATTTCTCTTTACATTTCAAAATTAAGGACAAAACTGTAAGTCCATGGTGTTGTACTATGAACCTTCTGATTAGTGGTTCGAGATATTGAGAAGAGAAGCTCTGGTTTTGATCAGGCACCTGAACAAGCACTCAAGTCCTTCTTCAAGATCTCGAACGATTGGGTCCAGATTGCCCAGCAAGTTATGCACATTCTCAATGTGCTTGATGTTATCTGATTTGCTTGTGCTGTAACTAACAAACGAGAGTAATGCAGTGTCCAACTTTACAAATTCAGATGCGTCTGTTTCTTCAATCTGGGCTACTCTTTTGTGGCGCACCAACTTAGACACCAAGGACCAGCTGCTTGGTTTTGATTGCAACTTCGGCTCCGCAATGTAAGAGAACAAGGATTCAAACACAGTGAGACTGACTCTTTGTATTTCTCTCAATGTGCTAATTGTCGGCAAAATCTCATGGGGTTGGTGAGCATGTTGATTTCCATGCTCTTTAGGGCCTTCTGGATTGCCCTTTTGACAACCTTTCTAGATGTCAAGTATTTCCTGACCTCTCTTTCCAGCCCCACGTCGCTGCCTGACCTTCTGCGCATAGTTGATTGAAGCTCGCGTGCACATTCTTTTGTGTGGATCAAGGTATCCTTGGCTGTACTACACATGTCCAAGAGCTCTTCCATCCATCTTTCGTCGAAACTTGTGTCAGAAGTGTGCTGCATCTGGGGCAACTGAAGCAACTTTTCAACACAATCATGCAAATCCTGAAGACCACGTAATTTGCAGCTTAATGATGATGAGGAAAAAGAGGTGGCATAAGGAGCCCGCAATCTGCATAAAATCTCGTTGCATTCTAGGATTAGAGGGTGTGGTCTGGATGGCAAGCTATTGGAGCGAGCATGGTAGTGGGTTTTTTTGTTGAAAGGAGATGAGGCCATCTTTTTTGAACTCAGGGAAGAGAAAGGCCTAGGGCTGAATGATCAAGTCAATCTAGAACTTGGTCATCTTCGGTTGGCATCTACTGGATATATATTGCAGATAAAGGGAGACGAGGGGAATCTCATCATCTTCTTCTCAACGTGTTGTAACATGATTTAGATTGGATCTAAATGCAATATCAGCAATGTTTACGCAATGTCTCCCCACCAACTTGTCTCCAATTTTTACGAATTAATTTTTAAAATCATGTCAGCATTTGATATCTTTGGGCCCTGCTACATAAAAAATGTAACGCACGAGTGGTATTCTCAGCATCACCTCCAATACCGCAAAGCCATTAATCATTCTTTCAAGCTCCGCCGACCTCTCCCGGAGACAAGATGGCTGTATCCCTTGTGCTCACCTTTTCGTAACAATTTGAATCATTTAAGAATTCTAAGGGGTTTATCACCATTGTTCAAATTAAATTTATTTTCTGTTAAAAGAGGGGGGGGGAAAAAACGACTAACTATGCAGTCTTCTCTATCCTAATATTTTGCTTCTCTTTGTTTTCAACTACTTTTCCAATTTCCTCCAAAGAACTCTCTAACGTTCAAGCTCGTTGTGAATTAAGCATCATACCCTTTATGGACTAACTTTTCACTTTCGTCTTTTGACAGCAGTACCAAGACCCAAAAGGGAAAGTTGGAGTTCAGGGCACAAAGACAGTTCAAATACATTCAGAAAGTTTTAACGATGGTAGAGGCAGGAACGACTGATTGCTGTCAATGTGTCTCTTCAGTGCAGGAAACTATTAACTTCATGTTTCGTGTTTGTGCACGCGTGGTGCCGGCTTCCTCTCTACCTTGAAGCAGGCACGCCATCTGGATAGTATGCGTCTTGCCATCAACTGTGTCAAAGGATATGGGACATGATGCCGCTCATGTTGTATATGTCCTACGTTATTATGCAACATTTAGTATATGTTATCATGGGGTGGGAAGATCAGTCTGTGATTTTTTTAGTCTACAACAACCCAAAACCAATTGAAAGACTGGCTAGAGAGAGAAACGGCAGCAAGATAGCTTAAGATCCAGATTGCGGTCGTATCATGGCTAACTGCGTTTTGAAGAGGATGAGATTCTTTATGCTCCCCTCACTCCACAATCTACGTTAAGCAGATGCCAAAACCAATGGAAGGCAAACTCTTAGACCAGTTTGCACAATAAATTGCTGATTATATATTTTCCGAGGAAAGCTGGGTTCCTTCGTTTTAATTACTAAGCCCGGTTGCCATTTTCACTGTAACAGCTTACAATAGGAAACAACCCCTCATTTGAGGGGTTGAAGAGCATTTGGGCGGGTAGAGGAGCTCTGAAGCTGCATCCTCCTTATTATCTTTAATAAACACCAAAACTAAGCGACCTTGAAGATAGTGGATTCCATTGGCAAGTAGCCCTCCTTAAGTTCGTCCAACAAGCCTTGGCCAGGAGCTTCATGATCAACAAGTTAAAGAGCTGCATTAACTGGACCTACTGGACTAGTGTGGGATAAAGGGAAGGATTCTCGCTGCAAAACAAAGGAATGCACACGTGAACGGCAATCCATGTATGCAGAAAGCAAGAAAATAACAAAAAGGGGAAAGAGATGTTTGGAATTTTTTATCTCAATAAAGATGGTCAAATAGGACATGCACAAGGCCTTAATAATGAAAGCAATGAGACTGAAGCAGAGTTAGCTTGTTAAAAGGGGTACAAGCAGTCAATCTCTTGCTTTTTGATTCCCTGTTTTCATTTAGAGCCGGACCAAAGTTGCAAGCAAAGTAGCTGTTCTTTTGTTTTGTTTTGTTTTGTTTTTGGCAGAGCCTATCGTAAAAATCTTATGTACTAAATAAAAGTCTCATAAAATCCCAATCAACGCTAAAGTATCTAGTTTGGGAGTTTAGACATTTGGAATCTTGTCAACTTCTTATACCAGGTTGAATTGCATAGGAGCGTCCTGTAAGCCTCAAACGTGAATTAAAAAAAGACTTTGTGAGCTTGTTATTTATTTATGAGGTGAAGCAGAAAATTTTTCATCAGCATTAAAAGGTTTCTTTTTGTGTATTAGCTCTTTCAATTTCAAATGTTAGTCTCACATGGTAATTGAAACGAGAAAACAAGAATTATCATGAACTTGAAGGTGGGATCGTCCAAACTTTCCCAAACATTGTAGTTTTCATTCAATTTGTTTGGCTCATAATCCAACCGTTGACAAGGTTTGTTTACTTGATTAATAGGATGATTTGTAAAAGTAACCCTTCAATTCTAAATTTTGTTCACTTATGGGTCATTTTACCCATGAAAACAAAATAGTTGCAGAACTGACAATGGCAGATCAAAGAACATCCATGAACCCAATTAAAATTAAAAGCAAGGAAAGAGTGAGGACAAGAATGTGAAGTAGATGATTTGTAATGAGACATAAATTGGTTTTCATAACAATTCACTCATATTCTCATTAATTTACAAGTATAAGTAGCTAACTTTTTCTTTCACTATTCAAAATTAAGGACAAAACTGTACGTCCATGGTGTTGCACTGTGAACCTTTTGACTAGTGGTTCAAGATATTTAGAAGGGAAACTCTTGTTTTGATCAGCCACCTGAACAAGCACTCAAGTCCTTCTTCAAGATCTTGAACGACTGGCTCCAAATTTCCCAGTAAGTTATGCACATTCTCAATGTGCTTGATATTATCTGACTTGCTAGTGCTGTGACTAACGAGCGAGAGTAATGCAGTGTCCACCTTCATAAATTCAGATGCCTTTGTTTCTTCAATCTGAGCTACTCTTTTGGGGTGCACCAGCTGATTGGTTTTGATTGCAACTTTGGCTCGACGATGTAAGAGAACAAGGATTCAATCACAGTGAGACTGACTCTTTGTATTTCTCTCAATGTACTCACCGTCGGCAGAATCTCATTGGTTTGGTCAGCATGTTTGAGCTCCATGCTCTTTAGGGCCTTCTGGATTGCCTTTTTGACAACCTTTCTAGATGTCAGGTATTTCCTGACCTCTCTTTCCAGCCCCATGTCACTGCCTGACTTTCTGCGCATAGTTGATTGAAGCTCCCTTGCCCATTATTTTGTGTGGATCAAGGCATCCTTGGCTGCACTACACATGTCCAAGAGCTGCAGAGATCCATCCAAGAGCTCTTCCACCCATCTTTCATCGGAACTTGTGACAAATGTGTGCTGCATCTGGGGCAACTGAAGCAACTTTTCAACACAATCATGCAAATCCTGAAGGCCACGGAGTTTACAGCTTAATGATGATGAGGAAGAAGAGGTGGCATCAGAACCCTCCAGTCTGCATAAATGCTCACTGCATTCTAGGATTAGAGGGTGTGGTCTGGACGGCAAGCTATTGGAGCGAGCATGGTAGTGGGTTTGTTTGTTGAGAGGAGAGGAGGCCATCTTTTTTGGACTCAAGGAAGAGAAAGGCATAAGCAGTCCAGAACTTGGTCATCTTCGGTTGGCATCTATTGGATATATATTGCAGGTAGAGGCAGACATGAGGAATCTCATCACCTTCTGCTCAAGGTGTCTTAACATGATTTCGATTTGGATCTAAATGCAATATCAGCGATGTTTACGCAATGTCCCCCAACCAACGTGTCTGCAACTCATTTCCAATAAATTTTCGAAATGATTTCAGCATTTAATATATTTTTGCAAGCTGGTACATAGAAAATGCAAAGCACGAGTTGTTTTGTCACCATCACATCCAGTACAGCGAAGGCATTAGCCATTCTTCCCTGCCCCACCAGCCTCTCCCGGAGACAAGATGGTTGTATCCCTCGTGCTCACCTTCTCATATTAAGTTGAATAAATTATGATCTATAAGGAGATTATTATTGTTGTTCAAATTAATTTTCTGTTTTGAAAAATAAAATGAGTAACGATGGACTCTTCTCTTTGACCTTTTCATAATACTATTTTGCAAACGACTGGTTGCAGTCAATGTGTCTCTTCAGTGCAGGAAACTATTAACTTCACGGTTCTTATTTGTGCACGAGTGCTGCCAGCTTCCTGTCTACCTGGAATCAGGCAAGCCATCTGGATAGTATGCCTACTGCAATCAACTCTGTCAAAGGAAATTGGACAAAATGCCACTCGTGTTGTATATTTTATACATTATTATGCAAGATGTATTATATGCTATCATGGGGTGTGAAGATGAGTTCGCGATTTTTTTAGTCTAGAATAACTGACAAGTTGAATTGTTGGTTAAAGCGAGACACTGCAGAAACATAGCCTAAGATCCAGATCATGGTCATATCATGGCTGATTGAGATTTGAAGTGGATGAGATTCCTTATGTTCCCTCACTCCACACTGTATGATGAGCAGATGCCAAACCCGATGCAAGGCAAACTGTTAGACCAGTTTGTACATTAAATTGCTATATATTTTCCAAGGAAATGTGGCTTCCTTCCCTTTAAACTCTGTCCTGTTGCCATGTTCACTCCACCAGCTGACCTCAGGACAGAGCGGCTTATTTGAGACGTTGAAGCGCTTTTGGGCGGGTAGAGGAGCTCTGAAGCCGCATCCTTGTTATCATCTTCAATAAACCGCAAACTAAGCGGCCTTCAAGATTTGTGGATTGTATTGGCAAGTTGCTCCTCCTTAAGTTCATCCACCTAGCCTTGGCCAGGAGCTCCATGATGAACGAGTTCAAAAGCTGCATTAAGTGGATCTCTTAAGATAGTGTGTAGTTTAGCAAAGGATGCTGGCTGCAAAGCGATGGAAAACACACATTAAAGCCAATCAAGATGGTTAGGAATTGTTGATCTAAATGAAGATGGTCAAACAGGACATGCACAAGGCCCCACTAACGAAAACAATGGGACTGAAGCATAGTTAACTTGTTAAAAGAGGGAAAAGCAATCCCTACCTTGGTTTTTGATTCCCTGTTTTCATTTAGAGCCGGACCGAAGTTGCAAGCAAAGTCAAGTAGCTGGGACGTGTGACATCATTGCTAATGCAGAGCTGCTGTCCCCTGCGTTCTCTCAGTCAAAGAATACTGTAGCGATTTTATTACTGCAGTCGATTATTTCATCCAATCTTCTTGATTTCCCCAATGCTGAAGAAAGCTGGAAATTACTTCCACATGAAGTTCTGAAGTTTTGCTTGAAGTGGTGGAATAAAAAGAGATATATAACGGATTGAAAAGCAGGGTGGAGGGAAGAGAGTTGCAGAGAAGTAAGCAGTGCAGTAAGAAAGGTCCTGTTATGTAAAACCAGACAAACCAAAACTCTTGTATACATGAGGAAGAGTGTACTGGGGTCTGGGAAAGAACAAACTTTTAATTGTAATTTTCATAAGTTGCAGTAATACAAATTCTCCTCTGGATTCTGCAGTGGAGGTAGGTAATTCGAACCACATAATATATTTGTGTCTTTAGTTAAGGTGTGAAAGATCATGTAAGCACATTATATTTTTCCCTTGCACATAACATTTTGTTTCCAACTTGATGCATCCTAAAAGAAGTGCACGCCTGGATAAAATGAAAGCAAAATAATTTAAACATTAGATCAAACCTATAATTGCCTTTACCTTGGCTTAAACCTGTCGCAGAAAGTCATGAAACTTTAGAAGCTAGAGGTAACAGGGCCATGAATTGTGTAGCAGGCAGAAGGAGATGTTGCATAAACTTTGCTGGATATTGTTTACATAGAAATCAAAGTCAGATCAAGTTGATATTAGAAGAGATTAAGATTATTTTTGTCCCCATAACTCCACTGTGCATACCAAGCCACTAGCAGCCTAACTGTCATACCAATTTGTAAATTCGATAGTAAAATTTTGCATTGGCATGTCTCACTTCCTCATTTATGGGGAGAATATGAAAAATGAAGCCGAAAGTTCAAGATGTTTAAGAAGCTCTTGAATGATTATCTAGGAGTCTAATAAAACCAGATATGATTTTGCATGAAATGCAGAGAAGACATCGAGATTTGTAGTTCATTCCTATACATGAAAGAAACCTACTACTCACATCTGTCTGAGTAAAAATGTTTAGTTTCACAGTCATTCAAACTATATTTTCAGTTTAATGTCTTCTAGATGATTTAATAACATAGCTAGAATAGTTTATTCCAAGATATGCAACATCTCAGATATGAAATGCTCCTATATCACGAGCCATTTCCCGCCCTTCAAAAGTTGTTTGCATACAAAAATATGATTGAATTAAAAAGATCTCTTGCATGGAACTCTTGTGACAGCAAGCAATATATGTCCTTTTCTGTAGCTTTTTAGCTAGTTTGGAAGTTTGATATTAAGCTGCGCAATGACAATTATTAAACAGAAGTATCAACATACAAGAGAAACTAACAAAATATATGCAACCAAAACAAGAGGCAAGAAAATTTACGTGGTTCGGACGATGCCTTGCCTACATTCACGGGTAAAAGAAGGGAGTTTATCTTACTGCATGTGGAGAGATTACAGTACAAAACTTTGTCCTTTACAAGGCTCACAAATACACCTTTGTCTTCAAGCTAACAGATTTCTCACTTACTTTTCTCTCCTTTCTTGTAGACAGTTTTTTCTTTTCCTTCTGCACTTTTTCTGCACAATGTTCCGAACTTTTCTGCACTGATCTTCACTTCTCTGCGCTTCTTTGTTCTGTTGCACGGCTTGCTGGCTGCACCGCTTGCTTAGTCCACTTAATGACGTATCTTATCACTTTATTGGAATTAAGGGCAGTGCCTCCACTAAGCAGCTTATCAGGCACTACATGCATGCGATCAAATGAGCATCCTGTAAGTCAATAAGAAGCTATTCTGCGGACAGAACAGAACAACATGCTGCCTGCATCTTTCCATCATAAGGATTCAGATTGTAAACCATTTCCTACATGAACAATTGTAAGTTCAAATTCTCACACATCCAAATAGTTCGACTCTGTCTGGCATGCGGTATATTGTTAGAGGTTTGTTAGTAGAAGAACTTGATGTATCGGACCGTCTCCCAGAAAGAACAAAGAAACCCTGAACATAATTTATTTCTAAGGGCACAAGAAATTGTAAATTTGCACCCCCTTTTCTTGTACATTTCCTTTCTTTTGCTTAACATAGGCTAACATTTATTTGTTTGGCAGAGTACCATATTAATCATTTGCATTGAATAGTGGTTTCATCAACTCTTAATCAAGGTTAAATGATCTGGTTTTAGGGGATTTAGACATTTGGAGATTTGACAAATTCCTATACCTGGTTGAATTACATAGAAGGCTCCTGTGAGACTCAAACATGATTTAGAAAAGGCTTGAGTTTTCCGTTTATTTCTGAGGTGAAGCAAACAATTGTCCTCAAAATTCAAGAGGTTTGGTTTTAGGCATTGGCTCTTTTAAATTTCAAATATTAGATTTAGTTGGTAATGGAAATATTGAGCAAACACGAATTACCATGAACTTAAAGGTTGGACCATCCAAGCTTTCCCAAACATTGTACATTTTATTTTATTTGTGCAGCTCCTAGTCCAACCATTGACAGGGTTTGTTTACTTAATCAATAGATAACTCTTTAATTCTCCAATTTTTGTATTTTACCCATGACACCAATAGTTGGGGAACTACAAATGGCAGATCAACAAACATCCATGAACCCAATTAAAGTTAAAAGCAAGGAAAGATTGAGGACAAGAATGTAAAGTAGATGATTTATAATCAAGCATCAATTGCTTTGTATAACAAATATGGGTATATTTTCATGAATCTACAAGTATAAGTAGCTAATGCTTTCCTTCACTTTCCAATATTAAGGACAAAATTGTGTCTATGGTGTTGCACTTTGAACCTTCTAATTAGTGGTTCAAGATGTTGAGAAGAGAAACTGTGGTTTTGATCAGGCACCTGAACAAGCACTCAAGTCCTTCATCAAGATCTTGAACGACTGGCTCCAAATTTCCCAGTAAGTTATGCACATTCTCAATGTGCTTGATCTTATCTGACTTGTTAGTGCTGTGACTAACAAGCAAGAGTAATGCAGTGTCGACCTTCACAAAATCAGATGCGTCTGTTTCTTCAATCTGAGCTACTCTTTTGGGGTGCACCAACTTAGAGACGAAGGACCAGCTGCTTGGTTTTGATTGCAACTTTGGCTCCGCAATGTAAGAGAACAAGGATTCGATCACAGTGAGACTGACTCTTTGTATTTCTCTCAATGTGCTCACCGTCAGAAGAATCTCGTGGGTTTGGTCAACATGTTTAAGCTCCATGCTCTTTAGGGCCTTCTGGACTGCCTTTTTGACAACCTTTCTAGAAGTCAAGTATTTCCTGATTTCTCTTTCAAGCCCCATGTCACTGCTTGACCTTCTGCGCATGGTTGATTGAAGCTCACGTGCACATTCTTTTGTATGGATCAACGCATCCTTGGCTGCAGTACACATCTCCAAGAGCCGCAGAGATCCATCCAAGTCCTCTTCCACCCATCGTTCATCGGAACTTGTGACAAATGTGTGCTGCATCTGGGGCAACTGAAGCAACTTTTCAACACAATCATGCAAATCCTGAAGGCCATGGAGTTTACAGCTTAATGATGATGAGGAAGAAGGGGGGGCATCAGAACCCTCCAGTCTGCATAAATGCTCACAGCATTCTAGGATGAGAGGGTGTGGTCTGGATGGCAAGCTATTGGAGCGAGCATGGCAGTGGGATTTTTTGTTGAGCGGAGATGAGGCCATCTTTTTTGGACTGCGGGAAGAGAAAGACGTAGGGATTGAATGATCAAGTCAGTTTAGAACTTGGTCATCTTCGGATGGCATCTATTGGATATATATTGTAAGTAGGGGGAGACAAGATGAATCTCATTATCTTCTGCTCAAGGTGTCATAACATGATTTTGATTTGGATCTAAAGGCAATATCAGCAAGGTTTACGCAATGTCTCCCAACCAACGTGTCTGCAACTCATTTCCAATAAATTTTCGTAATGATCTCAGCATTTAATATTGTTGCACGCTGGTACATAGAAAATGCAAAGCACGAGTGGTTTCGTCACCATCACATCCAGTACAGCGAAGGCATTAGCCATTCTTCCCAGCCCCACCACCCTCTCCCGAAGACGAGATGGCTGCATTCCTCGTGCTCACCTTCTTCATGCAGTCGAACACACTCAATACAATGCAGAACCCAGGTCTCCTCTTTTCGCGTAGAAGTCCATGGTGGAGTTTCCAACTGAAGTGAACAGTTCAAATCCCTGCTTCACCAAACGTCCATGGACTGACGTTCCGTGTCTAAAGGAAACGTTGGAACACGCCTTGAGGATGGAAGGTAAACTGCAGGCTCTGAAAGCTGAAACCGAGCGGTTTTCATTTCCCCATAGTGGGAAAGCACTTCTTCCCATTGTACGCAACCCCTTTTTAAAACAAAAGAGGAAACAGAATAGGAAGCAGCTAAAAGGTCACTGTTCACAGAAAAGTCACAGTAAACTTTTAGCTTCTTCCTGTTCTGTTTTCCTCCTTCCAGACAAGATTAAATCAGTGTGGTTTGATTTATCTTGCTCCCTATCTTCCGGCTGAGTTATCTGAAATCAGTCTCCGTCAACTCTGAAGCCTTTGTAGGGCCACTTTCTCTCAAATCCTTCATGAGCGTCTATCTTGTTTTCTTCTCCTTCCTCTAAGGATACTTCAATTCAATCGTAGCCTGTCTTAGGGTTATCCATTGATCCTCAAAGCTAAACTTTGGCTGCCTCTATGTGACTGCTCCTCTCTCACACTTCCCGGACGAAGACGAGGGTCCACCAATCTCATCGTTGATGCTAAGCTGCTCTCGCTAGGGACTTGTTACAGGCGGCGGCGACGGCTGCTGTCTGGGACCTTGTTCTGAGACCCCTAGGGAGGGATTGGAGGTGCTTCTTGTTCTTACAATTAGCGGGGATAGAAAGAGAGTCGCAGGAAGAGACTAATCGGCTCGCCCTAAAATAAGCTGCCCAAACGACAGCGCTTTCCAGACATGCGGGTCAACCAGCACAGACAAAAGCCCAACACAAAAGAACATCAAAAGCCCAACATAGAAGTCCACAGAACCTGAAACCCAACAAGGAAAAACAACAAAGAACCCACTAAAGTCTCACTCCCCCCCACCTCCTTCGTGACTTATTGCAAGCATGTACTCTTATCTCCTCTTCCCTTCCTTGTGTAACTAGTATGTGTTACTCATCTTCAAGGGAACTTACCATCTACATGTCAAGGACCCATACAAACAATAGCATTCTTTAACTTAAAACCATAACATAAATGAAAATGACATTCAACTAGAATATGAGATTTTGAACATAAATGAAGACATATAAGTTCATGAATAAAGAATACATCATATCTTTGATTTCTCCCATAACTAATCGAGGGATAATATAATCAACTTCTTCCATTATGCAGAAGTCAAATCCATATCGGAACTATAATAGATTGCATGGGAGAAGATCAATTCTAGTTCACATTTAAATATATATGAAATGCCATTACTTGGAAATGAATGAAATTTTTATTTTACTTTGTAGAAGAAGATGAAATGAATGAGCAACAGAACAATCTTAGGCCTTTAGGACCAAAAGCGAATATGGAGAGAATGAAACAACAATCTCTTTGGATTTTCGTAAAGATCCTTTCCAATATCATTAAATGACTCAGTCATTACATGTTCCAACAGGACGGCCATAACAAGCAGGAGTTGTAAACAATAATAATCTCCTTAGATGAAACAACGAATCTCCTTAGAATTACATAATGATCCTTTACAATATTCTTAATTGACTCAGTCATTAATGTTCTAATAGGATGCCCTCAGTGAGTAGAAGATGTATACAGTGATAATCAACAACAAAAATCTTAGATTAGGAAGTTATCTAGGAGTTCTTAAAGGCAAATAGGTCATCCAACATTTGAAAGCAAGAAATATGAAATTCTTTTTTGATCATGATAACAAAAGCAAACGCCTCTCTATCGAAAAGGTGAAAAGTGACCATCATTAAGAGGAAACATCATGAAAAGTACAAAAGTCTAATATGTTACTTTGTTAAAAGTTTATATATGTCTTACATTATCAATATATTGGTTTATTATGTCTGTTATATGTAAGTGGGTTCCTTTTTTTTGCAAGTAAATTTTAAGCAAGGAAGAGTGCTTTTTAAACCATCTATGATGTTACATGTTTCAATAAGGTGATCACATTAGTCATTGTAAATAGTGATAACCAACAATAAAAATCTTTGACTAGGAAATTCTTTAGGAGTTTTTAAAGGTGAATAGGTCATCCAACATTTGAAGTAAAGAAATATGCCATTCTTGTAGATTATGAAAACAAAAGAATAGCAAAAGTAAACACATCTCTATTGAAAAGCCAAATATTGTCACTAAAAGAACATATCATGAAAAGTAGAAAAGTCTAAGATATTATTTTGATGAAAGTTTATATGTGTCTTACATTATTAATGTATTGATTTATTTTGTCCCTTATATGTGAGTGGATTCTTCTCTTTTGCAAGTTTATTTGAAGCAAGAAAGTGTGCTTTTTAAACCATCTACAATGTTACGTGTTCCAATAAGGAGACCACATGAGTAGGCACGGTAAATAGTGTTAATCAATAACAAAAACCTTTGACTAGGAAGTTCTTTAGGAGTTTTTAAAGGCAAGTAGGTCATCCAACATTTGAAGTAAATAAATATGTAGTTCTTGTCAATCATGATAAAAAAAGTATAGCAAGGGAAAACATGTCTCTATCAAAGAGGCAAAAATTGGCCATCACTAAGAGAACATATTAGAAAGAGTAGAAAATTTTAAGATGTTACATTGTTGAAAGTTAATATGCATCTTACATTATCAATATATTGATTTATTTTGTCCCTTATTATGTGAGTGGGTTCCTCTCTTTTGCAAGTTAATTTTAAACAAGGAAGTGCGCTTTTTAAACCATTTATGATGTTACATGTTCTGACAAGTTAACCATGGCAAGGAGGCATTGTAAACAATGATAATTAATAACAAAATTCTTCGACTAGGAAGTTCTCTAGGAGTTTTTAAAGGTAAATAGGTCATCCAATGTTTGAAGCAAAGAAGTATGTAGTACTTGTCGATCATGATAACAAAAGCATAGTAAAATCAAACATGTCTCCATTAAGAGGTGAAAATTGGGCATCGCTAAAAGAACATTTCATGAAAAGTAAAAAAGTCTGAGATGTTACTTTATTGAAATTTTATATATGTCTTACATTATTAATATATTAATTTATTGTGTTCTTTATATGTAATTGGTTCCTTTCTTTTGCAAGTTAACTTTAAGTAAGGAAGTGTGTTTTTTAGATCATTTGAGACGTTACATGTTCCAATAGGGTAACAATAATGAGTAAGCATTAAACAATGATAATCAACAATAAAAGTCTTCAACTAGGAAGTTCTCCAAGAGTTTATAAAGGTGAAGAGGTCATCTACCATTTGAGGCAAAGAAATATGCAATTCTTGTCAATTATAATAACAAAAGCATAGAAAAAGTAAAAATGTCTCTATTGAATAGGTGAAAATTGATTGTTTCTAAAAGAATATATCATAAAGAGTACAAAAGTCTAAGTTATTATTTTGCTGAAAGTTTATATGTGTTTTGCATTATCAATATATTGGTTTATTATGTCCCTTATATATGAATGGGTTCCTTTCTTTTGTAAGTTAATTTTAGGTAAGGAAGTGTATTTTTTTGACATGGTATTAGAATTTAAATTTCAAGTAAGGTATCTTTTCACTCTTGGATAAAGTCTTCATGGAATATTATTTCTTATGTTTGGGCATATGAAATATGTTGAAAACCAATATATGTTCTACATTACCAAATAGTCCACTATACTCCTTTTATGTAAATATTTTTTTTTTCCTCAAACAAGTTGGCCTTTAGGAATGAAATAGGCCTTTTAAGATACTTTAAAAGCACTATGATGGAAATAACATACAAGAATGCAAGCCATTTTTGTAAATGTATCGAGCTTACCATATTTTGATCCTTACTTTGAAACACAACACAACTATGCACACATATATATGTATGTATATATATGTACATAGATGCTACAAAAGCATCAAAAGAATAATTGAAGGTACTGATCCAACAATCCTACATTACAAGTTGTGTTTAATCAAATCATTTAATTACCCAAGCAATTCAGGTGGATAACTTACAATGAAGGAGATGTATGCAATCTAAAAATATGCATGCCAACCAAATATCAAAATGTAAAAAACATATCACATGATGCTTTAGAAATTAATGGTCTTTATATACAAATTCCTAGAACTGAAACAAGAGCTATGGTAGTATTATCACAAGGGAAATTTAAAATTAAAGATCTCTACCAACAAAAAAATTTTACTCTAGTTTTAGAGGCAAAATTTTTGAATGTGAATAATTATTCATCTAATAAGGTCAAGTTCATCTATGATCAAGTAAGGTACCTTTTCACTCCTGGATTAAGTCTTCATGGAATATTATTTCTTATGTTTAGGCAAATGAAATATGTTAAAAACCAATATATGTTCTACATTACCAAAAGCCTGTTATACTCCTTTTATGTCAATATGTTTTTTTCTTATACAAGTTGGCCTTCAAGAAGGAAGTAGGCCTTCTAAGATACTTTAAAAGAACTAAGATAGAAATAGCACACAAGAATGCAAGTCATTTTTGTAGTTCTATCAAGCTTACGATATTTTGATCTTTACTTAGAAACACACCACAACTATGTACACACACACACACACACACACACACACACATATATATATATATATAGATATATAGATATACATACATAGATGTTACGAAAGCATCAAAAGAATAATTGAAGGTAGTGATCCAACAATCCTACATTGCAAGTTGTGTTTAACCAAAGCACTTAATTACCTAGGCAATTCAATAAGAAAACTAAGGTGAACAGCTTACAATGAAGGAGATTTATGCAATCAACAAATATGCATGCCAACCTACAAGTATCAAAAAGTAAAAAAACATAGCATGTGATGCTTTAGAAATTAATGATCTTCATGTACAAGATCTTGAAGAGGAGACAAGAGCTATGGCAGTATTATCACAAGAGAAATTTAAAATTTAAAATCTTTATCAACAAAGAATTTTTACTTTAATTTAAGAGGTAAATATTTTGAATGTGAATAACTATGCACCAGATAAGGTCAATGTCATCTATAATCAAGAAAGAGAATTTACCATTGACATTGAGTAGCAAGAAAATGAATACAAATGGCCAAAGGTACCAACTACATGTGATAATTGAAAAACTAGTAAGATCTTTTTCTTTTTTTTTTTTTAATGGTGAAAGATCAAATGTTATATAACACTTGCTACACCTTGCCTAGTAAATTGTCCTTCCTATAAAAATAGTCTAATCCTGTATTTAGTTTTATATGGCATCCATTTTGGTAGTAGAAAAATTTGCAACTAGAGAAACCGAGCCGCTTTCCATGGTAAAATATTGGATCATGATGATTTGTTTGCATATTTTATCATCACACATTTTATTACAAAATGAATAATTTCTCTAATCACTTTGCGAGGTAAAATGTTAGATCATAATGATTTGGTTGTAGATTTTTCATCATGCATTTTGTTGCAAAATGAATAATGATTTTGTTAAGTTCATTGATTTACATCTTTGTAAACAAATCTTGTAAAGAAGAACTAGGAGCTCGTCAAAACTCTTGCATGTTAGGAATTAATAAGATCTTTCACTTATGAAGAACAAAAGTTGAAGGTGCTCTTTCCTTATTTTGAGCCAAATACTTAGTTTTCCTAAAAGATAATGCATAATAGTTAGATCTATTATGAAAGAAATGATTTGAAACTTCCCTAGATGTATTGCCATTTTTTTTATAAAACAAATTGAGCATAAATCATATATCTTCTATGTAAAACACTTATTTTGATTTACTTTACAAAAGGAACAATAAAGCTAACTTAATGGAGCTATGCCCTTACCATGATGTTGTAACTAATCTTATCACACTAAACTCATGAAATCTAATTTTGTTATACATATCTTGTTGATAACTCTATTTTTATAGAGTTATTTTAACTATTTTTAGGCAATAAATAATACAATGCTTATGAGAAAATATTTGAATTCCTCTTTATTTACTTGAATTTGTTTTATTTTTGTAGCATAAGGAGGCATGAAGAAAATGAATAAGCATGGAGAACCTAATGTTTATTATATGACAAAATATGGTCAAAATATCAAGATCAAGAAAATCAAGATGGGCTTGGACCTTAGATTTTCCATTGTTATTAGGTTTTCTAAATAATTAGAAAACCTAGTCATATGAGGCGTTCAAAGCTTAATTATTATAAGAGTTCAAGACCCAATTGTCTTTGGTCTCCAAAAAACCCACTTATACTAAAATAAGAGATAGGTCTAAACCTAAACCCTATTTAAGAAAAGAGAAGAGGCAAAATAGGAAGAGGAGGAAATTGAGCACAACTCAAGAGAGAGGTCCAGAATTCAAGGTTTTCTTGAAGAGAAGACAAAAAGGGTGACAGACTTCTTGTTCTTAGATTCAAGATGCCTTCCTTGTTTCTTATTATTGTTCTTCCTCATTATTTCATTATGTTCTAAACTTCTTTTGTTAGAGCGAAGATGTAGCCTAACTATGATGATGTGAACTTTATAAGTTTTTATATTTTGCAAGATATTTTATTTATGTGAGTTATATATTATTATGCTTAATGCTTTTAAATGATTGGCCACCACTTGAATGATTTGATGTGCATGTTAGAGACTGAAAGGTAATAATATGCAATTGCCTCTTATAATATATAACCATAAATTAAATGTGGATAGACATATACCATGTTATTTGTGTGACTTTTGGTGATAAGATGATCGAAAGATTTATTGTAAACTAGGAATATTCACAGATCCTAATGCAT
The DNA here is from genome assembly GCA_028551485.1 of Casuarina cunninghamiana. NCBI lineage: Eukaryota > Viridiplantae > Streptophyta > Magnoliopsida > Fagales > Casuarinaceae > Casuarina > Casuarina cunninghamiana. The sequence goes on from CM052369.1 coordinate 20,817,804, forward strand.
TTGGTTTGTTTCAATTCACATATAGAGATATAGTGAATTAATGAACTAAATAGGTTTACTATACATAGACATAGGATAGTAAATAAATTAGGAAGTTCCGCCATCACATAGGTAATATTATTCTTGCAGGCATAAACTATAAAAATTTGTATTTAGTAGTTATGGTGAAATTGGAAGCTCTAACATGTTTCTCATCTTGATTTTTCCTACTTGAATTCAATTTTAATTAGTCTTGAGTTTCGTTTTAGAAATTTTAAATTTTAATTCATCATCAACAATACTTTGATTTGCTAGATAAATTTTAAGATTAATTCATCATTAGTACTTAATTATTTTAGTATACACCAGTCTTCGTGGGACGATACTTTTCTTATCATTATATTACTTGTCCGACATGTTCACTTGCATTTAAATTTCACCGAACACTTGTAGCTATGGAAATCAGAAGAATCATGGCTCTATGCAATAAAAAAAAAATTTAGCAGTTAAAAGGATGGAAATGTCATTACTAAAAGAAGAGAGAAAAAAAAAAAAGATAAAAATGAATGGAGAAATTCATAACCCACCAATATGTGGCATACTCACAAATACACATATTTTGTTTCAATCATTAGTGCATAAATTTGCTTGAAAAATAGATCCTGAAAGTAAAAAGGACATTGAAGAAATATTTTTTAATGGTACTAGAAGAAAGGAAACATAAGAACATGTTATTGTAACTATCTTATTCTAATGTTTGCTAAATTTCATGAATAAAAATTGAAGTTTTTGCCTATCTCATTCATGCAACTACTTCTTTTCATATATTGTCAAATTTTGTTATTCTTGATTATTTCTATCATGTTAATCATACAAGAAAGATGGTCCATGAAATTTAAAGTAGGTGGGGCTGTAATTTCAATTTGTCTATGTTGAAACTTGGCTTCTTCCACGTCTTTCAAGGTTGCAAATGGTAGCCAAAAGTTTAAAGTGAAGTTGAACATAAAGGAATGGGTAATGTAAATGATTTTCTTTTCTTGTTGACCATTTCCAAAGTTTATAATCCTATATAAAGCCAATTCGACCAAATAGTCAATCCTATCAATTGGTAATTTTCTCCTAATATCTACAAACACATGTTTACAAGAATGATATCTCAAGTACCCATCTTAATACAATTAATGAATCAAATAGATATACTAATTAGATGATAAAGGGCTCCATAAGCAACCAAATAATGTTTATTTCTTAACAATATCCAATAGTCATTAAAAATAGAAAGGTTAAAGATGTTGAAATTTTCATGAATAGAAACAAAAATTGTTGAATGAGAAAAATCAAAATAAAGCTACTACAATTTGGCTTTTAAAGTAAACCAATGAAATGTCAATTATAGTAAAAATTTAAGCAACTTGATGCTATGTAACTTGTCCAAGAGAATTCCAGTGAGCAATAAATTTATTTTATGATGTAGCATTTACAAAAGTGATTTGTTGACTTACATGCTATTTTGCTTAAAGTGAAATTTTGGAACTAAAACATTAAGGCTTGAGCTATTATCTAAAACTATTAGTGTTGATAACATTTTAGACTTGAAAACAACATTCATAGGAGTGAGAATCACTTATGATATATTCATCATCTTACACATGGCATTCTATGATTTGTTAATCTCTTAAATCTTTCAAGTAATGTATTTGCATTTGAGAGTTCAAAGTTTACTTATTATGTGCCCTTAAATGCATTAAAATGTTAAATTGCTGACAATGTAAAGTTCCTATTGATAGGGCATATAGTGAAGAAACTTTCATTTAGATTTTATAAGGGAAAGAACAAATGAAGGATTTATCCCTTTTTAGGGGCTTATGGTAGGGCATTGTAGTAGTTACAAGTTCTTGCATTGAAACCTTTTATGGAAGCCAAAATTTACATTATTTTGGGTGTAAAGAAAAGTAGACCAAAAAAGGTGAATTCCACTCCCCTCCTTTTATTCCTTATTTATCTCATAATTAATGGATCATTGTATCCCTTTACTTTTCTTTCCCCATTCCATTTTCATCGCTGATTTTGTCCATATGTTTTATGGGTGTGATAAGAGTACATATATGAATGGTATATTAATGCTTAGAAATTTAAGTCAGATGGATAGAAGTTGTTTTCAATAAGGTTCAATTGCTACTAGAGGGAAGTTCTAACAATTTTAAGATAATGCAAAGAGAAGTAGAAATCAATTAGATCTTTTTGATTGATAAACACTTATGCAACTTTTGTTGATATATGAGACTTCAAATGCATACATAAAATTACTACAAAAATCATAGGTGAATTCAACATGGATTCCTATTGATACCAAAGTTGTTTACAAGTATTTTTAAGACTTCTAACCATGGTTGATCTTTGAGAATATGATGTAGAAAAAAAGTTCATAAGCAAGAAAAAGAATAACTTAGCACTAATTGACTTCTAAACACTTTTGAAGGGCTTTTAATTCTTTATACTTACCAACCACTAATTGACATGGTTGTTTAGATTCTTAGTCAACTTAAAAAATATGAGGAAATTTTGCATATACAATACTAAAGTAATAACATGCAAAGAATGCACCCTTTAACTTCACTAAACAATTAATTTCTTATGAAATCTTCCTATTAATATGGTCTTTTTTAAGGAGCTTTAGAGTTTTGGAATGTAAATGCCGAGAAAACTCATGAATTATAATACTTAAGTTTAATTATTTAGGGATCTTTAGAAATATCCAATGATTGATCTTTTCTAAAATAGTTCCCTTAAAGATGCTACAATTTTCCAAACTCTTCAGTACATAATCATTTTATGAGAAAATTCCAAATAATGCAACTTAAGTTAGGCTTTTAAAGAAAACCATAGTTTTTATTGGTTAACAATGAAATGTTAGTCATAGTAACAATTTAAGCAACTTGATCCTATGTCATTTAGTCCAAAAGAATTCCAATGAGAAATACATTTATTTTTTTATGTAACATTTAACACATTTTAGTACATAGACCTTAGTGGTGGAAAAGGATTTCTTTTTCCTCCCTCACTGGGTCTACAAACAACTTCTTCAAATATTTCCATCGACACATTTGCACCATTATTATATAACAACCATTGAGAACAAGTTTATGACAAAGAAACTATTAGTTATAAAGAAAAATTAGAAAATTAAGAAGAAAACTAGGACCAAAGTACCTTTGCCTTTTTAAGAAGAATAGTTCTTAGAAAATATAAGGAAATTTTGTATATGCAAGACTAAAGTAATAACAAGTAAAGAATGCACCCTTCAACTTCCCTAAACAATTCATTTCCTACGAAATCTTCCTATTGGTATTATGTATGTTTAAAGAGCTTTAGAGTTTTGGAATGTAAACGCTGAGAAAACTCATGAATTATAATAATTGAGTTCAATCATTTAAGGATCTTTGGAAATATATAATGATTGATTTGCTCTAAAATAGTTCTTTTAAACATGCTAAAATTTTACAAAATCTTCAGTACATAATCATTTTATGAGAAAATTCCAAATAATGCAACTTAAGTTTGGCTTTTAAAGAAAACCGTATGTTTTAGTGGTTAACAATGAAATGTTAGTCATAGTAACGATTTAAGCAAGTTGATCCTATCTCATTTAATCCAAAAGAATTCCAATAAGCAATAAATTTATTTTGTTATGTAACATTTAACACATTTTAGTATGTAGACCTTAGTGGTGGAAAAGGATTTCTTTTTCCTCCCACTTTGCGTGTACAAACAACTTCTTCAAATATTTCCATGGACACATTTGCACCATTATTATATAATAGCCATTGAGAAAAAGTTTATGAAAAAGAAACTATGGGTTATAAAGAAAAATTAGAAAATTAATAAGAAAACTAGAACCAAAGTACCTTTGCCTTTCTAAGAAGAATAGTTCTTAGAAAATATAAGGAAATTTTGCATATACAAGACTAAAGTAATAACAAGCAAAGAATGCACCCTTCAACTTCCCTAAATAATTAATTTTTTATGAAATATTAGTATTGGTATTGTCTACTTTTAAGGAGCTTTAGAGTTTTTGAATGTAAACCCTGAGAAAACTCATCAATTATAACTTTTGAGTTCAATCATTTAAGGATATTTAACAATACCCAATTATTGATCTTCACCAAAATAGTTCCCTTAAAGATGCTAAAATTTTCCAAAATCTTTAGTACATAATCATTTTATAAGAAAATTCCAAATAATGCAACTTAAGTTTGGCTTTTAAAGAAAACCGTATGTTTTATTGGTTAACAGTGAAATGTTAGTCATAGTAACAATTTAAGTAACTTAATCCTATGTCCTTTAGTTCAAAAAAATTCCAATGAGCAATAAATTTATTTTGTTATGTAACATTTAACACATTTTAGTACGTAGACCTTAGTGGTGGAAAAGGATTTCTTTTTGCCCCTTCTTTAGGTCTACAAAAAACTTCTTCAAATATTTCCATGGACACATTTGCACCATTATTATATAACAGCCATTGAGAATAAATTTATGAAAAAACAACTGTTGGTTATAAAGAAAAATTAAAAAATTAAGAAGAAAACTAGGACCAAAGTAACTTTGCCTTTCTAAGAAGAATAGTTCTTAGAAAATATGAGAAAATTTTGCATATACAAGACTAAAGTAATAACAAGCAAAGAATGCACCCTTCAACTTCCCTAAACAATTAATTTCTTATGAAATGTTAGTATTGGTATGATTTATTTTTAAGGAGCTTTAGAGTTTTGGAATGTAAACGCTGAGAAAACTCATCATTTATAACAATTGAATTCAATCATTTAAGGATATTTAGCAATACCCAATGATTGATCTCCTCCGTAATAGTTCCCTTAGAAATGCTAAAATTTTCCAAAATCTTCAGTGCATAATCATTTTATGAGAAAATTCCAAATAATGCAACTTAAGTTTGGCTTTTAAAGAAAACCTTTTGTTTTATTGGTTAACAATGAAATGTTAGTCATAGTAACAATTTAAGCAACTTGATCCTATGTCATTTAATCCAAAAATCAATAAATTTATTTTGTGATGTAATATTTAACACATTTTAGTACATAGACCTTAGTGGTGGAAAAGGATTTCTTTGTCCTCCTTCTTTGGGTCTACTAACAACTTCTTTAAATATTTCCATGCACATTTGCACCATTATTATATAACAACCATTGAGAAAAAGTTTATGAAAAAGATACTATTAGTTATAAGGAAAAATTATAAAATTAAAAAGAAAACAAGGACCAAAGTACCTTTGCCTTTCTAAGAAGAATAGTTCTTAGAAAATATAAGGAAATTTTGCATATACAAGACTAAAGTAATAACAAGTAAAGAATGCAACCTTCAACTTCCGTAAACAATTGATTGCGTATGAAATCTTCCTATTGGTATTGTCTATTTTTAAGGAACTTTAGCTGAGAAAACTCATTAATTGTAATAATTGAGTTCAATCATTTAAGGATATTGAGTAACACCTAATGACTGATCTTGTCCAAAATAATTCCCCTAAAGGTGCTAAAAGTTTGCAAAATCTTCAGCGCATAATCATTTTATGATAAAATTCCAAATAAAGCAACTTAAATTTGGCTTTTAGAGAAAACTGTATGTTTTATTGGTTAATAGTGGAATGTTAGTCGTAGTAACAATTTAAGCAACTTAATCCTATGTCATTTTGTCCAAAAGAATTCCAATGAGCAATAAATTTATTTTGTTATGTAACATCTAACACACTTTAGTACGTAGACTTTAGTGGTGGAAAAAGATTTCTTTTTGCTGCCTCTTTGGGTCTACAAACAACTTCTTCAAATATTTCCATGTACACATGTGCACCATTATTATATAACAACCATTGAGAATAAGTTTATGAAAAATAAACTATTGGTTATAAAGAAAAATTAGAAAATTAAGAAGATGACTAGGACCAAAGTACTTTTGGCTTTCTAAGAAGAATAGTTTGAACAATGAAATCAAATTCACAATTACTAATGGAAAGATGAAGATATGAAGATAATGCATTGTAGGAATTGAAAATAATGTCACTTTTCCCTAAAAGATAATGCATGGAGAAATAGAAACCAATCAAATTTTTTTTATTGATAAATGCTTAGAACAACCTTAGTTAACATATAAGACTTTGATATAAAAATCTTAGGTGAGTCCCACATGCATTTGTACCAATAATAAAGTTGTACACAAATTCTTTTGAAACATCTAAGTGAGTTTTATCTTTGAGTATATGATACAAAAGGAAAGTTCAAACTAAAAATACAAAAATAAGTTGTCATTAATTGACTTTAAAAGCCTTCAAGGAGCACATAATCCTCTGTACTTACCAACCACCAATTAGCATGGTTCTCTCAATACTTTCTTTATTTCATAAATATGAGAAAATTTTGTTATACAAGACTAAAGTAATAACAAGCAAAAAATGCACCTTGCAACTTCCCTAAACAATTAATTTCCTATGAAAAGCTCCTATTAACATTGATCAAAAGAACAACATACAACCAAAACTAGTCCAATTCAAAATAAAAAAGATAAAATACCTTTGCTTCACAATAATTATTGTAACTCAAAGCCTAGAATGTTCAAAAACTACAGGACAACATCACGTTGGTCAAGTCCTTAGACAAGCGGATTTTGATAATATAGGTTTGGACCACTTCCATCATTATGGATATAGACCCCAACGTTAAGTTTGCATTTATTTAAAAACACTATTAGATCTACAATAATATCTTAAAAAAGGATATGTAATCACCTTCTTTGATATTCTTCTAGGCTTTAACGAAATTCTTCTTGTTCATTTTCCTCATACATTGTAAACCAACAATCAATGTTAATGATCAAGAGAAAAAACTAGTATATTGCTGAACAAAGAGTGGTAAACAAGCAAAGCAATTCACGAAGAAAATGCCAAGTAGAAAAAGTTAAGCATGCCACTTTAAGGTAGAAGAAGGTTCATTTCCTAGTTAGCATCACAAAAAATATCACATACATTCCTTGCACATAACGAAAATAGTGGAGGACTTCAACACCAGTCCCTCTTAATCCTAAGACATCTTTCTCCGACTTAACATAAATCCAAAGGGGAATCAAAACTATTCAAAATAGAATGAAGAAGACATTGAAACTTATGAATCTATAGCCAATTCAATCAATACAAAGATTGAGAAAATAACACTAGTAACTAATGTGGTAGAAACATTTAATTTTGCCAAAAATAAATTGTGAATTAATGATCTATTAGAAAACATTATAGGAAACATAATTGAATCTTACTACAAATAAAATTTCAAAACATGTTAACTCCATGCTTACTAAAGATGTTTCTATATTTGGTTTGCAATAAACATAGTCATGTTTCCTAGGATGTTTTCTACCAAATCACTAATTTTAATTTCATTTCTAGCAAAAGCCAAGGTTTCTTACACATCTCCTACCTACACACTACAAACGTGGCATGTTAACTTCATGCTTACTAAAGATGTTTCTATATTTGGTTTGCAATAAACATAATCATGTTTCCTAGGATGTTTTCTAGTATATCACTGATTTTAATTTCATTTCTAGTAGAATTCAAGGTTTCTTCACATCTCTTACCTACACACTATAAACGTGGCATGTCTAAAGTATTAAATTTTTATTTTCAAATGTTATATATTGAATTGTCTCAGGTGTGTTCGTGATCAATGCATGAACTTAAGTGTAGCTATACTTTTGCAATAGATCATTAAATTGTGTTAATTTAGCAATAATTAATTGGAAAATTCACCAATGACATCAACTTGATAAGAAAATTATAGTTTTAGACACAATTTTACACTGTCAAAATTATATAAACTTATATAAACATTGGATAGAATAATAATAGAGAATTCATAAAATACTATGAACACTAAAATGCAAAAACCTACATCCTTGAGAGCTATGCTATTAACCAATTAGGAAAAAATGGCAGTCATATCTTTGGGATGCTAATCTATTAAATATAAGAACCACCAAGCAACCTTCACTTTGCTGAAGTAACTTCAACAAATCATGATGGCAACTTTCTAACTTTTAATGATCAAGCTCAAAACATACTAAAAAGCTTGTTTCATATAAATCTATTTTTATGGTAAACATGAGTGATTATTTTTTGCATTTTTTTAATATCTTTACCAAACACTAGTTGGTTATACTAAAAGCTTTGGATTTGAGCAAAATCATTCGCATACCATATGTGAACCAAATTTGTAGATTAAATAGAATATTTATGTGCTTATATCTAATTCACCAACAAAATTAAATGGTTAAAGTATCTAACCTATCTACTTTTAACAAAATTGATGTCGCACACAACCTATGTGATTTATAATGAGTAGAATAAGATCTCCCAATGTTCCCATTGACACATATGCACCATTGTAAATATATGGTAGCCATTGGCAACAAGTTTATAAAAGATAAACTCTTGGTGATAAAAAAAATTAGAAAATTAAGAAGAAAATTAGGATTAAAGTGTCTTTGCCTCTCCAAGAAGAATATTAGAACAATGAAAGTCACATGCATAACTGTAAATGCAAAGATGAACATGTGAATATAGCATTATGGTAATTGAAAACAATGGGACCTTTTCTTGGAAGATAATGCAAGGAGAAGAAAAAAACAATTAGATCTTTTCAATTGATAAATGCTTATGCAACCTTAGTTAACATACAAGACTTTAAGTGCATGCCTAAAATTGCTATAAAAATCTTAGGTGAATTCTACATACATTTCTACCTATACCAAAGTTGTCCATAGGTTCTTTTGAAACTTCTAAGCAAGGTTCATCTTTTAGCATATGATGCTAAAAGAAAGTTTAAAAGCAAGAAAGCAAAAATAACTTGGACCTAATTAACTTCAAAAATCCTTTAAGGAGCCTATAATCCTCTACACTTACTGATCACCAATTGACATGGTTGTTTGGATACCTATTCTACTTTATAAATATGAAGCCATTTCGCTTATACACAACTAAAGTTATAACAAGTAATTAATGTTGAATCTAGCTTCAAGAAATTTTAGAATTTTGAAATATAAGTGCTGAGAAAACTTAGCAATTATAATAATTAAGTTCATTCATTTAAGGATATTTAGCAAGCAGGTAATGCCCTCTCTCACTTTAATGTAAGTCTTTATCAAAGTCAACTTTTCCCTTTGAGATGATTTTAAAATGGACTTTGGCTAATCATGTTTTTGAAGTCACATACTAAAACATTAGCTTAAGTGTTTTCTTGAAACCTTTTTTATGACTAGAAACTCAATATTTACTATAGTGTTTGTTTGTGTTCTTTCTCTCTAATTCAAAATCTATTTTAATTCACTTTGAAACTTCTTTAAATAATTAATATTTTGTGAAGTGCTCCTTCCATTGATCAAGACAATGACATACAATCAAAACCAATGTAGTTGAAGATCAAAAGATGAACTACCTTTCCTTCACAATAATTGGGGGAATTAAAGGCCTAATCAAGGAGACAACCAAGGGGTCCAAGAAGTAAACAAATTTAAGGTCTTAGCTATTAGAACTAATTTATTCTTTCTTATAGGGGAGCCACTTGTTGCCTTAATCTTCAAATATGCAATTTTTGACAATAAGGGCTTGGACCACTTCCATCAAGAGGGATATGAATTGTAGTAGCACCAACTTTGCATTTATTCAAAAATACATTGAAATTTACAATAATAACTTAAAAAAAGGATATGTAATGACCTTTTTTGATCTTCCCAAATTATTCTTGTTTTTTATCTTTAGATACTATAAAAATATCAATAAATGTTTTTGACTAAGAGAAAATTCTTCCATGTTGGTAAACAAAGAATGGCAAATAAGCAATTCATGGAGAAAAGCTCAATAAGAAAAACCCATGCATGCCTTTTGAAGGTAGTGGAAGGATTGTAGCATAATAAAAATGATCATGACAATCAAAATGTAATCTATGACCGCAATCCATGTAAAGGTGGACTTTAACATTAGTCCCTTTTCACTCCCTACCATCTTTCTCCAATTCAACATAAACCCAAAATGGAATCAAGACTATTTTAAAATAGAATAAAGTAGACAATAAAACTTATGAAACTGCTATCAATTTGATTGACACAAAGCTTAAGGAAATAGCTTTAGCAACTAATATGGTAGAAACCTCAAATTATGTTAAAAATGAAATTTGAAATAATGATCTACTAGAAAACATTGTAGGAAATATTATTGAATCTTATTACAAACAAAATCTGGAAACATGTTGACTCCATGCTTACTAATGATGTTTCCATATTTAGTTTGTAATAAGAAATAGTTGTGTTTCCAAGGATGTTTTATGGTAAACTACTAATTTGAATTTTATTTTTGGCAAAATCCAAGGTTTTTGTCACATCTCCTACTTACGTGGCAAGTCTAAAGTATTAAATTTTTATTTCCAAATATTATGTGCTGAATTGTCTTAGGTGTGTCCAGGGTCAATACCTTAAACTCAAGTGTAGCTATGCTTTTGCAATAGATCATTAAATTAGGTTGATTTAGCAATACTTAATAGGAAATTTCAACAATGACACCAACTTGATAAAAAAAACAATAATTTTTAGACCCAATTTTGAACTACCAAAATTATACAAACTTATATAAACATTGGACAGAACAATCATAGAGAATTTGAAAAATACTATGAATACTAAATGCAAAAACCTACATCCTTAAAATCTATGCTATTAACAAATTAAGAAAAAATGGCATTCATATCTTAAGGATTCTAATGTATTAAATAAAAGAACTACCAAGCAAGCTTTGCTTTGCTGAAGTAGCTCCAACAAATCATGATGGCAACTTCCTAGTCTTTTAACATGAAAACCTTGTTCCATATAAAGTTATTTTTATGGTAAACATGAACAATTATATTTTGCGTTTTTTGAATATCTTTACTAGAAGTTATTTGGTTACACTGAAAGCTCTGGATTTAGACAAAATCATTGGCTCACCATTAGTGAATCAAATTTGTAGTTTGAATAGAATACTTATGTTCTTGTATCTAATTCACCAACAAACTTACATTTTTAAAGTGTCAAACCCATATACTCCAATGAAATTGATGTTGCACATAACTTGTGCAATTTATCATGAGTAGAATAAGATTTCTCAATGTTCCAATTGACACATCTACACCATTGCAAATATATGGCAGCCATTGATAACAAGTTTATGAATAGAAACTCTTGGAAAAAGAAATTAGAAAATTAAGAAGAAAACTAACACCAAAGTAAATATGCGTTTCCAAGAAGAATGATTGGAACAATGATAGTCACATGTACAACTACTAATGCAAAGATGAAAATGTGAAAATCATGCACTGTGGTAATTGAAAATAATGGAACTTCTCCCAAAAAGATAATTCAAGGAGGAGTGAAAACCAAACATATTTTTTTGATTGATAAATGCTTATACAATTTTGGTTAACATATGAGACTTCAAGTGCATGTCCAAAACTGTTATAAAAATTTTAGGTGAATTCCACTTGCATTTCTATCCATACCAAAGTTGTCCACAAGTTTTTTTGAAACTTGTAAGAAAGGTTCATCTTTGAGCATATAATGCTGAAAGAAAAGTTAAAAGGAAGAAAGTGAAAATAACTTGGATCTAATTAACTTCAAAAAGCTTTCAAGGAGCCTATAATCCTCTACACTTACCAATCACCAATTGACATGGTTGTTTAGATAGCTATTCTACTTCATAAATATGAGGGCATTTTGCTTACATAAGACTAAAGTCATAACAAGCAATGAATGTTAAATTTATTTCAAAGGAACTTTAGAGTTTTGGAATATAAGCACTAAGAAAACTCATTGATTGTAATAATTAAGTTCAATTATTTAAGGATATTTGGCAAACTAGTAATGTCTACTCTCACTTCAATGTACGTCTTTATCAAGGTTAACTTATCCATTTGAGTTGATTTTAAAATGTACTTTGGCTAATTGTGTTTTTGAAGTCATATGCTAAAACATTAGCTTAAGTATTTTCTAGAAACTTTTTTTATGACTAAAAACTAAATATAAGAGTATTTTGCTGATATAGGAGTAAAGTCATAACAAGTAAAGAATTTCAATTCCATTTTCAAGGAACTTTATAGTTTTGAAATGTAAAAACTAAGAAAACTCCTAGGCTGCAATAATTGAATTCAATCATTTAAGGATATTTGGCACGAAAGTAATGCTTACCCTCACTTCAATGCAAGTCTCTATCATAATTAATTTTTCACTTTAAATTAGTTTCAATATACACTCTCACTAACTGTGTCTTTGAAGTCAAATGCTAAGACATCATATTAATTATTTTCTTAAAACCTTTTTTATGGTTTGATAGGTAAACATATTAATTATGTTCTTTTTCCCTAATTAAAAAATCATTTTAATGCACTGTAAAACTCCTCTAATCAATTAATTTGTTGTGAAACAATTATAATAACATTGATCAGAAGAACAACATATGACAAGAACCAATGCAGTTGAAGATTAAAAGATTAAATACCTTTGCTTTACAATAACTGGGGAAATTAAAGGCTTCAAGAAGGAAACAACTGGGGTTCAAGGAGCAAAGGAATTGAAGGTCTAGGCAGTAGAAAAACAGGCTTCTTCTCTCTTACAAGGTAACCACTTATCACAATTTCAATAGGTTGAATTTTTGCTTACCCATGCACTTCTCACCAAGATGAAGTAACGAATACCATAAAGAAGCTGTCTTAGTAGAGCCGTTTTGAGGTTCTCCATGAAATGACGCGTAGAACAAAGCTACTAGGAAGAAGTTCCCGCCCCGAGTCAGACACAGCTCATCTTGTTGCTCCTCCAGAGACGCCTACAGAATCAAAGATGTCCAGGCAGAGACGTTGTCCAGAGACGCCTACAGAATCATCTTGTTGATCGTGGCAGCTAGCTTGGCTAGACTCTCTTTTCTTCTTTCCTTCGACCGGGCAACCCTGCCGAGTATGCCCTCGTTTGTTTTCTTCTCGAGGAATGGCTAGCTCAGTTTTTTATGCTTATTTCAAATAATTTAATTTTATGAAATTATTTATGGTGAACATTAACTTAAGAAAATTGAGATTTAAACATTATCACTTTTCTTCTCTTTTCTATACCCAACTTTTTTCTCTTAAACAAAATCATGTCTAACTATTTTTAGGATGTACTGATTATTCATATTGAGCCATAAGGGCGGGCAGTCGATTCAGGCTCAAATGGGCCATGATCTCAATCTCTATCTGTATCTGTAAAACCTCTGGAAAAACCTACGGCTGAGATGTCATCGAAGTCGGTGTCCAAGAATGTTCCCGAGCCTTAAGCATCTTTTTCAACATTTGCCTCTTATAGATGCTCCACAGATAATCCATGGACTAATCTCTACAATCTTTTTTTGAGAAGTCAATCTCGAGGAGGGATATAGCATGATTCTACTAAAAGCAGCCGATGCCTCAGACCAAAAAAGTAAAGTAAAAGGACGAAAAGCTGTATTATATGTCACAAAGTTCCTAGAACTTCATGCACCAACCATGCACATTTAGTAATAGGGAAACGGAGTATCCTTTGGGACCAAGAAAATAATTTTATATCCATATGCACTTTCAGCCTAAATTCTTCAGGCCATTTCAAGTAACCAAACGCTGTTATTATGAGTACACTATTGAAGCATGTCTCTGCACTATAAAGGGCTTCTTTTAAGACTCTTTGTTATGCACAACACCTCAATAATGGTTGATTATGTCTATTTAGAAGGTTGCAAAAGAAGCAACGTTTATGGAAAACAGGCAAGAGTAAAGAATTGTATAAGCTCTAACTGCAAAATAAAGTTCCGTTCAAATCCAAAATGTTGGAGACTAGAAGACGCAAAAATTCTCCTCTGGATTGTGCAGTGCATAGAGGCAACTTGAACCACATAATCTGTTTGTGTCCTGAATTCATTTTTCTTTCTTTTATTTTATACTTCTCTCCTTGCACAGCCTTAGTTAAGGTGTGAAAGATCATTTAAGCACGTTATATTTTTCCCTTTACCTAGCATTTTGTTCCAACTTGATGCATCCAAAAAGAAGTGCACGTCTGGATTAAAAAATGGAAGCAAAATAACTTGAGTTGGTGGATACAACGATAAATCTCTCTCAGGCCCATCATATGTAATTGCCTCATCCATGAGTTTTCAAAGCTGGCCTGAGAAATCGGAACCGAGTATCCAAGATAAGCATTAGATCAAACCCATAATGTGCCTTTACTTTAGCTTGAACCTGTCGCAGAAAGTCATGAAGCTTTAGAAGAGCATGAGATTCTTTTTGCCTCCATCACTCCACTGTGCAGAAACCAAGCTGTTAACATTAACGGTATTTCAGAAAACTCCTCCGGTATTCTGACCTTGTCAGATAAAGACTCAGGCCTGTGTGCTACTGTAGATGATGATGCCACATCGAACACCTTCACCCCGAAGTATCTTCCACCTGAAAATTACTCGGCTACCTTCCAGTGGAGTTGTTCCCCGTTTGATGTAGTTACTCCAGGAGCATGGCTGCCATCTCCACCAGACAGCCACTTAAATGCTGTACAAACCTTCTTTGCAGAACAAGAAGAGATACAAGAAGCTCTTGTTCCTGAGCCACATATTCTGCATAATTATGAAACAACATTTGAAGCAGGAGAATCATCTCATCAATGGAACCCCACAACTCAAGAACTGATGACATCCTTGGAACCTGTTTGGATAGATGATCAAGACTGTCTCGACACTGTGCCACTTCCAGAAGCTCAGCCACATGCAACGGAACTCTTACTGCAAGATAAGGAGGAACCAATATCGCTTACAGCAACTGCTCCAAATCTGAATCATAACATCGGTATTTCAGATTACCCTTTGGATATAGTGTATTCCCACTGTTTTCTGCACAGGCTATAGAGCTAGCTAAAGATAGGTTTCTGAACGGATATAATTATGAAGAGATGGCAGACCTCATTTGGCCAAGCCTCGGTGAAACAGCTCAGCAGAATCCAACGGTGCAGAATGAAGGATTAAATGGAAGTCTAGGTGAGTTTGATACTGACGTCTTTATGGAGATATGTGAACCTGAGAATGTAGGAGAGAGAGAGAGTTATGGTAACATGAACGGTGCATGCACGATATTGAGAGAGCTGAGCTTTGATAACCCACTTGTAGCTCTAAAGGATTACGGAGATTCAGATAATGATCGCGAATCAGTGGGTTCCTCGCACCTTGATGAACATGCTGGAAACTGAAGTGAACGAGAGATTGTCGGGCCCCACAGAATAGGAGAGCGAAATCTTCATACAACTTGTCTTTTGTCTTTTGTAATTGTAGAACAAGTTGTGCACTATGTGTAATAATAAACTGCCGCAAGTTGTAGCGCCAGTTGAAACATTAAGTGCCTATAAAAAGGGCAACCCGCAGTGTATTCAATCAAGCAAACTTAGAGAGTCTCAGTTGCTTCACTCAATTCTCTCCTCTCCTGTTTTGTTCTCATTTTCCTTGCTTATTTCTCTGTTACTTTGGAGCTCTCAGTTGCTTCACTTATCTTCTGCTTGTACGCTGTAAACCAGCACCTTTTCTCTACTTTCATCTCAAGCCACTAGTAGCCTAACTGCCATACCTATTTGTAACTTCGATAGTAAAATCTTTCGTTTGGCAAGTCTCACCTCCTCATTTATGGTGACAATGTGGAAACTGTAGTTTAGAGTTTAAGATGTTGAAGAAGCTCTTGAATGATAATCTAGGAGTCTAATCAAACCAGAGTATGATTTTTCTTGAGAATGCAGAGAGTTCATCGAGATTTATGGTTCATTCCTGTACATGAAAGAAACCTACAACTTACTTTTCGTTCTATCGAAGATAAATATTAAGTTTCACATTCATTCAAACTATATTTTCGGTTTACTGTCTTCTGTACGATTTAATAACATGGCTAGAATGATTTATTCCAAGATATGCAACATTTCTGATATGACAATGGGAAATCCTGCCATATCATGTGCCATTTTCCGCCCCTCAAAAGTTGTTTCCATGCAAAAATATAATTGAATTTAAAAGATCTCTTCATTGAGCTGTTGTGAAAGCAAGCATTATATGTCCTTTTCCGTAGCTTTTTAGCTAGTTTGGAAGTTTGATATTGAGCTGCCCAATAACTTAAGTATTGAAAGAAACTATTAACATGCAAGATAAACTAACAAACTATGCAATCAAAACAAGAGTAAAAAAATTAACGTGGTTCAGCCAAAGCCTTGCCTACATCCACAGGTAAAAGAGGGGAGTTTATATTACTGCACATGGAGAGATTACCGTACAAAACATTGCTCTTTACAAGGCTCACAAACACACCTTTCTTTTCGAGCTTACGGATTTCTCACTTACCTTCCTCTCCTTTCTTGTACAGTTTTTTCTTTTCTTTCTGCACCATTCCTGCACTGATCTGCACTTCGTTGGTCTTCTCTGTTCTTCTCTGTTCTGTTCTGCACTTGTAGTTTTTTTTTTTCTTTTATCTTCTTTCTGCTTGTCCACTGCTGGCTTGGTCCACTTCATGACTTACTTTAGCACCTTATTGGAGTTAAGGGCGGTACTTCCATTAAGCAGGTTATCAGGCACTACCTTCATGCGGTCAAATGACCATCCTACAAATCAGTAAGAAGCTATTCTCTAAACAGAATAAAAAAACTTGCTGCCTGAATCTTTCCATCATGAGAATTCAGATTATAAACCATTTATGACATGAACAACTGTACTAGTTCAAATTCTCACACTCATTAGAACAGTTCGAGTCTGTCCGGCATGCGGTATATTGTAAGAGGTTTTTAGTGAAAGAACTTGATGTGTCAGACCATCTCCCAGGAAGAACAAAGAAGCCAGAACATAATTTATTGCTAAAGGCAAAGGATATTGTACGTTTGGACCCCCTTTTCTAGTATATTTCCTTTCTTTTGCTTAACAAAGGCTACCATTTATTTTTTCTGGTAGAGGACCATATAAATCTTATGTATTGAACATCAATCTCATCAATTCTTAATCAACGTTAAATTATCTGGTTTGGCGGTTGAGACATTTGGAGATTTGACAAATTCTTATTTCTAGCTCACTTGCATAGAATCCACCCGTGAGCCTCAAACATAATTTAGAAAAGACTGAGTTTTCTGTTTATTTATGAAATGAAGCAGAAAATTGTCCTCAAATTTCAAATGGTTTGGTTTTAGGCATTGGCTCTTTTATAATTCAAACATTAGATTCAATTGGTAATGGAAAAACTGAGAAAACAAGTATTACCACGAGCTTAAAGGTTGGAGTGTCCAAAACATTCCCAAACATTGTACATTTCATTCAATTTTTTTAACTCATAGTCCAACCATTAACAAGGTTTATTTACTTGATTAATATGATCATTTAAAAAAGATAACTCTTTATTTCTCAATTTTTGTTCACTTGTGGATCATTTCACCCATAACACCAATAGCTGGGGAACTACAAACGGCAGGTCAAGAAACATTTATGAACCCAATTAAAATTAAAAGCAAGGAAAGATTGAGGACAAGAAATGTAAAACAGATGATTTATAATGACATATATATTAGTTTTCATAACAATACAATTCTCATTAATTTACAAGTTACTAATGCTTTCCTTTCACTTTTCAAAATTAAGGACAAAACTGTACGTCCATGGTGTTGCACTATGAACCTTATGATTAGTTGTTCAAGATATTGAGA
Source organism: Casuarina cunninghamiana (assembly GCA_028551485.1). NCBI lineage: Eukaryota > Viridiplantae > Streptophyta > Magnoliopsida > Fagales > Casuarinaceae > Casuarina > Casuarina cunninghamiana. Next base: position 20,835,567 of record CM052369.1, read on the forward strand.
AGAGAAACTCTGGTTTTGATCAGGCACCTGAAAAAGCACTCAAGTCCTTCTTCAACATCTTGAACGATTGGCTCCAAATTCCCCAGCAACTTATGCACATTCTCAACGTGCTTGATGTTATCTGATTTGCTTTTGCTGTGACTAACAAGCGAAAGTAATGCAGTGTGCAACTTCACAAATTCAGATGCGTCTGTTTCTTCAATCTGATCTACTCTTTTTGGGCGCACTAACTCAGAGACCAAGGACCAGCTGCTTGGTTTTGATCGCAACATTGGCTCCGCAATGAATGAGAACAAGTATTCAATCAAAGTGAGACTGACTCTTTGTATTTCTCTCAATGTGCTCACCGTCGGCAGAGTCTCATGGGTTTGGTCAGCATGTTTAAGCTCCATGCTCTTTAGGGCCTTCTGGACTGCCTTTTTGACAACCTTTCTAGATGTCAGGTATTTCCTGACTTCTCTTTCCAGCCCCATGTCACTGCCTGACCTTCTGCTCATGGTTGATTGAAGCCCCCGAGCGCATTCTTTTGTGTGGATCAAGGCATCCTTAGCTGCACTACATGTCCAAAAGCCGCAGAGACCCATCCAAAAGCTCTTCCACCCATCTTTTATCAGAACTTGTGACAAATGTGTGCTGCATCTGGGGCAACTGAAGCAACTTTTCAACACAATCACGCAAATCCTGAAGGCCACGGAGTTTACAGCTTAATGATGATGAGGAAGAAAGGTGGCATCAGAACCCTCCAGTCTGCATAAATGCTCACTGCATTCTAGGATGAGAGGGTGTGGTCTGGATGGCAAGCTATTGGAGCGAACATGGTAGTGGGATTTTTTGTTGAGAGGAGATGAGGCCATCTTTTTGGACTTAGGGAAGAGAAAGGCCGAGGGATGAATGATCAAGTCATTCTAGAACTTGGTCATCTTCGGTTGGCATCTATTGGATATATATTGCAGGTACAGGGAGACAAGGAATCTCATCATCTTCTGCTCAACGTGTTGTCGCCTGATTCCGTAGAGGGAGACAAGAAGAATCTCATCATCTTCTGCTCAAGTGTTGTAGCCTGATTGAGATTTGGATCTAAAGGCAATATCAGCAATGTTTACGCAATGTCTCCCCACCAACTTGTCTCCAACTCATTACCAATTAAATTTCTAAGATCATGACAGCATTTAATATCTCTGCGCCCAGCTAAGTAAAATATGCAACACACGCGTGGTATTGTCACCATCACGTCCAATATCGCGGAGCCATTAATCAGTCTTTGAAGCTCCGCCGGCCTCTCCTGGAGACAAGATGCGGTGTTCCTGGTGCTAACCTCTCCATAACATTTTTGAATGATTCAAGAATTCGGAGTTTATCACTGTTCGGATATGTGGTTGGAAGTGCAGCCACGTCACTTGTGGCTGCCCCATCAGCTCAGTTAGGCAGCAACTACTTCAGTAGCTGCTGTAAACGGTTCCATCACACAGCCCCTACAGCACGCGCAGCAGCTATTTTAGTAGCTTCGGTGAGTCATCTCAGGCAAGCAGGAGAACGTGCGACGTGGGAGATAAGACATAGAGCCGGTGTTCCTTACTCGTTTTTTTTTCTTTAAATAGGCATTGTATAGAACGTTGTTTATCATCACGGGATCTATTCACCCGTCTTTGTAATAGGGTTTGTTTGCTTCATCAATGAAATGAGCAGCTTTATCCCTCTTTTCAAATGTTTTGACATGGCATCGAGAGCTTAGGTTCTTACCTCTACGAATCGAGCTGAAAACTCATTCGTTTCAATTCGATCCAAATCGCTTCCGCTCAAAACCCACAAATCGGAGTTTTCTGGCTAATTTCCGGTCAAAACCGACCGTAAAACGCCCTCCGACGCTCTCTTTCACAAACCGGACCGCACCCCGACCCGGCGCTGCGTTTATTCCGGTGACCTAACTCAAAACGGCGTAGTTTTGGTTCAGCTCGTTTATCTCAACAAAACGACGAACAGAACGACGACGTATCATCATCCTTTGTTTTAGTGGAACGACACCGTTTTGTTATTCGGAACCAACATCTTCCGAAACGACGTCGCTCCACTCGAACGACACCGTTGCCCCAAGCATAGCAACGACATCGTCTTCTTCCCAAACGACGTCGTCTTGCTCCCAGCCCTCTCCGACCGACGAAATGGCGGATCCCGGCCAATCGACACCGCGGTATGTGCCGCCACATCGAAGCGGAGATGACCGAACGGCATTTCGCACCTACCAGCGTGTTCCTCCGCCCACTCCGCCGCAGCAAGAACCGGAAAATAGGGCCCAAACCCTAGATTACTCCGACCCGCTGTATTTGCCACCCGGAGACACAAATTCGACGGCGTTGGTGGCGATTAAGCTTGAAGGACCGGCGAATTATGCAGCCTGGAGCGAGACGATGACAATCGCACTGTCGATTAAGAACAAATACGTGTTTGTCGACGGATCGTACACCGCGCCGGAACCCGACTCTCCGACCCGAAAGCAATGGAGGAGGTGCAACGACCTCTGCCGCGGGTGGATCCTGAACTCGATCGGCGACCATCTCCACAACGGTCTCCTCTACACCAAGACGGCGACCGAAATGTGGTCGGAGCTCCGCAGCCGGTATCAGCAGATCGACCGGTCTAGGGTTTTTGACCTAACGACCGAATTGTGCACAATCCGGCAAGGGGGAGAATCAATTTCAGCCTATTTCGGGCGATTGAAGCAACTCTGGAATGGGTTCAACTCTCTGATCGAGCTAAAACGCCCCAGAATGGCGTCCTTCGAAGAGTGGCAGGAGCACGAAGAAGAGATGAAATTTTTCCAGTTTATTCGGGGCCTTGATGACTATTTTCTGCCGATCAGAGAGCAGATTCTGATTATGCAGCCCCCCCCGGATCTTTTGCAAGCTTATTCCATCCTCTGCAAAGCCGAATACCGCCGGAGCTCGTCGGGGAAGACGACCGGAGAATTCACATTTGTTGCGGCGAAAAATTGGGTCGACGCAAAAGGCTCAGGAGGCGGGGCGGGACTTGTTGCGGCGGGCGCACCTATGGGGACGACCTCCTCAGGCGCTGAACGACAGATCGCGGGAGACGCGTCGTATATGCGCCCCGCATCAAACGACATGTCGTTTACGCTCAAAGCTGCGCGAAACGACAGGTCGTTTAGGGGCGAGCAAAATGACCGTTGTGCCCTTTGCGGAAAAAAGGGTCATAAAAAGGAAGAATGCTACCGTTTAGTGGGGCCTCAATGCGACTACTGCAAGGGATATGGCCATGAAAAAAAAGAATGCTACAGGCTCCATGGTTTCCCACCGGGACACAAATATTTCAGAGAAGAAGCTAAGGCCAATCTAGTGACGGATACTTCGGAACAAACCTTCATCACGAAGACGGATTTCCAGAAGTTCATGCAATTCCTGAACACTGATCAGGATAGTCACGCCCACTTGGCAGGTACATCGCATCCCTTAACTCAATGTTGGATAATCGATTCAGGTGCTAGCGATCATATAACTGCCAATTTGCCATGCTTAAAATCAATTGTGCCTTGTGCTTCTAAATCTAGGAAAGTTAAATTTCCAAATGGTGATGGTGCATTGGTTACACATATTGGAAACGCCAACATATCCAAAACATTGAAATTGAACACAGTATTATATTCTCCTGATTTTAAGTTCAATCTCATCTCTGCATCTAAATTTTGCCATGAAAATAGATGCCGCATCATACTTTATGCTGAATTTTGTGTCTTTCAGGACCTTTGGACGAGTGAAGTCAAAGGCTTTGGTAGAGTTAGAAATGGTCTCTACTTTTTTGTTGCATGTCCAGATAAGAATGATGTATCACAACTCCCAGGACATGATTTATCTTTTATGTCGGCATGTAATATTTTAAATTCCAAACTTTGGCATTGCAGACTTGGGCATATGTCTGATGCAAAATTTCAATATATTTCTGATTTCAAATTTGCAAAATTCTCTCAACATGAGCCATGCATGATTTGTCCACTTGCGAAACAAACTCGCAATTCCTTTCCTACGCGCGATCATACCGCGCAACGGATTTTTGACCTAATTCATGTAGATGTCTGGGGACCTTATAAAATCCCCAATCATGATGGGTCACGATATTTCCTCACATTGGTCGATGATTTTTCACGAGGAACTTGGACATTTCTGATGAAAGCCAAGAGTGAAACTCATTCACGACTAGAGGAATTCCTCATCCTGGTAAAAAACCAGTTTGACATTGAAGTCAAATGCATTAGAACTGACAATGCACTTGATTTTTTCAATCATCACACAAAGCAACTATTCATGACACGTGGCATTCGACACGAAAGTTCATGTGTGCACACACCTCAACAGAACGGTGTGGTAGAGCGTAAACATCGTCACATATTGGATGTTGCGCGAGCTCTGAAATTCCAGAGCTCAATTCCTGACAAATTCTGGGGTGAGTACATACTTACTGCTACCTATCTCATTAATAGGATGCCTTCTACGGTTTTAGGTGGAGTCACACCATTCGAAAAACTTTTTGGAAAACCACCAAAATTCTCACACCTCCGAGTTTTTGGATGTCTATGTCATGCCACCACAGTAGGACCAAAAGACAAGTTTGCCCCCCGAGCAATCCCTAGCATATTTATGGGATATGCTCATGGTCAGAAGGGTTACCGATTATATGACCCTGAAAAGAACAGATTTTTTGTAAGTCGGGACGTAAAGTTCCATGAGGATATCTTCCCATTTTCACAAGTAGGGGCCAAATCACATTCTACCATGCAGGCACCTTTGACGAATCTCATTCCAGAGGATCCAAGAATGCATGATAATGAGGCACCTCCTGATCACTCACATACATTGCCTACTCCTACTGATTCCATGAACCACCAACCAAACACATCACCCTCGCCAGAATCAGCTCGTATGTCTGTGCCACCACCGCCTTCAGCGGACCCACTAGACATATTTTCAGATGATGAGATTACATCCACATCTGAGCCACAACCACAAATAACCCCTCGACGCTCCACTAGGAATACCAAACCTCCCTTATGGTCGAAAGACTATGTATGCCCTACCATTCATGTAGCAGAAACAGAATCATCGGCCTACCCTCTTTCAACCTACATCTCATACGACCATTTGCCATCGGATAACCAGCACTTCATTGCATCCATATCTGCTGATACCGAACCAATGCATCACCATGAGGCAGTTGACAATCCTAGGTGGCAAGAAGCCATGGAGCAAGAGATTAAAGCATTAGAGGCGAATGATACATGGGAGCTAGTGGACCTACCTCCGGGGAGAAAACCCATTGGATGTAAGTGGGTATACAAGATCAAATACAAAGCTGATGGGGCAATAGAAAGATATAAAGCAAGGTTGGTGGCAAAAGGATACAGCCAAAAAGAAGGAGTGGACTACCATGAGATCTTTGCTCCAGTGGTGAAACATATCACCATTCGGTGTGCTCTCTCCTTAGCAACCCAGAACAGATGGGACATCCATCAAATGGATGTGAACAATGCATTCCTGCAAGGAGATCTGGATGAAGAGGTCTACATGCGACCTCCACCAGGAGACCCCGCAGAAAGTAGCGGGAAGGTTTGCAAGTTGAAGAAGTCCATTTACGGACTCAAGCAAGCAGCCAGGCAATGGTATGAGAAATTCACAGAAGCACTTCTCACAGCTGGCTACAAGAACTCTATGTATGACACCTCATTGTTCGTCCAACGAAAAGGTAACCTTATTGTCATTCTCATGATTTATGTGGATGATATACTCATTACAGGCAGCGACACAGAGGGAATACAAGAGTTGAAGAAATACCTACATTCTGTCTTTCATATTAAGGATTTGGGAGATCTCAAGTACTTTCTTGGAATTGAGGTCCTTAAGGATGATAAAGGCATTCACTTGAGTCAACGAAAGTACATTCTCGAGATGATTGACGAGATGGGACTTGGGGGCACTAAACCAGTTGACAACCCCATGGACACAAACTTATCATTGACGACATTTAAGCATGATCAGGGAGCTCCGGTGCCTCGAGATGATGACCCCCTTTTGAGTGAACCGCTCAAATATCAGCAGCTTATAGGGAAGTTGAACTATCTCATAGTCACCAGACCTGACATCTCTTACACTGTGCATAACTTGGCCCAGTTCATGCATTCACCCAAGAAATCTCACTGGGAAGCAGCTACTAGATTGGTAAAATACTTGAAGAGCTGCCCGGGTACAGGTTTACACATTCCTACTTCAGGGGGTTATGAGATGAGAGCTTACTGCGATTCAGACTACGCTACTTGCAAGGTTGAGAGGAAGTCGGTTACAGGTTTTTGTATAATGCTTGGGAACACTCTCATATCTTGGAAAAGTAAGAAACAGGCAGTGGTATCTCTCTCCTCCACAGAAGCAGAGTATCGAGCTATGGCCTATACATCATGTGAGATCATCTGGTTACTAGGCCTTCTCGGAGATATGGGAATAGAAGTCGCACAACCAGTGACTTTATATTGTGATAATAAGGCTGCAATGGAGTTATCGGCAAATCCCATGGTGCACCAACGCACCAAACACATAGATGTGGATTGTCACTTCATCAGGGAAAAGATAAAGCGTGGCCTTATCAGAACACACCATGTTGGGACCAAGGATCAACCGGCGGATGTATTCACGAAGGCTCTGGGAGCAAACCAGCATGTACATCTCCTCGGCAAGCTGAACATTATTAATTCCTATCGACCTTCAGCTTGAGGGAGGGTGTTCGGATATGTGGTTGGAAGTGCAGCCACGTCACTTGTGGCTGCCCCATCAGCTCAGTTAGGCAGCAACTACTTCAGTAGCTGCTGTAAACGGTTCCATCACACAGCCCCTACAGCACGCGCAGCAGCTATTTTAGTAGCTTCGGTGAGTCATCTCAGGCAAGCAGGAGAACGTGCGACGTGGGAGATAAGACATAGAGCCGGTGTTCCTTACTCGTTTTTTTTTCTTTAAATAGGCATTGTATAGAACGTTGTTTATCATCACGGGATCTATTCACCCGTCTTTGTAATAGGGTTTGTTTGCTTCATCAATGAAATGAGCAGCTTTATCCCTCTTTTCAAATGTTTTGACAATCACTATTATTCAAAGTACATTTGTTTTCTCTTTTTTTTTTTTTGATAAAAATAAAGACTAACAATAGTCTTCTCTATCGTAGTATTCTGCTTCTTTCTCTTCTCTCAATTTTTGTCTTCAACTACTCCTCCAATTTCCTTCAAAGAACTCTCTAACATTCAAGCTCTTGCGAATTAAGCATCATATCCTTTATGGACTAACTTTTCACTTTCGTTCTTTTGACAAAGGTACGAAGACCCAAAAAGGAAAGTTGGAGTACAGGGCAAAAAGACAGTTCTAATACACTCAGAAAGTTTTACCAGATGGTTGGCAGAAACGACTGATTGCAGTCAGCGTCTCTTCAGTGCAGGAAACTGTTAACTTCATGGTTCTTATATGTTCGGATATGTGGTTACATGGGCAGCCACATCATCACTAGTGGCTGCCCTATTAGCTAATTACTTAGACAGCAGCTACTTTCGTAGCTGCTGTAAAACACTCCACCGCCAGGCAGCACGCGTTTTTTGCTTTCTTCTTCTATAAATAGATGTTGAAACCGTAATGTAAAAATAACCACGGGAGCAATAACCTGTTTGTATTTCTTGCTTATATGAATGAAATGAGCAAATTTTACTCATATTCATGGTATTTTAACATGGCATCGAGAGCCTAGGTTCTTTATTTTCCGAATCGAGCTTAAAAACTCGTTCGTTTTTCAATCGATCCAAATCGCTTCCGCTCAAAACCCACAAATCGGAGTTTTCTGGCTAATTTCCGGTCAAAACCGACCGTAAAAAGGCCCTCCGACGCTTTCAAACACACCGGACTGCAACCCCACCGTCGCTGCAGCTATTCCGGTGACCTAACTCCAAAACGGCGTAGTTTTTGATTAATTCGTCCATTTACAAAGACGACGATCAAAACGACGACGTACCATTGTTTTCGTTTTAGTGGAACGACGTCATTCGCTTACTTAATCAGCCTCTGAAACGACGACGCTCCACTCGAACGACACCACACTCAACAACGACGCCGTTTCTCCCACCAAACGACGTCGTCCAACCCCTAAATTCCTCCGACCGGCGAGATGGCAGGTTCCAGTCAATCTACGCCACCGTATGTGCCGCCGCATCGAACAGGAGGAGACCGAGCAGAATTTCGCACCTATCAGCGTGTTCCTCCGCTCACTCCGCCGCATCAAGAATCGGATAATAGGGGCCAAACCATAGATTATTCCGACCCCCTTTTTCTGCCGCCCGGAGACACAAATTCGACGCCGTTGGTAGCAATTAAGCTCGACGGACCGATGAATTACGCAGCATGGAGCGAGACGATGACGATCGCGCTCTCAATTAAGAACAAATATGTGTTCGTCGACGGCTCTTACACCGCGCCGGAACCTGACTCACCGACCTGAAAACAGTGGAAACGGTGCAACGATCTCTGCCGCGGATGGATTCTGAATTCGATCGCCGACCACCTTCACAACGGCCTTCTCTACACCAAAACGGCGGCCGAGATGTGGTCGGAACTTCGCAGCCGGTATCAGTAGGTCGACCGTTCTAGGGTTTTTGACCTAACTACTGAATTGTGCACGATTCGGCAAGGTGGAGAACCAATTGCGACCTATTTTGGTCGACTGAAGCAGCTCTGGAAAGAATTCAACTCCCTGATTGAGCTGAAAAGGCCCAGAATGTACTCGTTTGAAGAATGGCAGGAGCACGAAGAGGAGATGAAGTTTTTTCAATTCGTTCGTGGCCTGGATGATCACTTTTTGCCGATTCGGGAGCAAATTCTTCTTATGCAGCCTCCTCCGAACCTTTTGCATGCCTATTCGATACTCTGCAAGGCAGAATATCGCCGGAGCTCGTCGGGGAAGACAACCGATGATTATGTGTTTGTTGCGGCGAAAAGTCGACCCGACGCAAAAGGCCCGGGAGGCGGGTCAACAGTTATTGCCGCAAGCGCACCTATGGGGACGACTTCTTCAGGGACTGAACGACCAGTCGCGGGGGATGGGTCGTATATGCGCTCGGCTCCAAACGACGTGTCGTTTACACTAAAGGCAGCGCAAAACGACAGGTCGTTTAGTGGCAATCAAACTAAAAATGACCAATGTACCCTTTGTGGGAGGAAAGGCCATAAAAGGGAAGAATGTTATCGTTTGGTGGGTCCCCAATGCGAATATTGCAAGGGATATGGTCATGAAAAAAAGGAATGCTACAGACTTCATGGTTATCCACCTAGACACATAAATTACAAAGAAGAAGCCAAAGCCAATTTGGTAGCGGATGATCCGGACCATGTCTTCATCACCAAGACAGACTACCAGAAATTCATGGGGTTCCTGAACAACAAACAGGACAGTCAGGCTTACCTGGCAGGTACATCTCACTCTTTAAATCAATGTTGGATAATTGATTCTGGTGCTAGTGATCATATTACTTCAAATTTGCCATGCTTGAAATCGATTATGCCATGTGGCTCTAGATCTAGGAAAGTTAAATTTCCTAACGGTGATGGTGCATTGGTGACACATATTGGCAACACTAGCATATCCAAAACATTGAAATTGAACACAGTTCTATATTCTCCTGATTTTAAGTTCAACCTTATATCTGCCTCAAAATTCTGTCATGAAAATACATGTCGCATAATATTTTATGCAGAATTTTGTGTCTTTCAGGACCTTTGGACGAGTGAAGTCAAAGGCCTCGGTAGGGTTAGAAATGGCCTCTACTATTTTGTTGCATGTCCAGATAGAAATGATGTATCCCAGCCTTCAGGACATGTTTTAACTTTTGAACATTCAAAATCTGCGTGTAATATTTTAAATTCTGAACTTTGGTATTGTAGACTTGGACATATGTCCGATGCAAAATTTCAATATATTGATGATTTCAAATCTGCAAAATTCTCGAAACATGAGCCTTGCATGATTTGCCCACTTGCGAAACAAACTCGCAATTCCTTTCCTACGCGCAATCACATTGCGCAACAGAAGTTTGACCTAGTTCATATAGATGTTTGGGGACCATACAGAATCCCCAATCATGATGGGTCAAGATATTTCCTCACACTAGTCGATAATTTTTCACGGGGAACTTGGACATTCTTGATGAAAGTCAAGAGTGAAACATATTCACGACTAGAGGAGTTCTTGAATTTAGTAAAAAACCAATTCGACACAGAAGTCAAGTGTGTTAGAACAGATAATGCACTTGATTTCTTCAATCAGCACACAAGACAATTGTTCACCTCCCGAGGCATCAGGCACGAGAGTTCATGTGTGCACACACCACAACAGAATGGTGTTGTAGAGCGCAAACATCGTCACATCTTGGACGTAGCGCGAGCTTTGAAATATCAAAGCTCAATGCCTGATAAATTTTGGGGGGAATACATACTTACTGCAACTTATCTTATCAATAGGATGCCATCCACGGTTTTGCATGGAATCACCCCTTTTGAAAAACTTTTTGGAAAATCGCCAAAATTCTCACATCTTAGAATTTTTGGATGTTTATGTCATGCCACCACCGTAGGATCAAAGGATAAGTTTGCCCCCCGAGCAATCCCTAGCATTTTCATGGGATATGCTCAAGGTCAGAAGGGATACAGATTATATGATCCCGAAAAAGATAGATTTTTTGTAAGTCGGGATGTGAAATTCCATGAGGATATTTTCCCCTTTTCACAAGTAGGGGCCAAATCACATCCTACCATGCAGGTACCTTCGACGGAACTCGCCCAAAAGGCTCCGGAAATGCATGAATTTGAGGTACCTTCTAACCCTACACATCCATCTTCCACTCCAACTGGTCCTATAAGCCACCATACAGATATACCACCACCACCTTCAGCTGAACCATTTGACATATTCTCTGATGATGAAACCATACCCACATCAAGCAATTCACCTGAACAACAGCCACATGCAACCCCTCGACGTCCTACTAGGAATACCAGACCTCCTTTATGGTCGAAAGACTACGTATGCCCTACCATTCATATAGCAGAAACAGAATCATCAGTTTATCCTCTTTCGACCTACATTTCATATGACCATTTACCATTGGACAACCAGCATTTCATTGCATCTATATCTGCTGATGTTGAACCAATGCATCACCATGAGGCAATTGGCGATCCTAGATGGCAAGAAGCCATGGAACAAGAGATTAGGGCATTGGAAGCAAACAATACATGGGATCTAGTGGACTTACCTCGAGGGAGAAAACCCATTGGTTGTAAATGGGTATATAAGATAAAGCACAAAGCAGATGGGTCAGTAGAGAGGTATAAAGCAAGACTAGTGGCAAAAGGATACAGTCAGAAAGAAGGAGTGGACTACCATGAGATTTTTGCCCCGGTGGTAAAACACATCACCATCAGATGTGCTCTCTCTTTAGCAGCACAGAATCAGTGGAACATCCATCAGATGGATGTGAACAATGCTTTCCTACAAGGGGATCTAGATGAAGAGGTATACATGAAACCTCCACCAGGTAATCCGGCTGAGAACAGTGGAAAAGTTTGTAGGTTGAAAAAATCCATCTATGGACTCAAGCAAGCAGCCAGACAATGGTATGAAAAGTTTACAGAAGCCCTCCTCACAGTTGGTTATAAAGATTCCATGCATGACACCTCATTGTTTGTTCGGCGAAGAGGTAATCTTATCGTCATTCTCATGATCTATGTAGATGACATACTCATCACTGGCAGTGACACTGAGGGGATACAAGAATTGAAAGCACACTTGCATTCTGCATTTCACATTAAGGACTTGGGAGATCTCAAATTCTTTCTTGGGATTGAGGTCCTTAAAGATGAAAAGGGAATTCAGTTGAGTCAACGAAAGTACATTCTCGAGATGATAGAAGAGATGGGACTTGGGGGAAGTAAACCAGTGGACAACCCCATGGACACCAATTTGTCGTTGACTACTTTTAAACATGATCAGGGAGCAAAGGTGCCACGAGATGATGACCCGCTTCTAAATGAACCACTCAAGTATCAACAACTTATAGGGAAGCTGAATTATCTCCTAGTCACCAGGCCTGACATCTCTTATACGGTGCACAATCTAGCTCAGTTCATGCATTCACCGAAGAAATCTCATTGGGAAGCAGCTATTAGATTAATCAGATATCTTAAGAGCTGCCCAGGCACCGGTTTATTCATTTCCGCTTCGGGAGGTTACCAGATGCGAGCATTCTGTGACTCGGATTATGCCACTTGCAAGGTTGAGAGGAAATCTGTCACTGGTTTCTGTATCATGCTTGGCGACACCCTCATCTCTTGGAAAAGCAAGAAACATGCAGTGGTATCTCTTTCCTCCACAGAAGCAGAGTATCGAGCAATGGCCTACACATCATGTGAGATCATCTGGTTACTAGGCTTACTTGGAGACATGGGAATTGAAGTCCCACAACCAGTGACTCTGTATTGTGATAATAAGGCCGCAATGGAACTATCAGCAAATCCCATGGTGCATCAGCGCACTAAGCACATAAATGTCGACTGTCACTTCATCAGGGAAAAGATAAAGTGTGGCCTCATCAAAACACATCATGTTGGAACCAAAGATCAACCAGCAGATGTCTTTACAAAGGCTCTAGGAGCAAATCAGCATGCACATCTCCTTGGCAAACTGAATGTCATCAACTCTTATCGACCATCAGTTTGAGGAGGGGTGTTCGGATATGTGGTTACATGGGCAGCCACATCATCACTAGTGGCTGCCCTATTAGCTAATTACTTAGACAGCAGCTACGAAAGTAGCTGCTGTAAAACACTCCACCGCCAGGCAGCACGCGTTTTTTGCTTTCTTCTTCTATAAATAGATGTTGAAACCGTAATGTAAAAATAACCACGGGAGCAATAACCCGTTTGTATTTCTTGCTTATATGAATGAAATGAGCAAATTTTACTCATATTCATGGTATTTTAACATTATATGTGCACGCGTGGTGCAGACTTCCTGTCTACCTGGAAGCAGGCAGGCCATCTGGATAGCATGCGTATTGCCATCAACTGTGTCAAAGGATATAGGACAAATTGCGACTCATGTGCTGTATATGATAACAATATTATGCAAGATGTAGCATATGCTATCACGGAGTGTAAATATCAGTTTGCGATTTTCTTAGTCTAAAATAACTGACAAGGTGTTGAAAGGTTGGTTAGAGAGAGACACTGCAGAAACATAGCCTAAGATCCAGATCACGGTCATATCATGGCGGACTGAGATTTGAAGTGGATGAGATTCCTTATGTTCGCGTCACTCCACAATGTATAAGTTGAGCAGATGCCAAAGCCAACGGAAGGTAAACAGTTACACAAAATTGTACATTAAGTTGCTATATATTTTCCGAAGGAAATGTGGCTTCCTTCCGTCTAAACTCAGTCCTCTTGTCATGTTCACTCTAAGAGCTCACCTTAGGACAGAACTCTCATTTGAGAGGTTGAAGTGCATTTGGGCGGGTAGAGCAGTTCTGAAGCCGCATCCTCGCTATCATCTTCAATAAACTTCAAACTAAGAAGCCTTGAAGATTTGTGGATTGTAATGACTCATTGCTCCTCCTTAAGTTCATCCAACTAGCCTTGGGCAGGAGCTCCCTGATCAACGAGGTCAAGAGCTGCATTAAGCGTATCTCTTAGGCTAGTGTGTGGTCATAGCAAAGGATGCTCGCTGCAAAACAAAGGAATGCACACGAAACGAACAGGCCCCACTAACGAAAACAATGAGACTGAAGCACAGTTAACCCGCTAAAAGAGGTAGAAGAAGTTACTATCTAGGTTTTTGATTCCCTCTTTTCACTTAGAGCAGGACCGAAGTTACAAGCAAACCCATCATGCTAGTCACATGCAAGCAGCTATGCTTTCAATGCAGAGCTGCTGTCCTGTGTTCTTTCAGTCAAAGAATACGGTAGTGAATTTACTACTGCAGCAGATTATTTCATCCAATCTTCTTGATTCCCGAATGCTGAAGAAAACTGGAGATTACTTATAATGAAGTTTGCTTGAAAAGGCTGAAGAAAAAGAGGCATTAACGGATTTAAAAGTACGGTGGAGGGAAGAGAGTTACAGAGAAGTAAGCAGTGCAGTAAGAAAGATGCTGTTATGTAAAACCAGACAAACCAAAACTCTTGCATACGTGAGGAAGAGTGTACTGGAATCTGGAAAAGAACAAACTTGTAATTGTAATCTTCATAAGTTGCAATAATGCAAATTATACCTTGGATTCAGCCTGTCGCAGAAAGTCATGAAGCTAGAAGTAAGAGGGCCATGCATTAGGTAGCAGGCAGAAGGAGACGTAGCATAAACTCAGCTGGATAGCGTTTACATGGAAATCAAATTCCGATCATCCTGATGTTAAAAGAGAGTGACATTCCTTTTGTCCCCATCACTCCACCGCGTAGTTACCAAGCCACTAGAAGCCTAACTGCCATACCAATTTGTAAATTCGATAGTAGAACTTTGCGTTTGGCACTTCTCACTTCCTCATTTGTGGTGAGAATGTGGAAACCATAGCCGAGAGTTCAAGATGTTGAAGGAGCTCCTAAACGATAATCTAGGAGTCTAATCAAACCAGAGTACGATTTCACTTGAGAATGCAGAGAAGACATCGAGAATTATAGTTCATTCCTGTACATGAAAGAAACCTATAACTTACTTTTCGTTCTACCTAAGAAAAAATATTTAGTTTCACAATCATATTTAAACTATATTTTCAGTTGACTTTCTTCTACTCAATTTCATAACTTAGCTAGAATGATTTATTCCAAGATATGCAACATTTCTAATATGAAAATGGGAAATCCTCCTGTATCATGTGCCATTTTTAACCCTCCAAAAGTTGTCTCCACACAAAAATATGATTGAATTTAAATGATCTCTTCATTGAACTGTTATGGAAAGAAGAAATATGTCCTTTTCTGTGGCTTTTAGGTAGTTTAGAAGTTTGATATTAAGTTGCCAAATAACTTAAGTATTGAACAAAACTATTAACATGCAAGAGAAACTAACAAACTGAATGCAATCAAAAGAACAAGCAGCCTGCATCTTTCCATCATAAGGATTCAGATTATAAACGATTTCCTAAGTTCAAATTCCCACACATCAAAATAGTTCCAGTCTGTCCGGCATGCGGTATATTGTAAGAGGTTTGTTAGTGAAAGAACTTGATGTATCAGACCGTCCCCTCGGAAGAACAAAGAAACCCAGAACATAATTTATTGCTAAGGGCACAAGAAATTGTAAGTTTGCACCCCCCTTTCTATTATCCTTCCTTTCTTTTGCTCAACAGAGGCTACCATTTATTTTTTCAGCAGAGTACCTTATTAATCATATGTATTAAACATTAGCCTCATCAACTCTTAATCAATGCTAAATTATCTGGTTTTGGGGGTTAAGATATTTGGAGAATTGACAAATTCCAAATGTATTGACATGTGGAGAATTGCTTAAATTGCATAGAAGGCTCCTGCGAACCTCAAACATGGTTTAGAAAAGACTTACATTTGCTGTTTATTTATGAGATGAAGCAAAAAATTGTCCTCAAAATTCAAATGGTTTGGTTTTAGGTATTGGCTCTTTTATATTTCAAATATTAGATTTAACTGGTAATGGAAACACTGAGAAAACAAAAATTACCATGAGCTTAAGGGTTGGACTATCCAAACTTTCCCAAACATTGTACATTTCATTCAATTTGTTCAGCTCCTAGTCCAACCATCAAAAAGGTTTGTTTACTTGATTAATAGGATAATTTGAAAAGATAGCTCTTTAATTCTCAATTTTTGTTCACTTATGGATCATTTTACCCATGACACCAATAGTTGGGGAACTAAATGGTGGATCAACGAACTTCCATGAACCCAATTAAAATTAAAAGTAAGGAAAGATTGAGGACAAGAATTAAAGTAGATGATTTCTAATGACGTATATATTGCTTTGCATAATCATATACGGATGTTCTCATTAATTTACAAGTATAAGTGGCTAATGTTTTCCTTAACTTTCCAATATTAAGGACAAAATTGTGCGTCCATGGTGTTGCACTGTGAACCTTCTAATTAGTGGTTCAAGATATTGAGAAGAGAAACTCTGGTTTTGATCAGGCACCTGAACAAGCACTCAAGTCCTTCTTCAACATCTTGAACGATTGGCTCCAAATTACCCAGCAACTTATGCACAATCTCAACGTGCTTGATGTTATCTGATTTGCTTTTGCTGTGACTAACAAGCGAGAGTAATGCAGTGTCCAACTTCACAAATTCAGATGCGTCTGTTTCTTCAATCTGAGCTATTCTTTTTGGGCGCACTAACTTAGAGACCAAGGACCAGCTGCTTGGTTTTGATTGCAACTTTGGCTCCGCAATGTAAGACAAGAAGGATTCGATCACAGTGAGACTGACTCTTTGTATTTCTCTCAATGTGCTCACCGTCGGCGGAATCTCATTGGTTTGGTCAGAATGTTTGAGCTCCATGCTCTTTAGGGCCTTCTGGATTGCCTTTTTGACAACCTTCCTAGATGTCAGGTATTTCCTGACCTCTCTTTCCAGCATGTCACTGCCTGACTTTCTGCGCATGGTTGATTGAAGCTCCCTTGCCCATTCTTTTGTGTGGATCAAGGCATCCTTAGCTGCACTACACATGTCCAAGAGATGGAGAGATCCATCCAAGAGCTCTTCCATCCATCTTTCATCAAAACTTGTGACAAATGTTTGCTGCATCTGGGGCAACTGAAGCAACTTTTCAACACAATCATGCAAATCCTGAAGGCCACGGAGTTTACAGCTTAATGATGATGAGGAAGAAGAGGTGGCATCAGAACTCTCCAGTCTGCATAAATGCTCACTGCATTCTAGGATGAGAGGGTGTGGTCTGGATGGCAAGCTATTGGAGCGAGCATGGTAGTGGGATTTTTTGTTGAGAGGAGATGAGGCCATCTTTTTTTGGACTCGGGGAAGAGAAAGGCCTAGGTATGAATGATCAAGTCAGTCTAGAACTTGGTCATCTTCGGTTGGCATCTATTGGATATATATTGCAGGTAGGGGGAGACGAGGAATCTCATCACCTGCTGTTCAAGGTGTCGTAACAAGACTTCGATTTGGATCTAAATGCAATATCAGCGATGTTTACGCAATGTCTCCCCACCAATGTGTCTCCACTCATTTCCAATAAGTTCTCAAAATGATTTCAGCATTTAATATTGTTGCACGCTGGTACCTAGAAAATGCAAAGCACGAGTGGTTTTGTCACCATCACATCCAGTACAGCGAAGGCATTAGCCATTCTTCCTAACCCCACCATCCTCTCCCAGAGACAAGATGGCTGCATCCCTCGTGCTCACCTTCTCATTATAAGTTAAAACGTTTAAGGTTTATAAGGAGTTTATAATTGTTGTCCAAATTAATTTCTTTTCGAAAGTAAAACAAGTAATAATGCACTCTTCTTTTTCACCTTTTCATAATAATATTTTGCCTCTATTTCTCTCGCTCTCCCTCCCTCAAGCTTGTTTTCAACTTCTTTTTCAAGTTCCTTCCTTAAAAACTCTCCAGCATTCAACCTCTTTGGGACTTAAGCATCACAGCCACTATGGAATAGCGTTTCGACTTTCTTAATTTTTACAGAAGTTACTAGGCCAAACAAGGAAAGCTGGGAAAAAAAACAGTTGTAATACACTCAGAAAGTTTCACCAGATGATAGGCAGGAACGACTGGTTGCTGTTAATGTGTCTCTTCATTGCAGGAAATTATTAACCTCATGGTTCTTTTTTGTGCACTAGTGGTGCAGGCTTCCTGTCTACCTGGAATCAGGCAGGCCATCTGGACAGTATGCCTCCTGCCATCAACCGTGTCAAAGAAAATGGGGCAAAATGCCACTCGTGTGTTGTACATGTCATACATTATTATGCAAAATGTAGTAGATGCTATTATGGGTTGGTATACTTTCTTTTAGGGCTGTCAAATTTAAGCGGGACTGTTTGAGGCATCATACAAGTTACAATTAGCTGTATTTGTGCCGCCTTGCTGCACTCAAGGATTTTGCTTTTAAGAAGGTTCTTTGCTGCTGTCATTCGCCATTTCTGTGCTTTATGTTTTGGTTTATTGGCTGTCATGTTAGTTGGTGTTGGCTTTGACACCTGTTCTGATAAATTAGGCTTTGAGAGAACATGGTTTCTCTGTTCCTAGTGCCATTGACTGGAATAGGCATTGTGTGGTTGTCACTTTTAATGCAACAAAGACAGTAACTTGCAGAAATAAGTCCAATAGAATAGCCAAAGCTACAGAAAAACAGGTAGTGTGAGGTCAAAGTATCATCAAAACAAAATTCTGAAATTAACTGTTAGAATGCAGGAGAAAATCTTCAACCTGCAAACATTTAGAGACTCGGCAAAGCTGGCATGGCGATGAAACTACCAACTGCAAATGCCAGAATCTCCGATAAAGTAGCCAGTGTTATAAATGGACCAACTTCAACCAGTCCATTACTGAAACGTTCTTCCAAAGGTAACTCCAGTGACTGCCGTTTCAAAGCGTGAACCAATATACACATGTTGCCTACTCCAACCTAGCTTCAAGAGGACAAGGTATTATGATTTTTATTGCACAAAGAAACTGTAAGGAAAAACATGCATGCTCATGCACACAAAAGCCATGGGAGAACAGTTGAGAACTTCAAGATCACAGAAAATATAAGATAGCCACTTGCTGTAAACCACCCATCCAAGAGTTTCAGAAATGCTTGTTATAGGTTGGGTCTTGGCTCAAGCCAAATAACTGATGAGATCAAGATGAAATTGATTTCCATCAGCATGTGTATACTCCTTTTCTTCTGTTTGAAAACCAATTCCCAACACCCCCAGCCCCTTTTTCTCTCTCTCCTCTCTGAGGCCTTTATTATCAGTGCATCTAGGCCCATAACTCTTTTCTCTTTTCCACTTGAGAGGTTGCAGTTCTTTCAAAGCCCAAGAAATCCTTATAAACGGTTAAAAGTCCCAAGGAAGTGCAGCAAGCACTATTTTGTAGCACATTCTATGGGCATGTACTTGAATGTGTTTGACCTGTGGCCTTGAAGTTGTTCGAGTGATTTAGTTTTTTTTTTTTTTTTTTTGTGGGCTGCATTTCAATAGAATATATCCATGTTTGGAATCTGGAGTTTACAAAATTCCATACACTTTAAGCCTTTTCAGCACATAAAGACACTAATCATAGTCCACTAAAGCAACTAATTCTGTGATACCAACTGAGACACATACCGCTTTCCAAAGGATGTCATATGATGACAGTAAAACTGAGGGAAAAAATAAATAAATGCAGCATATTATCCTACAATGATAATACCTAAGATAAATATACAACAGATCTCCCGGAGTAAAGCAATACATCTGTAGAACAAAAGTAGATTGCCTAAATAATTAGACATAAAACTTACAGCCAAAACTAGGAAAGGAATGACTTCCATGATGATTAATGTGGATTTAACCCCAAATTGCACTGAAAACACCTTCAAAAGCAAGGACAGATAGCATATACTTAAAAAAAAAAAAGGTAATTTAAAAAAAAAAAAGCAAAAAGGGAATTTAAAGACTTGTGATTCAGAGGTTCTGTGTGGCATGCGCATAAGCGCATGCACGATATATGTATATGCCAATACTTACCAGTTAATTCCACCCAATAAGAAGGAACCTAGTTATTCAACTAGTAATAATAAACAAATAAAAAAGATGGAAAATAACAGACATATAAAACATCAACCTAAAAGGGAAAAATTTGTGCAAGTTCATGAAATTGATTAGATCATAGGTTACATAGCAGAGTACATCTCTGAAATCCAAGAACATTGATTGAATTAAAAACCAACTGTGCCAATGCAGCAGTTTTCAGTCTCTTATAGCAGTGGTTCCATTTAAGAAACTGAGGTCAACAAAATACTGGGAACAAATGCATTAGCAGAAATTACTATCACAATAATTAGTAATAACAATAAGTAAACCCTAAAGGCAAGTAATTAGCCGCAGGCCAGGGCAAATGTATATGCAAAAGTATATGCAGAAAACACACACATATCCACTGGAAATAGATGGAAACAAATATAACCAATTACAACTTAGGCAACTTTAGAACCATACCTTGGACGAGAGAGGTAAAAGGAGGATAAACGAGAAGCACCGCCCAAGGTCATTGATATATGAGCAAACATTACAAGATAGCTTACCTGATACAAGGTTGGATATGAACAGGAAAAGAAATTAAAGGAACATCACTTGATATGAGAAAATACTCAATATCAAATACTGATTAGCAACTAATTTGTTCACAAGCAAAAGAATACGTGATAGAAATTAAACTTTACAACAACTTGAATAACATGATACTACCAAATTTCCCGGGACTCACCATTATTGTTATAACATCTGCAGTACTTTTCTCTTTTTAGTTCCTCCTCAATTGAGCTTTCAGATGAAAATGAAAGAGTAAGATTGCTAGACTGAACCATAGGCAGCAGCGCCTCCTGTCAATGTATTTCATGCAAATTGTAACGTGTATGCAAACATTTCAAGAAAACATAACGTAGTAGCTAAATCGTGTACAAGGCAATTTTCACCAAACAAACAATACATACATGCACCTTTAAGATGGCCGTCTCCTATGAGACAATACTTGGAATGTAGATATGATTGTATGAAAAGCACAATGCAATTGTAGGAATACATTTGATATAAAATAAAAAATAAAAAGAAGGAGAGAAGCAATGAATCTGAGAATATGGAGAACGCACAGGACAAATTTTACATAATGATTATAAAACATCCTAGAGATAACAGAACACAGACTAACCTTTTTCCTTAACTATATGTTCACTAGTGCTTTAAGCACCAAGTTCGCTTATCTGCTAATAAAATGAAGAGCCTGGAACCTAGACACCAATGCAGATGTGCTCATTTATTTGTCCGTTTTTAAGTTTTACTCCTTTTTTTTTTTTTTTGGTGGGTAATTTGAAATTGATCACATTATGGACCTTGTATAAAAACATTACAGAAACAAAAAGCAACTGTTGTCCAACATAAGATAGGAACTTCCTAACGTTTGGCTTAGATTGATACTCATTTATGTGTCAGATTCTTTTTAAAAGCTTTGGTTCTCATTTCAGTAATGTAGAGAATTTCCATGTGCCACTAGTTTAACCTAGTCTTCATCTCACCACCACAACATAGCAATTTCAAGACCTTAGAGGAATATTCCTCATTAAATAAAATGCCAAACACTATGCAATTGAACTAGATTTGGCGCATCCCTAAATATTTTCTAATTCTTGGACTAAAATTTGAATTGGAATATAAATTTTTTATAACACAATGCAACATTAAATTAAGTGAAGTAAGCCGATGATGGGAGAAACCAAATAGAAATTCCACACTCTAAATCTATGGCATCATCAAAGTGTCAACAACCACGAAGGAATTTAATAGCTCGTCCATCTCACATACCTTTAAAATCACCATCCTCCACACATCTTCATCCATCATATTTGCTTTCCACATACTACTTAAAACAGCCCATACCTATTCCAAATTATCTTGGCCAACATAACCCGTTAACAAGTTCATTTACACCTATCTAACGAGGTGGAAAACCATATCCATCAGTGAGCAGCAATTAGAAAACTTAATGCATAGGAGATAGTGGAAGCATTGTGAAAATGTTCGTCTATTACTTG
The DNA here is from genome assembly GCA_028551485.1 of Casuarina cunninghamiana. NCBI lineage: Eukaryota > Viridiplantae > Streptophyta > Magnoliopsida > Fagales > Casuarinaceae > Casuarina > Casuarina cunninghamiana. The sequence goes on from CM052369.1 coordinate 20,857,406, forward strand.
ATCCAAGCACAAAAGTGGCTCTAAATTTTCTTTTTTTTCTTTTTTTCCCCCCTCGAAGTACAAACAAATCACAAATTAATTTCTGAAGTTTCAACGAATAACCTATCCCCTTGAATCAACCAATACCATAAACAAATCTAGTAAGTAAGATGATAGAATAATTTAGTTAAATTTCCAGCTTTCTTTGTCCATTCCTTCAGTTTCACTTCTCTTAGCTTGTCACTTGTAACGCTTGGGAACTCACCAACCTTTATTCACAGCAGAAGTAGGTAGCAAACAGGGTGTAACCATGTTGTCACAGGCTTGGCAACAAACTTTTTTTACATTCTTCATCTGCAGAAAGTGTAACCTCATGCTGATGGAAGATGAAGAGGATAACAATGTATCTTAACATGACATGACTGCTAAATTCTTGTCCATTTTCATACAACCATGCAGCTGATGAACTGTGCTAAGTATTTGATCGGCTTGTGGGTGAGACCTGTCCCCGGCTAAAAATCTACATGTCTTGTCGGTAACATGCACCAAGCTGTAACCAGAAACAACTCTTACCCCTCTCCCCTTCACCAACCTTCTCATCCTCGCGGCATCAGCCCATAATCCACCTGATGCATAGATGCTCGCTGCAAGCAAATAGCCAGCCGATTTGGAAGGCTCTAACTCAAGAACATGAGAGATAGCTCCCATGCCGAGTTCGCTGTTTCCATGGCTTCTACAAGCACTCAAAAGGGCCCCCCAAACACTTGCACCAATAGACTTTAAATCTGCAGGCATCTTATTGATTAAATCCATTGCACTATCAAGTTTTCCTGCCCGACCCAACATGTCAACCACGCACGAGTAGTGTTCCAATTCGGGCTCAATTCCATAATCCCAAAGCATCAGATTGAAAAAAGAAAGCCCTTCCTCAACTAAGCCACTGTGACTACAAGCAGATAACACTGAAAGAGCTGTCACAGCATTTGGCTGGATTCCTTGCTGTTTCATTTCAGCAAGCGAGTCTAATGCTTCACGTGCAAAGCCATTCATACCATATGCTGCTATCATGGAGCTCCATGAAACAACGTTCTTTCCAGGAATTTGATCAAAGGCCTTCCTTGAGTCTTCTATTGCCCCACATTTTGAATACATCTCAACTATAGCAGTTCCAACTGCCACTTCTGCTCCCAAACCTCTCCGAATTGAAATGCCATGAGCCCACTTCGATTTTCCCAGTTCAGCTGAAGCTGAACAAGCGTCAAAAAGATGGATAATGGCAACCGCATTGGGCTTCTCTCCTACATGAATCATCTCTTGGAAAACAGCTATTGCTTCATCAAGCTTGCCAGAGTAGGTGAGCCCTGCAATCATTGTGCTCCAAGAAACCATATCTCTTCTTTCCATCCTATTAAAGAGGTGCCATGCAAGCTCAACAAAATCGCATTTCGCATAAGCGTCAACCAGAGAGTTTAGCACTACTTCATTTGATTCATAGCCCCGGCGGATTATTGCACAGTGGACTGACTTGCACTGAACCAGCAGCTGAAAGTACTTGCATGTCTGAAGAATATTGACAAGAGTCACCTCATCTGACTCAATTCCTTCCTTCCCCATCAAATAAAACAGCAATAAAGCTTCTAAGTGCTTCTTATTTTGGACAGACCCAGACAAAATAGAATTCCATGAAACATTGTTCCTCTCACACATCTCATTGAATACTTGAAAGGCAGAATTAGCATCATAACACTTTGAATACATATCAATTAAAGAGTTTCCAACATATAGATCAAACCCAAAGCCTCTACTGATCACTAACCCGTGAAACCCTCTTCCCATTTTCAAGTCCCCTAAACTAGTGCAGGCTTTAAGGACAGTCACCATAGTCATACCGTCTGGCTTAATGCCAATCTCAGATACCATCTCCTGAAACATCTGCAAACCAACCTGAGCTTCGCCACTTCGCACATAACCACCAATGACAATACTCCAAGAGATAACATCTTTATCACTCATTTCGTCAAACATTCTCCGCGCGCTCTCCATGTCAGTCTTTGCATACATGCATGACAAAGAGTTCTGAACTGAGCTAATGTTCAAATACCCAGTCTTAATAATATAGCCATGTACTTCCATTCCCTCACTCTTAGCTCCGAGACTTTGACATGCCTGTAACACAAGCACCAAGGTGGAACTGTTAGGCTCAAACCCAGTAGCCCTTGCATTCATAAACCACTGCAGCCCTTCTTTTAGAGCACCCTGAACAAGAAATCCATGTATCATTATATTCCAAGAGACCGAGTCTCTGCTCTTCATGCAGTTAAACACACTCAATGCAGAACCCAGGTGTCCAGCTTTCGCGTAAAAGTCCATGGTGGAGTTTCCAACTGAAGTGAACAATTCAAATCCCTGCTTCACCAAACCTCCATGGACGGACGTTCCGTGTCTAAAGGAAGCGTTGGAACACGCCTTGAGGATGGAAGGGAAAACTGAAGGGTCTGAAAGCTGAAACCCAGCGGTTTTCATTTCCCGATAGTGGGAAAGCACTTCTTCCCATTTCCTATTGGATGATGAGTCCTTGATTCTTAATATCCAATTTGGGAGCTTTGAGGCTAAGTGAATGGTGGGCAAGCGCATTGGCAGAAAGCAAATGCATCCGCTTGTTGGAAACTGAAGTTTTCTTGAGTACATTAGAATAAAATGACTGCTCCATCCGTATTATAAAATGATTGCTCCAACCGTATTGAAACTAGTATTCCATTACATTGATAATCAAAAATGATTCTAATCCGTGGCAACACGGATGACATATGTCTCGTCCATGGCTTATTCTTGGGCTGATTTGTCATGAAAATGGACGTTGAAACCTACGTGTTTTGTTCTGCAGTACTACATTTGTAAAAAGGTTGAACCAGGAGATGCATGAATCTACTGCCTTTGAAAGTGGTCTGAAACTGCTGTTGAATGACATATACATATGAAACTAATTAGATACAACCTTAAAAAGAAATGAAATTGATTGGAGGGATGCTAACTGCAGAGCCTCATCATCAATGCAGAATATAAAAAGATCTAGAAGGCGACAAGTATTCAATAACTTGAACATTAAAGCAGCTATTAATGAGAAGAAAGGAATCGTCTAGTTTTGAAAGGTGAATCAGCTATATAAACGGTAAGAAGGAAGCCTGGGAAAATCAGATTGAAAGAAGAAGAGAAAAGATGGTGGATACTCGTGAAAAACTCTTATGGGTGGCCTCCGTGCTTGCAGTGCTGTTGAGTACCGCCTGCTGTTCTACAGAGGCGGCAAAACTTGCACCATCTGAACGCCCACCCCTCCATGAGACGCCATCGGCAACTAAGAGGCTACAGAAGAACCCATCTGGGCCCTCTCAACCAGCACCACACTATATGCAGAGGAACCCATCTGGGCCCTCTCAACCAGCAACCCACAATGAGCAGAGAAATCCAACTGAGATTCCCTCAACCCCTGGGCATCACCAGGAGCTGCCGTCGGCGACTAAGCAGCTACAGCCCAACCCATCTGGGCCCTCTCAGCCACCACCCCACTATGAGCGGGGGAATCCATCTGGGCCCTCACAACCAGCGACCCACTATGAGCAGAGAAATCCAACTGAGATTCCCTCAACCCCCGGGCATCACCAGGAGCTGCCATCGGCGACTAAGCAGCTACAGCCCAACCCATCTGGGCCCTCTCAGCCACCACCCCATGGGTGGCCATTGGCAACTAAGCAGCTACAGCCCAACCCATCTGGGCCCTCTCAGCCACCACCCCATGAGTGGCCAGCGGCAACTAAGAAGCTCCAGCCGAACCCATCTGGGCCCTCTCAGCCATCACCCCACTATGAGAGGAGGAATCCATCTGGGCCCTCTCAGCAAGCACCCCATGAGTGGCCATCGGCAACTAAGAAGCTCCAGCCGAACCCATCTGGGCCCTCTCAGCCACCACCCCATGGGTGGCCATTGGTAACTAAGCAGCTACAGCCCAACCCACCTGGGCCCTCTCAGCCACCACCCCACTATGAGAGGAGGAATCCATCTGGGCCCTCTCAGCCAGCACCCCATGAGTGGCCATCGGCAACTAAGAAGCTCCAGCCGAACCCTTCTGGCCCCTCTCAACCAGCACCCCACTATGTTCCATGGGCTTCCCAGAGCCCACAATTGTCATCTGGAGGGCTACCCTAGGATGCCAAGCAACTCTCTGCTTTGGTCTTGAATTGTAGTATGTTACGTACAATCATGAAAGCTAAATAAAGCGTTTCCTGTTGATCCAAATTGCATCAGAGCACGATATCAGAGTGCTAACTATGACGAAGCAATACAAATTCACATAGACTTCTCATATACAAAATTCATCTTCAATCCCCGAACCTAGTTTCTCTCTTAGATTATGTCCAAATATAACAAACCTTTTTTTATTTAATTAATAACTCATAATCCCCATCAAACTTGCTTGATGCTTAAACTGAGAAGTACCGGTACAATTCTAAAACATATTCAAGTTAATTAAAAATGTAACTAAAAAGATTTGAACCTTTTAAACTTTTAATTCTATCCAATGAGTAGAAAAAGTGTGGAACTCTTAACCTATTTAGTTGACAGATCAAGAGCCCATTTGGCTTTATTATTAAGCCTATATGTGATGGACCATCACTCTGTGAAATCCAATTATTTGCTCCAGCCAAGTGGCTTGAATTAACTTAATCATATTTCATGAATTTTGATGTTCTTAAATAGCATAGCCAATAAGTAAAATTTCTAAATTTCATACAATGACTACACGGTAATGAATGACTACTTTATTTTTCCATACTCTTTCTATGTCCACATAAACTGATAACCATCCATTATTTTAAACTTGAATAATTAAATGTTTTCTAGTCCAAGAAATATTTTGCTGCACTTTACATAAATAAATAAATAAATAAAGACAAAAGATAAGATTATAATTATTGTGACCTGCTTACCACTATTAATAAAATTTGTTAAGGCTAATGATGTATCTATCCAAAGACACTACCACATCCCTTGGGAGGCAGAATTAGGCTCTGAACACTTGCATCTACTGCTCTCCCATAAGTAAACTGTTCATGTCAAGATAGAATTTTATTCCCTACAAATCACTCCCAATACTAGTTTTGTTGGTTTTATTATTAGTGGTTAAGAGCTGGACTCAATGAAACTCTTTCCCAAAATCCGCCTTACAAGAATAAAGCTCAATATGATACTTTGCGGTATCTCATACGGGACAAGCACTACCATGCTTTTAGGAGGTAGAACTAGATTCCGAATACTTGCATATTCCTAACAAACGAATACATAAATGCAATTTTTGCGTTTCTTTGTAGCTAAAGCGAAGCGTATCTATGTGCAGCAGGGAGCCCATTAGGCAAGGCTGTGGACATCGAAAATAAGGTTTCTTCGTCTACGGATTATATGCTTCCGAGGCCTCGCGGGGAAGACACATCAACCGCTAAGACACCATGCATGATCAATTTGGCTATTAATTTACCATTTGACTCGGCATAAATAAGAACTATGAACACAAAAGAGAACATCGACAGTTTCTCTGTAAGCGACAATGCATTTTGCATTCCTTTTTGTGGAAAACCAAATACAAAATGTTTAAGGGAAGGAGTGTGAGATTGAGAAAGAATAGGTATTCCATGAAATCACACGATCGAAGGTAAGGATTATCAAACTTCACATATCTAGACCAGTAAGACTTGTACTTGGAATCAACCAAATCTAACCACGGCTTTTAGTTTCCGTTGTAATGGTCCACGGCTGCATTCTCTATCTCTGTTTGATTAAATGGTGGGTCATATCCAAGTCCCAAGACATGCCAACCCCGATCCAGCGGATACGTCAAGTTATAGAAAGTGATCAGTCCCGATGACAATGTCCCAAGTTTCCAAAGGGTTCTATCCTCATTCTGCCAAAAAAGTTTCACATTAGTTGCTAGCCTGAGTAGCGGAATTACAGTCTGAAATGACGGAAAGGTATCAATTTTTGGGTAACGACAAGAAGTAAATGCTTGCTGAGCAAACTCGGCGCAGGATAAAGATCAGAATTTTCAGTAAGAGATTTAAATTGCACTCAGCTTCACGAATTCCTTCTATACACACCTTGATGATCTACCATCTACCCATTACAGTTCAAAGATGGGGCAGAAACCCATACCTTTCTCCAACTCAGGAGAGAATTCATTACAACCATATCAGCATCTTCATTCCGCCTCATCACATCCAACACCCTGGAACCCACATTGTTCCACTTAAGAGTAATAGTTATCTAGTTCCTTGTCGCTTAGAAATCTATCAGTGCATACCAAAAAAACGGCACACTTATGACCCGGATACATTCACATATGACTGGCACAGTATATATGCTATCATAAAAGAAAGGTATGAATCTAGTCAATTAATAAAAGACAACCAATGATGCGAAACAGGAAAAGAGTAGGAAGGTATGGGCTTTGGTTGGAGGACGAAAGAAAATGAAGCTTTACCATATCTTGCCAATGATGATATAGTCCAGTGATGTTTTGCTTTTTCCACTCCTTCAAGTAAAAAATATTCATGCCAAATGCCCGGCCACAAACACTTGGATCAAAATTCTCTGAGATACTTGTCAAACCTGTGGAAGCTCTCCTTGCATGTCTCCACCGCCCCATTTACCATCCCTCGCAGATCAATCGACCAAAGAGGTGTGAGATCCTTCTGGACTACAATATAATCATCTAAAGAATAGAATCTTGTCTAACTTGGGTAAACTTCAGGAAGATGAATCAAAGATCATTTAACGTGGACACATATTTTGGATTTCTACACTTAAGATTTTCCTTGAAATCATTAACGTGGACACAGCAGAGATGGAAGAAGGATGATTTGCCTTGAAATAGTGTTCCTTTGATTCTGGCAGATCCAAGTTGACGTAGATGAGAACAGTATGAGGAATTAAACCGCTTGAAATCATCAACGTTTTCAACACGGACTGGTGCTTTTGGAGGAGGATCGACAAGAAACCACATTCTCATTGCAGCAAAATTCAGTTTATCTGTGACTATGTGGAAAACATGTTTCTCAGGTTCTGTTGTATGCAGAACAGTAGAATTCACAACCATTGACGTTGCTTAAACATCGTCAGAAAATAAGGCATAGTGGTACAGAGAAGGATCTTCTAGCTTTTCCATGTCAAGATCTTCTAGCCCGACCAAGTGCTCTAGAGTAGAAACAGTTAAAATAACTGCATAAATTTCAAGATGAAGCACATATAAGTTGGAACCAGGATAGTGGATAGGGACTTGCAATAACTGGGGTGAAGTCCAGCGTCAGAACTTGCTTCTTCAATGGGACACGCAGTCTGTCCAGATTGTTTCAGAAGGGAATTCTAAAGACTAATTTCATTCTTAGACTTGGCAGTGCTCGCATATGCTTTGGCCAGTATAAGCTGGTCCCACAAAAGTTTCACGGTTGAATCAGAATTTGGACTATCAAAGTCTTGCCTCCATATACTCTACTTCCCCTTAGTGGTGGCGACAAGTCCCTTGGATTGTTCATTGCTGCTGCTACCATCTGGTTCAGTTTCATCATCTTGTTGAATCAATAGTGCACTTAGCAAATTTCTGCTCTCTTGCCGCTCTTTCTGAAGGGAGAGGAGCTGTTACAAAACAAATCAAGTATACAGAACATATTTAGGGAACACAAATAGAAGCATTTGATAGTTCACCCATTGCATCTGCTTCACTGGGCTCATCGATGACATATGTGGATATGGGTTCCACCTTCTTGATGGCCATTGGCAGAATGGTGTTCGTCTACCCGGATCTTACCCTAGGTTGAAATGGAACTTCCACTGTCTGAAAGTAAGGAATTGATGGAGGAAATAGTCTGTCAATTTCAGTAATCAGGAGACAATAATCGCTATTTGTAATAGCAGTCAGGCTAAACAAAGGGAGACACTTAGGTTTTTTCCCTTTCACTTTATGGTCAGTATACAATTACATTCCACAAAAATTGTATTATCTCATAGTTTCATCTTAGTGTGATTGAGTATACCCCAAACATTATTGATTTCTAAAAAAATCAATGTTAAAATCCAATAGCAGTACCTCAGAAGTCGGTGGCTGATGACGGCCTCCATCCATAGGACTTTCCCATACCCAAGAAGCAAATAGATCCCTCATTTTCACCCTACTTACTGGAAAGGTGCCAGAAGTGTCACCGTATGTTGCAATTAAGTCAAAATCCTGCAAGTAATGTATAAATATAAGCATTATGGGTGTTTAATGAGAGGGGGGGAAAAAGAAAAAGAAAAAAACTCTACAAATTACCTCTTCATCTGGATTATTGTTGACCCTGGCAACAGATGAATTACCTTCTTCTTGATAAGCCAGCATAGAGCACAGGTTAGTAAATCCGACGGTCTGGATTATGTCATATAGCTTATATAAAGAGGTAATGGTTAGAAACTCAAAATAAAGCTTGAGTGGCGAGGTGAAGGCTTTGTGGGTGTCAACAATCTACAAGTTGTTGTGATTTAGCAACAACACCATGCCCCTGCCATATGAACGCTTTCTTACCACGATACTTCCTTGAAGGTCATACTTTGAGCTACAATGCATTACCTTCCCTAAAATTTACGCAAACCCCTTAAGCAATTCCTTGCCTATGCAGTTGTTTACACCTAAAACAATATCTTTTATACATTTGTCTCATATAGCCCCTACAAGATTAGGAACTGTTTGGTCATCCCATGGAATTATGTTGCTCCATTACCATCTGGTATCATCTCGCGTTGTATAGAACAGAAAGAAAACAAGCAGAAACATAACACAATGGTATAGAACAGAAAAGGGCAACACGCAAGAGAACATTAAAGCGGCATAGTTACTAAGCAGCTTTGTACGTAATCCCTCTCTAAAACAAAAGAGGTAATCACTGTTATAGAAAGTTACAGTAAACTTTTAGCTTCTTCCTGTTCTGTTTTCCTCCTTCCAGACAGGATTAAATCAGTGTGGTTTGATTTATCTTGCTCCTTATCTTCAGGCTGAGTTATCCTGAAAACAGTCCCCGTCAACTCTGAAGCCTTTGTAGGGCCACTTTCTCTCAAATCCTTCATGAGCGTCCATCTTGTTTTCTTCTCCCTCCTCTAAGGATACTTCAATTCAATCATAGCCTTTGTTAGGGTCATCCATTGATCCTCAAAGCTAAACTTTGGCTGCCTCTGTGTGACTGTGAAGGACCTCCTCTGTCACACTTCCCGGACGAAGAGGAGGGTCCACCAATCTCATCAGTGGTGCTAAGCTAGCTCTCGCTAGGGACTTGTTACAGGCGGCAGCGGCGGCGGCGGCTGCTGTCTGGGACCTTGTTCTAGGACCACTTACCCGGAAATCCTTCCTAGGGAGCGTCGCCGGAAGAGAGAAATTGACTCCACCCGAAAAAACTGTTCATTCCTAAACAGAAACCCCTACATTAAGCTGCTCAAACGACATCATTTTGGTTAGACACGCGGGTCAACCCGCACAGTACAAGACCAACAAAAGCCCAATATAAAAGACCAACAAAAGCCCAACACAAAGACCATCAAAAGCTCAACATAAAAGTCCACATAACCTGAAACCCAACAAGGAAAAACAACAAAGAACCCACTACACTCTCACTCCCCTCCACCTCCTTCGTAACTTATTGCAAGCATGTAAGAGGACTCCTCTTATCTCCTATTCCCTTCCTTGTGTAACTAGTACGTGTTACTCGTCTTCAAGGGAACTTACCATCTACATGTTAAGGACCCATCCAAACAATAGCATTCTTCTTAAAAACGTAGCATAAATATGCAGAAAAGAGAGATTAAGTTCCTTCCATGATCCAACTCACTTATGTCAAAATGGTGTAAAGTGGTATAATACTATGGCCATAAAGAATCTAAACAAATTCCTTGAGAATGAAAATGGCATTCAACTAGAAGATGAGATTTTGAACATAAATGAAGACATATAGGTTCATGAAAAAAGAATGCATCATCATATCTTTGATTAATCCCATAACAAATCGAGGGATAACATAACCAATTTCTTCCATTATGCAAGAGTTAAATCCATATCTGAAGTATGATAGATTGCATGGGAGAAGATCAATTCTAGTTCACATTTGAATATATATGAAATGTCATTACTTGGAAATGAATGAGATTTTTCTTTTACTTTATAGAAGAAGATGAAATGAATGAGCAAGAGAACAATCTTAGGCCTTTAGGACCAAAAGCAAAGAAGATAGAGAGAATGAAACAACAATCTCTTTGGATTTACATAAGGATCCTTTGCAATATCAATAAATGACTCAGTCATTACATGTTCCAATAGGATGGCCTCAGTGGGCAGGAGTTGTAAACAATGATAATCTCCTTAGATAAAACAGAAAATCTCCTTGGATCTACGTAATGATCCTTCGCAATATCATTAATTGACTCAATCATTAATTTTGCAATAAGATGCCCACAACAAGTAAGAGCTATATATAGTGATAATCAACAACAAAAATCTTAGATTAGGAAGTTATCTAGGAGTTTTCAAAGGCAAATAAGTCATCCAATATTTGAAGGAAAGAAATATGCAATTCTTTTCAATCATGATAATAAAAGCATAGCAAAAGAAAACACCTCTCTATCGAAGAGGTGAAAATTGGCCATCACTAAGAGGATACATCATGAAAAGTACAAAAGTCTAATATGTTACTTTGATAAAAGTTCATGTGTCTTACATTATCAATATATTGATTTATTGTATCTGTTATATGGAGCTATGCACTTGCCATGATGCTGTAACTAACCTTATCACACTAAACTACATGAAATCTAATTTTGTTAAACATATCTTATAGTTATGGAAATCAAAAGAATCATGGCTTTATGCAATATAAAAAATTTAGTAGTTAAAGGGATGAAAGTCTCATTACTTAATGAAGAGGAGAACAAAGATAAAAATGAATGGAGAAATTCATAATCCACCAAGATGGAGCACACTTGCAAATACACATGTTTTGTTTCAATCATTAGTGCATAAATTTGTTTGAAAAATAGATCTTGAAAGTAAAAAAGACATTGAAGAAATATCTATTAATGGTATTGGAAGAAAGGAAACATAAGAACATGTTATTGTAACTCCCTTATTCTAATGTTTGCTAAATTTCATGAATGAAAATTGAAGTTTTTGCCTTTCTCATTCATGCAACTACTTCCTTTCATATAGTGTCAAATTTTGTTATTCTTGATTATTTATGTCATGTTAATCGCACAAGAAATAAGGTCCACGACATTTAAAGGAGGTGGGGCAAATGTTAGCCAAAAGGTTAAAGTAATGTTGAACATAAAGGAGTGGGTAATGTAAATGATTTTTTTTTCTTGTTGACAATTTCCAGAGTTTATACTCTTATATAATGCCAATTTGACCAAATCATCAATCCTATCAATTGGTCATTTTCTCCTAATATCTACAAACACATGTTTTAAGTAAGGAAGTGTGCTTTTTAAATCATAAGCGATGTTACATGTTCCAATAAGGTGATCACATGAGTAGTCACTATAAACATCGATAACCAACAATAAAAATCTTCAACTAGGAAGTTCTCTAGGAGTTTTTAAAGGTGAATAGGTCATCCAACATTTGAAGTAAAGAAATATGTCATTTTGGTAGATTATGATAACAAAAGCATAGCAAAGGTAAACACATCTCTATCAAAGAGCCAGAAATTGTCACTAAAAGAACATATCATGAAGAATAGAAAAGTCTAAGATATTACTTTGATAAAAGTTGATATGTGTCTTACATTATCAATGTATTGGTTTATTTTGTCCCTTATATGTGAGTGGATTCTTCTTTTTTGCAAGTTTATTTTAAGTAAGAAAGTGTGCTTTTTAAATCATCTACAATGTTACATGTTCCAATAAAGTGACCACACGAGTAGGCACTGTAAATAATGATAATCAATAACAAAAACTTTAACTATGAAGTTCTTTAGGAGTTTTCAAAGGCAAGTAGGTCATCCAACATTTGAAGTAAAGAAATATGTAGTTCTTGTCAATCATGATAACAAAAGTATAGCAAGAGCAAACATGTCTCTATCAAAGAGGCCAAAATTGGCCATCACTAAGAGAATATATTAGAAAGAGTAAAAAAGTTTAAGATGTGACTTTGTTGAAAATTAATATGCATCTTACATTATCAATATATTGGTTTGTTTTGTCCCTTATATATGAGTGGGTTCCTCTCTTTTGCAAGTTAATTTTAAGTAAGGACGTGCACTTGTTAAACCAATTGTGATGTTACATGTTCTAATAAGTTGACCATGGCAAGTAGGTATTGTAAACAATGATAATCAACAACAAAATTCTTCGACTAGGAAGTTCTCTAGGATTTTTTAAAGGTGAATAGGTCATCCAATGTTTAAAGTAAAGTAATATGTAGTTCTTGTCGATCATGATAACAAAAGCATGGTAAAAGCAAACATGTCTCCATTAAAAAGGTGAAAATTGGCCATCACTAAAAGAACATTTCATAAAGAGTAGAAAAGTTTGAGATGTTACTTTGCTGAAAGTTTATATGCGTCTTACATTATCAATATATTAGTTTATTGTATACTTTATATATGAGTGGTTCCTTTCTTTTGCAAGTTAATTTTAAGTAAGGAAGTGTGTTTTTTAGATCATTTCAGACATCACATGTTCCTATAGGATAATAATAGTAAGCATGCATTAAACAGTGATAATCAACAATAGAAGTCTTCAACCAGGAAGTTCTCTAAGAGTTTTTAGAGGTGAAGAGGTCATCCAACATTTGAAGCAAAGAAATATACAATTCTTGTTAATCATAATAAGAAAAGCATGGAAAAAGTAAACACATCTCTATCAAATAGGTGAAAATTGGTTGTTTCTAAGAGAACATATCATAAAGAATACAAAAGTCTAAGTTATCATTTTGCTGAGAGTTTATATGTGACTTATATTGTGAATATATTGGTTTATTATTTCTTTTATGTATGAGTGGGTTCCTTTCTTTTGTAAGTTAATTTTAAGCAAGGAAGTGTACTTTTCTTGACATGGTATTAGAACCTAAATTTCAAGTAAGGTACCTTTTCACTTGTGGATTAAGTCTTCATGGAATATTATTTCTTATGTTTAGGCAAATGAAATATGTTGAAAACCAATAGATGTTCTACATTACCAAAATAGCCTACTATACTCGTTTTATGTAAATATGTTTTTTTCTCGTACAAGTTGGCCTTCAAGAAGGAAGTAGGCATTCTAAGATACTTTAAAAGCACTATGATGGAAATAACATACAAGAATGCAAGCCATTTTTGTAGTTCTATCAAGCTTATGATATTTAATCCTTAGAAACACACCACAATCATACATACATATATATATATATATATATATGTATATATGTATACATACATGCTACAAAAGCATCAAAAGAATAATTGAAGGTAGTGATGCAAAAATCCTACATTGCAAGTTCTGTCTAAAAATATGCATGCCAACCTAAAAATATCAAAAAGTAAAAAACATAGCACGTGTTGCTTTACAAATTAATAATCTTTATGTACAAAATCCTAAGAGAGGAGACAAGAGCTACGGTAGTATTATCACAAGAGAAATTTAAAATTTAAAATCTCTATCAACAAAGAATTTTTACTCTAGTTTTAGAGGCAAATATTTTGAATGTGAATAATTGTGCACCAGATAAGGCCAAGGTCATCTATGATCAAGAGAGAGAATTTACCATTGACATTGAGTAGTAAGAAAATGAATACAAATGGCCAAAGGTACCAATTACATGTGATAATCCAAAAATTAGTAAGATTTTTTTTTTTTTTTTTGGCTAAAAGGTCAAGTGTTATATAAGACTTGCTACACATTGCCTAATAAATTTTCCTTCCCATAAAAAAAGTCTAATCTTGTATTTAATTTTATATAGCATCCATTTTGGTAGTAGAAAAATTTGCAACTAGAGAAATCGAGCCTCTTTCCATGATAAAATGTTGGATCATAATGATTTGGTTGCATATTATATCATCACGCAGTTTAATGTAAAATGAACAACTTCTCTAGTCACTTCACAAAGTAAAATAGTGATTATAATGATTTGGTTGTAGATTTTTCATCCTGCATGTTATTGCAAAATGAATAATGATTTTGTTAAGTTCATTGATTTAAGTCTTTGTAAACAAATCTTGTAATATCGTAATTCATTATGGGATCCAATGCATCAATGGCTAGAAAATCTAAAATAGAGCTAGGAGCTCGTCAAAACTCTTGCATGTTGGGAATTCATAAGATTTTTCACTTATGAAGAATAAAAGTTGAAGGTGCTCCTTCCCTATTTTGAGCCAAATACTTAATTTTCCCAAAAGATAGTGCATAATAGTTAGATCCAATATGAAAGAAATGATTTGAAATTTCCCTAGATGTATTGCCATTCTTTTTATAAAAGAAATTGAGCATAAATCATATATCTTCTATGCAAAACACTTATTTTGATTTACTTTACAAAAAAGGAACAATAAAGCTAACTTGATGGAGCTACGCACTTGCCATAATGTTGTAACTAACCTTATCACACTAAACTACATGAAATCTAATTTTGTTATACATATCTTGTAGTTGTGGAAATTAGAAGATTCATGCTTTATGCAATATAAAAAATTTAGTAGTTAAAGAGATAGAAATGTCATTACCAAAACAAGAGAAAAACAAAGATAAAAATGAATGGAGAAATTCATAACCCACAGTAGCACACTCGCAAATACACATATTTTATTTCAATAATTAGTGCAAAAATTTGTTTGAAAAATAGATCTTGAAAGTAAAAAAGACATTGAAGAAATATTTATTAATGGTATTGGAAGAAAGGAAACATAAGAACATGTTATTGTAACTCCCTTATTCTAATGTTTGCTATATATATTCATGAATGAAAATTGAAGTTTTTGTCTTTCTCATTCATGCAACTACTTCTTTTCATATAGTTTCAAATTTTGTTATTCTTGATTATTTTTGTCATGTTAATCATACAAGAAAGATGGCCCATGACATTTACAAAAGGTGGGGCTATAATTTCAATTTTTCTTTGTTGAAACTTGGCATCCTCCATGTCTTTAAAAGTTGAAAATGTTAGCCAAAAGGTTAAAGTGAAGTTGAACATAAAGGAATGGGTAAGGTAAATGATTTTCTTTTCTTGTTGACCATGTCCAAAGCTTATACTTCTATGTAAAGCCAATTCGACCAAATTGTCAATTCTATCAATTGGTAATTTTCTTCTAATATCTACAAACACATGTTTACAACAATGATATCTCAAGTACTCATCTTGATACAATTGATGAATCAAATAGGTATACTAATTAGATGATAAAGAACTTTATAGCTTACTAAGCAACCAAACAATGTTAGTTTCTTAACAATATCTAATAGTCATTTAAAATAGAAAGGTCCAAAATGCTGACATTTTCATGAACAACAACACAAATTGTTTAATGAGAAAAATCAAAATAAAGCTACTACAATTTGGTTTTTCAAGTAAACCATATGTTCTGTTGGTTAACAATAAAATGTCAATTATAGTAAAAATTTAAGCAACTTGATGCTAGGTCACTTGTCCAAGAGAATTCCAATGAAGCAATAAATTTTTTTTATGATGTAACATTTACAAAAGTGATTTGTTGACTTATGTGTTGTTTTGCTTAAAGTGAAATTTTGCATCTAATTCACCAACAAACTTACATGGTTAAAGTGTCAAACCCATCTACTCCAATGAAATTGATGTCGCACACAACTTGTGTAATTTATAATAAGTATAATAAGATTTCTTAATGTTCTAATTGACACATCTACACCATTGCAAATAAATGGCAGCCATTGACAACAAAGTTTATAAAAGAGAAACTCTTGCTTATAAAGAGAAATTAAAAAATTAAGAAGAAAACTAACATCAAAGTAAATTTGTCTTTCCAAGAAGAATGGTTGGAACAATGATAGTCACATGCACAACTACAAATGTAAAGATGAAAATGTGAAGATCATGCATTGTGGTAATTGAAAATAATGGAACCTTTTCCAAGAAGATAATTCAAGGAGAGGTGAAAACCAAACCTATCTTTTTGATTGATAAATGCTTATGCAATTTTAGTTAATATATGAGACTTCAAGTGCATGTCCAAAACTGTTATAAAAATCTTAGGTGAATTCCACTTACATTTCTATCCATATCAAAGTTGTCCACAAGTTTTTTTGAAACTTCGAAGCAAGGTTCATCTTTGAACAAATAATGCTGAAAGAAAGTTTAAAAGGAAGAAAGTGAAAATAACTTGGATCTAATTAACTTCAAAAAGCCTTCAAGGAGCTTATAATCCTCTACACTTACCAATCATCAATTGACATGGTTGTCTAGATAGCTATTCTACTTCATAAATATGAGGGTGTTTTGCTTATATAAGACTAAAGTCATAACAAGCAATGAATGTCGAATCTGTTTTCAAGGAACCTTAGAGTTTTGGAATGTTAGCACTAAGAAAACTCATTAATTATAAAAATTAAGTTCAATCATTTAAGGATATTTGGCAAACTAGTAATGTATGCTCTCACTTCAATGTAAGTCTTTATTAAGGTTAAATTTTTTTATGACCAAAAACTAAATATAAGAGTATTTTGCTGATATAGGAGAAAAGTCGTAACAAGTAAAGAATTTTAATTCCATTTATACGTAACTTTAGAGTCTTGGAATGTAAAAACTAAAAAAACTCATCGGTTTCAATAATTGAGTTCAATCATTTAAGGATATTTGTCAAGTAGGTAGTGCTTACACTCACTTTAATGTAAGTCTTTATCATAATTAACGTTTCACTTTAAGTTGGTTTCAATATGCACTCTCACCAACTGTGGTCGTTGAAGTCAAATGCTAAGACATCATATTAATTATTTCCTTTAAACCTTTTTTATGGCTTGAAACTAAATATTTATTGTAATATTCATTTATGTTCTCTTTCCCTCGTTAGAAAAAACCATTTTAATGCACTGTACATCTTCTCTAATAAATTAATTTTCTGTGAAACAATCATAATAACAAGAGCCAGTGCAGTTGAAGATTAAAAGATGAAATACCTTTGCTTTACAATAACAGGGGATATTCAAGGCTTCAACAAGGAAACAACTGGGGATTCAAGGAGCACAGGAATTGAAGGTCTAGACAGTAGAAAAACTAGTTTCTTCTCTCTTACAAGATAACCACTTATCACAATTTCAATACGTTAAATTTTCGCTTACCCATGCACACAGAGCTACTACGAAGAAGTTCCGCCCACAGTCAGACACAACTCATCTTGTTGCTCCTCCAGAGACGCCTACAAAATCAAAGACTCTCCGATCCTGGTAGCTAGCTTGGCTAGACTCTCTTTTCTTCTTTCCTTCGACCAGGCAACCCTACCGAGTATGCCCTCGTTGTTTTCTTCTCGAGGAATGGCTAGCTCAGTCTTTTACGCTCATTTCAAATAATTTAATTTCATGAAATTATTTATGTGAAAATTATCTTAACAAAATTGAGATTTAAACATGATCACTTTCGTTCTCTTTTCTATACCTAACTTTTTGTCTTAAAACCATGATATTAAGGTTTTCTTAAACAAAATCGTGTTTAACTATTTTTAGGATGTACTGATTGTTCATATTGAGCCATAAGGATGGGCAGTCCATTCAGGCTCAAATGGGCCATGATCTCAATCTCTATCTGTATCTGTTGAACCTCTGGAAAAACTCGGGGCTGAGATGTCATCGAAGTCAGTGTCCAAGAATTTTACTGAGCCTTTAGCATCTTTCTCAACATTTGCCTCTATAGATGCTCCACAGATAATCCATGGACTAATCTCTACAAGCTTTTTTTGAGAAGTCAATCTCGGGGAAGTATATAGCATGATTCTACTAAAAGCAGCCAATGCCTCAAACCAAAAGAGTAAAGTAAAAGGATGAAAAGCTGTACTATCTGTCACAAAGTTACTAGAATTTCAAGCACCAACCATGCACATTTAGTAATGGAGAAACGGAGTATCCTTGGTACCAAGAAAATAATTGTATATCCATATGCACTTTCAGCCTGGGTTCTTCAGGCCATTTCAAGTAACCAAACGCTGTTATTATGAGTACACTATTGAAGCAGTACACAAATATGATTCAAAGCACACATGCAATAATACAACAATTGTTTATCTATGATACATTTCTCCTATAAATACAATATCGAATCCCAGCTCAAATTTTGTACAGATTCAGGCAGCCTCGGCAACAATGGAAATGATGAATGGATTTATTATTTAGGGCAGGGTTGATTTTTACTATGCTTTTCCACCTCGTTGTCTCTTTTCTTCTAGTGTAGTTGCTTCATTTAACATGTCAGCAGCATCCTTGTGCATGTCCAGCTTAGCAAGAGCAACTGACTGCATGTAGAAGGCCGTGGGCCAGTCTGGATACACGCATTGTGCTTGCATTGCATCTCGTAGGGCAGCATCAGGTTGATCGCATAACAGATAGCATAGACTGCGCCTAGCGAAGACAGTTGGAGAGACCATGGTTCCAACATCTATGAACTGCAAAATAAACAAAGAAAAGCAAGTTCTAGTCAGCAACTCTACTGGAACATTCATGAGTGAAAGTGTAATTGATGAATTCATTGAGCCCATAGTTGATGATAACGACAAGTGATCACTATAGAATCCGTTAGATCTATATCCACTAGCATAGGCTTTTTGGATAAACAGTAACCTAATATGCTACATCAAAGTATTAAACCTTAATTCTCACAAACTCAAATCCCAATATAACATATTGGCAGAAAGGTCCGCATGAAAATAAGGTAAAATCAGCACACAATTTCGTTCACATGGTAAATGCAAAATCATGCCTGGGAATAACAGTCAATGGCAGTCTTGAAATCTTTGTCACGAAACGCATAGTCCCCACGCTTCCTGGCATCCAGCATATCTCTCATCTGTTGGGTCCACTCTTGGAAAGACAACTGAATCAATCAAAATTCAAACAAAGCCCTTAGCATCAACTATGATAATAGTAATATGCAAGACCTACTTTTACAAGCTAATTACCTCATTAGTTCCTTCATCATCTCTGTAGTGAGCCATAACCAAGATCTGATGGATTGCTGTCAGGTCCATCCTTGAACAGGCCTCACCCATTGCTGAAAGAGGGCGCTGTGGAGTTGATGGTGCTTCCTCTTGTTTTGGAATTCCAAGCATGACATAAGATGGAACCTGTGACCCAGAATAGAGATAATCAGGCTCCTAAAAAGCACTGCTTTTTTATGTTTTGCCATATTAACAAGATTGTAAGCTAAACAAAAAGAAGCATATATCATCACAGATCCAAATGGTCAATTTTAAAAAGGCTTACATCATAAATTCACTGAGAAACTATGACTGTAGTTCACTAAAACTAATAACTCTAAGTACTTAAGATACTGAAGTATTAAAAGAAGAAATTCCCTTACATCAGGTTTGGTTTGCAGTTGAGCAAGAGTTGAAACAAGATCTTTTGTATTAGGCCGCTCCCTAGGTTCATATTGCAAACACTGAGAGGCAAGATTAACCACCACTATTGCTTCTTCCATAGAAAATTTTCCCTCCAGATGTGAATCCATCAAGAGATTGATATTTTTTCCACGTATCATGTCAAGAGCCTACAGATAAAGATCAAATTAATATCAGAGCATACCCCTTATAGAGTGAACAATGCTTAATAGATTTTAACCATGTCCATATCGCACTCATCTCAAATCTTGAGCACAAAATTCAAAATTCAAAAATTGAAGGCTACTTCTTAACCACGTAGATTGTATCTATTAATTTCTAATCAAAAGATAATGCACGTATCATTGAAATGGCTGACATTAAGTAATTATAATCCATCTGATCCAGTTGTTAACTTCAATATCCAAACATCACATAAAAATTAAGGAATGTGTCTGATTCAATATAAAATAACGGCAATAGATGTTACTATATGTTTGAACATGATTCTACATGAACCTACTTCAATTTAGAATGAGGAAAACTTAACAAAATTAAGCATGGTCCTGCACCATAAAAGCTTCTTTTAAAAGTCTTTGTTATGCACAACACCTCAATAATGGTTGATTATGACTATTTAGGAGATTGCAAAAGAAGCAACGTTTATGGAAAACAGGAAAGAGAATTGTATAAGCTCTAACTTGGAAAATAAAGTTCCGTTCAAATCTAAAATGTTGGAGACTAGAAGAAGCAAAGAACTAAAAAAATTTATTTTCCTGCATATCATAGTCCATTTAGAGAACTTTGAGTTACTAATAATTGGCAATACTGTCGAGAACAATCATATCTTCGTAGACTGTATATTGAACAACTGGCCAGGCAGAGAAAGCATATAGATACATACAAAGTACACATACCACCCATTGTGACATGAACCACTTACATGACTTGGGGGGATGTGTTTTCCACTAAGCAGATCCAGAAGAACAGTGCCAAAGCTGTAAATAACACTTTCAGGGGTGACCCTTCCTAAAATATACAAATTACGGCAATTACTAAGTAAAGCTTATACAAATGAAACTGTCAGGCAATTGAAAATAATAAAAGTAATACATAAATTTGCCCTAGAAAAAAGCTTCATATGCACTATGAACCAGACATCACAATTTTCTCAGCAATCTACCAAAACAAAGAGCAAGATAATGTAGAAAAGTGAACAGCCAAAAAAGTAAAATTATTCACACCAAAAAGAATAGGAACTTTCTCTTTAGACCTTTTTTCTGTGGGTATAATTTTTTCTCTTTGAAAGAATGGAAAGTTGACAGAATCCCAAGTACCGATGTACTGTAGATACAGTGTTTGAGAAATCATAACTTTTAGACTAAAAATTCTTCTCCAGAAAGAGCTGCATCATTTCTACCACTCACCAACTGAGAAAAAGAAAAAGAAAAAAGTGGCTGGGTATTGGGAAAACCATGTCTTTTTTCTTGAAGTTCAAAAAGAAAATGAGATTATGACCTAGAGTTTACCATAACATAGTCAATTTTTAAGGCTGTATGACCCAACAAATTCACTGCAAAACTTCCTCAAGGTGGACAGTTGTCACTGTCTAGAAACAGAAAATCCAATCTATGGTGACTCCTAGCATTCCACAAAAAGGTTCAAGGACAAATGCCACCCCATCTCTGACCAGTCTGGTACTAGCATGTCCCATTAGAATTGATGGTAGAGAATTTTGATGGCAGAATAAACACTGACATGTCACTGATATTTGAAAAGATTTTACCACGATGATTAGGATCTTACACATACTAGCAAAAGATGGGAAACTTTCCCTGTGTAGAAGGGCGGTGGCAAAAGAATACATCAATTCAGACAAAATATTTCTAGCATATGCCACAGATGAAATTGCAGTATCATCTAAGATCTACTTATTCCCCAAATTTTATTTTCTCGTCAGGAATTTGTCAGGAATTCAAAAAATGGGTCAGTCCTATGCATATGCAGCAAAGATCAACCTTGGAGAAAAGATAGACTAACAATGGTGACTGGGGAAAGACGTGATCCTCCAACATATGAAGAAGTAGAAAACTTACAATCAGACATAAAATGACTAGCAGAGTGAAGAAGTTATTACCATTTCTTAAATATTCAGGTGGAGTGTATGCAAGATTGGTGCTATAACTTTTCCCATCCCTACTGTTCTTCATCAGGCCAAAACATGAAAGTCGGGGATCACCATCCTACAAATCCATTCCAATATAAAACTTCACTCTTGATGATGGTGATTGTTGAATGATTAACTAGAACTGGTATACATAATTTTAACAATAAAATAATAATGAATTTGTGAAGGCAATACCTCATCAAAGAGAACCCTGTAGGCATTCAAATCATGGTATAATGGGCGACCTTCAGTGCTGCAGTAATCCAAGGCTTCAGCAATATAAAGTGATACTCTTAAGCGCAGGGACCATTCAATGGTTTGATTTTCCCCTAACAAGAATGAACGAAGGCCAAAATTAAAGAACGGAACTCCACCCACTTGCCAATATGATATGCAGTAGCTACAGCAACACAAATGCATCCCACACATGACATTATTTGAAAACCAATAATAAGAGAAAACCACAATACACATGCAGTAAAATGTACACCAATATGGAACAAGAATGGAAATTTTTAAAGCAGATATAGACAGTTATAAAATACAAGAACAGCTTCCAACCCAACTGACATTATGAAGCCAAGCTTAACTCAAAAAAGACAGACCAAACCTATATATGCACACCCATGTACTAGAACTGTTAAACAACCCCACCTATACCACTGGATGCAAAAAGCGGAATTTCATATATTGAGAAAGAAATTCAAAGTCAAATACTTGAAGAAGACAACAGAGCAACACCATTAACCTCGGAGAAGAGAGAAGAGAGATGCACATACTAACATTGGCTAAAAACAAGTATCCACCTCACATAGTAGACCAATGTCAACTTAAAGTCAATGCCGTCAAGATTCAAAGAAAGAAGTTAAACACGAAAGACAAGCTTAATGACCATACGAACCAGAATAAATTAAGAGCTAACGGAAAAACGTTCTTGGCTACTCTAGTTAGCAGCTAAAACAACAAATCAAGAACCAAAAACAAGAATCCAAGGTAGAATGCAGACATACAGTGAAACAAATGCTTGGCAAGAGTATCATTAGGCATGTACTCAGCAACCAGCAGCCTCTCATCTCCGTCACAGCAGTAACCAATCAGATTGGCCAGCCTCTGATGCCTCAATTTCCCAACTCCCCACGCCTCATCCTACAATACCCAAAACACATAATTTCCCACATATCCAACTTTCTTCGGCACGTATAGAACCCCAACGACCAAAATAAGAGCGAAAGCAAAAGTAAAGGGCTTTACCGCAAACTGTTTGGGGTCTGGCCAAGCCGCCTTAGTAAACTTCTTCACCGCAATCCATCTACGGTTGGGGAGGCGGCCCTTGTAGACGAGATTCGGGGCCTTGTCCCCGCTCTCGGAGACGATGAAGTCGGAGCTGAAATTGCTGGTGGCAACCTTGAGGTCCGAGAAGGAGAACTCGGAGAAGGAAGAGACTCCCCCTCCTCCTCCACCGCCAGGTATCGGGTCGGTTCCAAATGAAGGTGGATGGGTCTGGGTTTGGAGCTGGGCTTGTCGCTCTTCCTTTTCTGGGTGCGTCTCTGACAGAAACGAGGACTCACAGCAACCCATGACTCAGTTTTGCTTTTTGCTCTTGATCCTACCTTGTGTAAACCAATCCTGGGGTTAGAGAACTCAAGGGAACATGCGGTAGTATTTATTCAGTCTCAAAGAGATGGGTTTGCTCAGTTTTGCTTCCCTTCCTCTTCCAATCTTCTGTAAAATTGGAAGCAAAGGTTCTCTTTCTCTCTCACTTCCTTTCCCCGTCGACTGTTTCTGTATTCACACCATGGACAGTGTTGTGTAACAGAGTTAATCCTACTTAAATCACCAAATCCATATAGCCAGCCAATCACTCCTCGACATGGAAGCGTATTTTTGAGTATGTAAACCGAAATAGCGGTGGCTGCTGCCTTTAGACGCACCTTGACCTCCGTATTGTTTGTGATAAACATGAAAAAAAAAATTCCCTTTTTTGTTTGATCCAACCAAAACCTGGTCTACCAATTCTGTCCCACCTTCCTTTTTGAGGTTCTGTACCTTTTTGTATGACAGAAAGTAATTTCCACACATCTCTGTTCTAAATTTGAAGCCTGATTTTTCTTTTAGAGAATGTGAACCTAACAAAATTGAACATACTAATCATATATCATATAAGTATAAAGAACATAATATAATCTTAATCGCTTATCTATTAAGTTGTTAAACATAAATACAAATAGAAATATAAAATTTATTAGAGGCTGACTTAGAGGTGTTAAGATAAATATGAAAATTTGCAGAACCTTTTATGTGGCCTGATATGGACAAACTCAGTGGCTTTAAGTTGACAACGTGTGTAGTGCATGTTTGTGGAAGGAAATAATGATTACTATTGTGAGGGACAGAGGAGAGCATATGATCCTTTGGACCCCAAAATATGAAGCAGGGACCTGCATTTTGTAGGGGGAGAAAAGCGTAAACGATTTGGGTGCTGTTTTGGTTTTTGGCCCTTTTTTCTAATGGAAATGCTTTACTGCAGGATACCCTAACGTGCCATGGCGTTGTTCTTTTTGTTCTGTAGAGAGAGTATCTTGACGCCTATTAGGTGTGAGTTGGTTGGCAGGCACAAATTCTTTATTCTCCACCAACAGCTGCACTGTTATCTTTTTATTTTTTTATTTTTTATTCCACTTTATAATAGTGACATATAGAGTATGTCATTTTCTCCTTGAAGCTTAGATAAACTTATAAAAAATACTTAACTAAACCTTTACATAAAAAAAATACTATATCAAGATATTAATAATGTGAGCTAAATATTATTTGACATATATCCCCTAAATGTTAACTAATGTCTGAATGATGAAATATAATGAGAGAGGAATTATGGATTTTAATATTATCCTTTGGAAATAAAAACCATGAAAACCAATCTATAATAAAATATTGTATTTGAGTTTGAACTCTATTATTATGTTTCTAAACTAGAAATTACGAAAACCAATTCATAACTAAATATTGTATTTGTGTTTAGACTATAATATCATGTTTTTGAGTTAAAAATCACGAAAAATGATTTTTTTTTTCTTTAACACTAGTTATTAAAAAGAAAGATTCTTAGCTTATAAAAGGATATTAATCTAATATATCATCAACATAAAAAAACTATTATTAGACACGTTCTTTTCCATGACATGGACAGAAATAAAGATTCAGGGTAGGCACCGTTGCTTGACAGATTTCCCCAGACAAAGAAAGAAAATGAAAAGCAGGATTGGATCCTTGTACGAATTCAGCATTGGCTGCTAAAGAACTCTGGTTCCGCAACCTTTAGCACCATTATCATATTCACAACTTCGAGAGGATGCAAGGCCAAAATCAAATGATATCGACTGCAAATCTTGTTTGACAAGGATGAAAACTTCGCAGACTCCAGGCGCAGAGTCGCGGGGACAATCAATACATAGACATCAGCATATTGGTCAATTCCCAGAGGTCAAATCAATTACTACATCAGCTAGATAAGCATTATCACAACGGCAGCAGATTACACTGCAAGGGTCTCTTTTTCTCTGCTAAAGCGTGATGAAGTTGGCAGAAAGACTCCTCCACGATTCTTCAAATCATTCTAATCAAAGACTGCTTTTTTATTGGATATGCTTGCAGTTTACTGGGTTTTCAGAAAGTCTGCTATACAATAAATTATGACAAACGAAATATAAGAAAAAAATTGATTTACCAACTATAGTATTTCTTTGGGCTTACCCTGACTTGCGTCAACCTGAACAGCCCCGATTGCCTATGCTTACACTGAATCCTAATACAAAACTGCAGGGAGAAACCCGCATGGAGGACACAATCAGGCCCGTCCCATTAGCCTTTCATTTAGAAATCAACGCCCCGAATGTCTTCACGGGGAAACCTGGAACTCCTGGATGGGAAATTGCTGGCAGATGACAAGCCAAACCCACAGCTCGTTGCTGTACATAATGCAGTGTGAATGGTTCGTTATGTGATCCCATGAACAAGACAGATTCAACAGGTTTTGCACCCCGTTGGCCCAGCAGCAGCAGCAACTGCAGCGGCTGGCTCATGCTAGCCCTTCTTTACCTGTGAAGAATCACCCAATTGCAGTGATAGGCTGAGTATGATTGGAACAGCTGATATTGAAACCCCCCAACCTCAGAGTTCAGGTTCACCAGCTCTACCCTCGGTGACATGAACCACCAACCAAAGCAATCCATTACAGGCCCCAACAAATGGAGTAAATGATGCCCATATGGAATAGGCCAAATTCATTCAGCTGCATATTGACAAGTCCTTCAAAAGATCTCAAGTTTCAGAAAAATTTTCGACAGGGCTGGCCGGCTGTAGGTGATGAGCAAATTTACGGATGCAAAAGCTTTGGCACTTCTATTAACCACTCAGTCCTGTGGAACTCTTCCACGCTCCTCACGAAACCTTCTATTTTCTTCTTCACTACGTTCCAAAAGTTCCTCGTAAGCTTTCACAGAGTCAGCTGTAAATTTCTCCAACGCCTCAAAGATATCTTTTAGACAGGATTGTAGACTTCGATTGCGAGTATCACTCTGATACACAGCCTCTCCAACAGAAAGATTTTCACCATCCCCGGAGACCATAATCATTTTCTTGCCTAATGCCCGCATCTCCTTCTGTATCCTTTGGTCCTCTCTATCAAATTGTCTAACCTTCCTCTCCAGATCCTTGTTTCCCATGAGCCTTTGGTGCATTTCTTGCTTATCTTGTTCCAAGATCTGAAGCACACTTGACGCAAAAGCACGCATAGAATCGAGCACTTGTTTTTCAGATATTCTCTCCAAAGCTAGACACCACTGATTACAGATTACAAAAACTGGTGGTGCACCAATTCTACCTGGTGAAAATGGAGCTATCCCGTCAACAGTTTCCTCAGGTTCATTTGGAAGACATTTAAGAAGCCAACCATTCAAGGCTTTCACATACCCCTTCTGGGCAGTTACCCAGGTAGAGAATGTGACACTCCACCTAATAAGCTCATGCCCAAGTTCCAAAGTGGCATCCACATCACTGGGCTTCTTGCCTGATCCTATTGGACCTAAACCTTTGGCTTCTCTGACTGCTTGGACCTGACTATGATGGCATTCAAGCATACATTTCCACATTCTTGACAACCTGAAGGAAAAGTATTCCAGATTAACCGCCATCAAGGCAGGCCATAATAAACATTTAACATATGTATGCACTAGGTTGTCAGTTATAATATTCCAAATTAGAAACAATGGAAGATGAAACATGTGAATATAAGCACAGAAGACAATATAGTTGACAGTGAACTAGAGATAAAAGAGCCCTCATGCGGATTCCAACTGATGTGGTTTTCTTTGCTAACAAACACTAATTTGTACATACCACAACAAACGCATACTCTTTTCACACAATTGGCAGTGGAAACCCACCACTTTCATTTTGCCTCTTCAATGCCAGCCAGAGCATGATCTCACAAAATTATATTATCTGAACTATTCTTCCACATTTGAAAGACCGATTATTTCCTCAAAATTGTTGTGTGGGTGTATCTACATTCATTAACTAGCTCAAAGAGCAGTCATCTGTCTTCTTCCAAGGAAATCAATAAACAAAAGAACCAAAACTCTACAACTGCCTATGAATAGAAGAAACAAAGGGGAAAAAAAATTCAGAAATTTTTGTATGACATCACTCAAATTTGGACTCCAAGAATATCGCTCTCATTTGACATATCACAGAATACGATATATTAGAAGATATGATTAGAATGACACTAAAACTGGTGTAGAACTCCGGCAGAAATAAAATTTAACAACTAAGAAAGGAAAATGAAAAGAAGAAAAACAAATAAATGAAAAGAGCACTCTCCTACCTTTCCGTGCACTTTCAAGCATTTTAAACTAGCTAGACCTTGGGACCAGAACCCATTTGTTTTCTGATCCCACTTTCCACCCTGTTTTTTACAGAAGGAACAAGGCCAAAGAGGCCAAGCATTTTACTTTAGATCCACTTCAATAAACATATGCACTGCAAATCAACAAACATGATGTCTTAAGATAAAAATAAGGATAACCAACGGAACTTGAGGGACTAGTAGAAAGATCGTTACTGTTACCAACCTAGGTAAAAGCTTAGTTTGTGAACTACTTTTACCTAGATATGCACCATAACTATGCTGCAATAATTAGCTACTAGTATGTGCTACAGCCCATAATAACCGCTTAATTCTTCTCTTTTTCTTTTATTCTTCTATGCTTTAGCATGAAACAATTCTTAACCATAGCTTTGAATAACTATGTGACAGGTAATTAAAGGGTCTCATAACATCCCAAGGTCCTACGCCACGTCTCTCCTCAAATAATGTGGACCATCCTATCCAAAGAATGGAGCAAAAATATAAGCTGTATACCAGTGTCTCAAATTATAATAGTTCTCTAGTCTTCTTCATAACACAGTAAGATATATCACAAAATCAAAGAGCAATTTATCAAATTTGACAATCAAAATTACGAACAAAGCCATGTGATCGCAAATATGCCATGATAGCCAAAAAAATAATAACAATAAATAAAGATAAACATACATAAAATTAATCCAATCATGTGAAAATCATAGGAATAGATTGGAGATGCTAGCATCAGTGACATCAGGATGTAAACACGTAAGAGAGAGAAGAAAAGCAACAAAACGCAAGTAGAATAGATCCACGAACCCTATAATTAATTCATTTAGTAGTGGCCACAGCTCTTCATCCCTACTCTTGCTTATCGCCACAGATGTCCTGTCAACAACCTGAATTGCCATTCCTATTTTTGTGGACAGACTTCTTACTAAAGTACGAGTGGTATCAATCTTGTGAAAATCAGCACCCTTTTGGTCTAAAAGATTCAGCCTATTTGCCTTCCTATCATGGAGTACCCGCATTTTTTCCTCAGCCTGCAAAATGACACCACATTAGCAACTAAGAGAAAGTTACAAAAGACAAGATTAGGTCATGGAGGAATTGGAAAAGTGTTTAATGTCCTAATATAGGTATAAACCACCAAAGAAGTCAGGACCCATATATTTGGTACAGTAATGACTGAGACTTTGTATTATTCATGAAACAAATGGGCACTATACAATTGTCAAACCATGAGGATTCCAGAGCGATAAAAATTTAATAGCTGAATTCAACATGCTAATGCATACCTTAACTTCATGATAGAGCTTCTTCTCCCAAAGATATAGTTTGTGTAAGGTAGATGAAAGATTTCTAGATCTCAAACTCAATACATCTTCATCATTGCCCAGCTGAGAGGGACCGGCCTTATCAGCAGAGGATGAAGACTCCGCAGCCTTAGAAGAAGAAGGCTGCGAGGATACCACTGACATCGGCGGAGCAACCACGTGCAACATCTTGGAAGAAACTGAAATCACACAGATCCATCAAATTAACAGTTTAGTAGCAACTAAACAAAGTCCAAACCAACCCTTAAACCGCCTAACTCAGCATCAAAACCAGTAACAATTTACAGATCAAATAAGCTAAATTAACAAGATGACAAGCAGAAACTCCAATTAGGTACCTTGATAAACGCTATGTTTTCGGTTATAAGGAAACTTTCCCACCTCAAGCAGCTTCGCAATCTCAGTCCCTGACTCAGAAGCCCTCTCAAACTGAACCTGTAACTCCTTCGCCACCTGAAATACACTCAACGGTCCCTTATACCCGGTCCTACTCTCCTCCCCCCTCTCCTCACCACCAACAACTTTCTTGTCCACCACATGCACGTCATACTCCACTGGATCACTTTCCGCCGCAGCACTCGGCCTCGACTCGTAGAGCGACGGCGACGCCTCATTGTTTGCCACCACAGACTTGGAATGACTCCCACCACCACCATCACCAACGTTCTTGCCCCCTTCGGCAACAAACTTCTGATGCCCATGAACCTCCTTCACCACCTCATCCTCGTCCTCCAACTCTGGAATCCCCTCTTCGTCTCTCAAATCTTTAGAGTTCCTGCCCGGCGTAAACGCCGCGTAATACGCATCATAACTCTCAAAAGGGTTCAAGAAATCCCACGCCGAAGCCCTCGGAGGCGAGGGCGGAGGCGGCGGCTTCTTCGACGAGCTCTCCGCCGAGTGGTTCGGCGAATTTGCATAGTATCCACCACCACCACCACCACCATAATTACCATAACTGAAATTGGAAGGAGCAACCCCATAATTCGAAGAATAAGCACTGGGACTAATACTAGGATTAGTGTTTCCATAATAAGGATAAGGATAACCAGAAGAAGAGGATTCACCCATATACACCGGCTCTGGACTCATTGGCCTCCGCTCGTACACAACCGAAGGCGGTGTTACTTTGTTCTTCATGTAATTCATGTGCATAAACCCACCACCACCACCACTACCAACGCCGCCACCTGAATACATATTTTCAAACTGAAACGGAGCCAGCTCTTCAAATTGACCCATATTCCCATTGACATCCGCATCCGGGTACTCAATATGGTGGAACGGCGAGGAAGTATCCGAGAGATGGTGGTGGAACGAACCCAAATCGTCTTCATCGGAGTCCGACCCGGACTTGAAGTCGAGGTGACCTGAGTCTTCACGATGTACAACCGGCTCTCCCTTCTTGTGGGGCTTCGAATTGAGCTCTGGGGATTCCGGCGACGCGCCAGTCGTGAGGTCTTGTTCGAGGAAGTGGTGGAGGGACTGGCCAATTCCTTTGAGAGAGTGAATGTAATCAAGGTGGGCCTTGGCCAGCGCGTAGCGCCTGTGCATCGCCTCATCCAGGTAGGCCAGTCTGTCCCGGCACAGCGAGACCGCCGGCAGATCGTCCACCTTGGAGGTCGAACACCCCATTCGAAACTCCCAAAAGCCTCAACTCAAAACTACAAAGCCCAAGAGAAGAAGGGAAAAAAAAAAAAAAAAAAAACTCGGTGGCTATAGCAACGGACAGTATCGCATGCTCAAGTTGATTTTGAATTCGCTAGTTAGCCCTCTCCGTTTGTTTCTCAGGAAAATCAAAAACCAGGGTTTGTGGAGCGGAGAAAGGAGATAAGAAAAGGAAAGAAAAAGAAAACAAAGGACAGAGAGGGAATCTTTGCCAGCTCGGAGACTGTCGTCGGTTTGTAGCAGAGGAGAGAGTGAGTGACCATGAGAGAGAGATGAGAGAGAGATGAGAGAGAGAGAGGGAGGGAGCGCTTGATATGAGCCTGTGGGCGTCGGTGTAAATATGTGAATTTTTTCTAGAAGTTAGGGTGTACTTTTTAGAAACCTGCTTTAATCTAATTTTCCCATTTTCTTTGATTTTTCTAATTAATTGGTTTCCACAGCTCGAAGGAGCTTGCGTTGGTTCGTTAACAGAGAGGGAAGATCTGCAATATTCTATTCTGGAACTGGGGGACCGAAGACTTGGACAGCAGCGATAAACTTTCAGGGGGTGTTTGGTTTGACGGAAAGTTTGACGCTTGCTTAGGGAATTTTCCCTGTCTCGTCACCTGCTGAAGCCCTTACAGAATTGCCCTTCCCCATTTTGTCTCTCTCTCCACAACTCCATTCTTCTTGCTCGGAGACTTGGTAACTCACCAACTTTTTGGGTCTTTCCAAGAATCATGTTTTCCTGCGTTTAAACCTGTTTGTTTCCTGGGAATTACAGGGACAAATGCTCCCTCCCTCCCCAGTTGCTGCCTGGAAACATAGGATGGACCATGCTTTTTGGGTCCTCTGGGGTATGAAATTTCCTGGCAGAAAACTGATGGTCCCTCTGTGGAATATTTTGCAGAAAATCAGTGCTCCAATCACATTTGGAAATGTATTAGGTTGGAGATGGATTTGGATCCGATAAGGTCATAGTTAATTAACTAATTAAAAGATTTGAACAAATAGTTAATTGTTAATTTCATCATAAGTACTGCATTATCAAAAAATTAAATATTTCTGATGGATAATTTTAAACTTGATAAGTTCATTATTTGTTAGCAAGACTTCAAATTTCTTAATATTACATGTCAGTCTTTATCAAAATGATCACCAGCACTCATTATAAATATAATTATACTAAATATCAAACACTCTTTATATAGAATCTGTTGAGCTAAAAGGTAGTTTGCTGGAGAAATAATTGCAAAATCAAGTCGGTGAAAAAATCATTGTAGATTTCTAACTAAGAACCAATCATTATGAAGAGGGGAAAGGGGAAAATAAAGAAATGGGATGTCACAGGGACTGAACCGTACAAGGTAAGAAACTTGCAAGAGAAGTAGATAAAGGTGAAAAGTAGAAAGGGACCATGCACCAACAACTTTGACCCGTTACATGCCCTTCTTCCCAATCTACCGTAGCACCAAGAATAACTTTTTTGGCAGGGCTGGGAAGAACTGTATCTTGCTCACCAGAAAAGCCAGCAACTTGCTTACTGCCCACATTTAATCAGAAACCATTTGAAAAAGGGCAGAAAAGAGTTATTTGAATTTATGTAAAAAGTGTTAGAAGTTATAAATGCCAACTTGATAGACATTACAAAGGTCGTATACTTGATAGACATTCTTCCCACACACAAAAAAAAAAAAAAAAAAAAACCTAATAAATCAGTTAATACGATAATAAAGTATAAATTTAAATGAAATAGTCTTTTATTCATCTTGATGAACTGGTTCATTAATGGGAGTTGTTTTCTTTTCTTTTCTTTTTCACAATGAGCAGTTTCTATCGCGCTCTAAAAGGATGTTTGTTTCATAGGGAAAAAGAAAAGGCCATGCCGATGGCAACAGCAGCAACACCCACATCTGGTTTTATAAGATCCTAATTGCACCAGATGGGGAAATCCTGGACACTCTCACAATGGTGTGTAAAGTATATGGCATTGAGTGTTATTTTTTACCATTATGTAGTCCATTTGTTGTCATGGAAATATGTTATGGTCATTTCACATGGGTGTCTTTATTTGAACCGCAACCGAGAAGGCCTTGAAAGCTATGCATGGCGGACGGCAAAATCTAAGCGTTTGCTGCAGAAAAAGGACCTGGAGACCAAAATATACGTCATAAAGACGAGCATTTGGACAATCTTAGAATAGACTTAACGGACGGGGGAAAGCGAACTGTCTTTGTTCGTTAATGGTTGTAGGATTAAGCTGTCAACGTTCCAAAGTCGCCATCACCCATTGACCATCTTCGCTTCATTTCCATGGCAGTAAAACGTCAAGCAGACGTGTTCAACTGGGTCTGTGGTTCCGGCTCCACCCATGCTGCTGGCGTCCGTCTGCAAGAGCCTTGGACGCATCCTTCTTCTAACTACTTCGTTGAGAAGCATGTAGAAACCTCTTACATTCGTCGTCTTCACACAGCGTGTTCAGAAAAATTCTTCCAGGCACGCCTGTTCTTTTCTTCTTTTTTACTTTCCCAGCCTCCAAACAAGACATTAATAGAATATATTTGGACACCATAACAATTGAAAAGCATGGAGCTATAGATTTGGATCTAATAATATTCTATTTCCCAAGTCATTTTCCCCCTCATCACCCACGTAAGATTCCATCCATGCCTGAAACTCCAGCGGTTTTCACAATATTCTGCAGAAAACTTTTTTCTGCAGTTGAAAAGTGGGCATTTCTTTAGTTTATTTGCTGTGGAATGACACTGTAGCGAAAAATATTCTAAGCAAACCCCGACCTAAACAACTGGGGAAGGAAAGTGCATGATGGGACGCCATGGCAGAAGCAAGAAAATGGACACCCAGCGTGTTTTCTAATACTTTTCAGACGCCTGCCGCTGAATATTCAAAGTCCAAAATCAGGTGCACATGTGGGGAAGACTCTTCTAAGAGCAAAAGAAGTGGCTGCGCACCGTATTGACCTCACCTGCCCATGCACCACAATCTTAATTCGGAATGTATTGTCATTATAGGTAGATGGTTTCTGATCATCTTCTGATAAAATATTATTCATCTTCAAAGTGATTCTGCATTAGAATATTCTCCATAAAGATTTTGACAAGACACCGCGTACCATTTTCTTTTATCTAATGCTTTGTGCTGCCTTTTTTGAAATGGTGCTTATGGTTCAGTGTGAAATCCAAATTAGTGGAAGGGTATATGATATAATCATAGTTTTAATATATAATCCAATTTGACATAGTAGTATTATTATACCAAATCTCATTAATCATCGTGTTTTTTTATTATCAATCATATTCATTAATTTCCTTATTTTATCAAGGATTTCTTTTTCAACCCACGAGTGTTACTTCAAAGTGTTCTAAAATCAAGATTTAGTTGCAACCATCCAATTTATAAACCTTTTTGGACTTTTCAATTTTCCAATTGATGAAGCATTGACAAAAGGTCCTACAAGATATGTCATCAACACTTATTATTCTCTCCAATAATTGCATGGTAACAAACACGAAACGAAATTTGGGGTGTTTCAATCCTGTCAAGGGGCGACCCTCTTGCCAATTGGGTGAGCAGCTCGAGTTTTTTTCACAATATTGTCAACTTTGGGTGGAGATCACTGAACTTCATGTCCATCATGTTACCCCAAGGGGGTCCGGAAGATAAACCATCGTGTACTGCATCAATTATGTGAATTGACGTTGATTGTAAGGCAAATTGGTAAGGTTCTCCATATTTACAAGACTATTTAGTCATGTCATCATCTCCCCAAAGTAGTGTGCATGAGCATGACAAGGGAGTTAAAGAGAAGCTTTCTTGGGTTTTTGTGAAGTTCAAGAGTGGTTCAACATAAAGGCAGAATTTCACTAAAATAAGCTAGGGCAGGAACTTTATGGGTTAGTTAATCTACTATGGTCACTTTTTTTGCCTTCCGTAACTCTCTCTTCTACGTCTTCTCAAAAGATAAACCAAAACCCTAAATTTATACAACCCATTTTCTTACGTAACTTTTGTCTTGAGATTATAATCTAGAAATAGATGTACATTTCACGAAAGAAAGAGTTTTAATGATTGTGAAAAAGGTTTATTTTTTAAAAAATTTATTTTCACCTCAAAAGTCCATTCAAAATATGAAAGGAGGGAGTTCTAAGTCACATATGTTTTTTCCTTAATCAAGCAAAGAAGATGTAAAAAAATAAGTATCAAACCTAAAACCTCTTAAGCAAAAAAAATCTTATGTGACAAGTAACATATTTCATAATATTACGAGATTAAACATCTATACCAATAATACACATCTTCGTTATAATGGTTCAATTCAAACTATCTCATAATGCTATTTTCTATATAAACTAAGCTCACATAATCTATATGAGTATTAAGAAAATATTTAAATTCTAATATCATGTTAAAAAAAACCCACGTCAATAACTCTATACTAACAATATCTTAAAATTGGTTTTTAAGAGAGTGTAACAATTCTAAATAAAAATATTACAGTTGACAACGTAAGATCTAACATTTAAATTTTAAAATGTCCACCATAATATATTTGCCTCGATAGAGTTTATGAATTTATTCAAACTTAAATTATGATATCCCGTTAAAGAAGAGGACGAGGGAATTTCCAAAAAGGCAGCACAATCGAGCATTTTACACCTCTAGTTTTGTCCACACCTTCTAATCAGTCGTCCAAGGATTGATCAAGGGAATAATTATTGCCGCTGCAGTACTGGGTCCTTTCAATGGCAGCTAATTCCGGGATAATCTGAATAGCCATTGGTACTGCTCTGCACTCATCTCGAGCAAACAGTGAGCAGACAATGTTCCCAGTGATTAGTCATGGGACAAACATGTCATGTGGGCACGGCTTCTCTTTTATAAATACTCTATATTTTGATGTACCTCCACCAATGGTGCTGAGTTAGGCTGAGATAACTAGAGCACAGATGCTCCAAAACCAGGTACTACCTTGTTCGAGCTCGATTTGCCTTGCTCACCTACAAGGAGATTTCGAATCCTCCTTTTACTTTCCCTCGATCTTCCTGGGATCCCGAGCCAAATTAGAGTTTCCCAGCTGATAAAAACCTAAAATAGGACTAACCCAATGCCAGAAGATCTACCACTGTAAATGTTGCCAAAGGTTAAAAACTCACTGCCAGTTCTGCAGAAGAAAACAACTTCACCTTTACAGTATATCGTATAAGGTAAAAAGTTCGATCTACCCAGAAGAAATTTGAAAGGAAGATTGTAGAGAACTCATTTGGAGTCATCTCTGAGCTTTTGGAGGTTCAGAAAAAAGGAAAATTCCTGGCCATTCATGTCTTTAGACCCCACTTCAAGGCGGTAACTCGGACAAAGGGTCAAATGCTATGATTACAAGTGTACCAACCAAGAATTCAATGCCATAATTTCCCGTCATTTTCACTTTCTTTTTTCCTCCATTCAGTGATTCAAGCTTTACGTCTCTGAATTTGCCTTTATGGGTGAAAACCACAGCTGTCAGAAGGCAGTATCTCTTCTGCTGTTGGCCGGTAGTATTGAAAATTTTCTTAAGAATATCTTTATTACTACATTAATGTGTGTTATTATAAAATATTAACCAAGATACAACTTATCACAAAAATGTTAAGTGGTTATATGACAAAATTAATTGGAATTAACTCTGACTGTTATACATTTTATTCATTAACCATTAATCTTCTGTCAAATAAATACCAGCAAAGATAGGTTGTATATGTATAGTAAAAAGTTGATTTTCGTATTATAATTAACTTATAAAGAGGAGGTGGAGAGAGATTCTTAAGTAGAATTTAACCAGTTTGTTTTAATCTTAACATGTCCTCTTGTAACCGACATAGGTTGTAGATTCCATTACGAGGCTAATACACTTCTTTACCATATTAATGGTTTTCACCTTGTGGACCTTAATGTTAAGAAAACTAATTTGTTTCTGTCAAAATGGCTTGAAAGGAGATGGTTTGTACTTAATTTAAGAAAGATTTTGAATGTAAATATAAATAATATAGAACAGTCTCAATATCAAATGTCACATAGAAATGAATCTAGAACATCTTGCTTTGGCACAAACAGAGCTAACACGACTAGGTTAATTTGTATTTCTTACTAATTTAAAACACCTATGAACTGGTTTTGATACTGGGGCTCACAAGTTTGGAGGTCCCCATTTCTTCGTCAAGTACTTCCTACAGTCTAAAGGTACAACTACGTGTAGTCCCATTTGTACTGAATCTTTGGCGACATATTCAAATTTTAGAGAACGTCTTCAAAACCTACACGTCTATGCCCATGTCTTTTTTGGCCAAACTTCGGACCCATGGACCAAGAAGCGCAGATTTTCAGGAACATGGAATACCACTGAAAGTTCTACAGTACAAAAGCACGTGAGACGTTAAAGCTCTGCAAAACCATTCGGAGTGGAACACGAGATGAAGTTTGAATTGATCTAAAAAGGAGATGATTGGCCCCATGCAAGCTACGGTAGTGGAGATCGCATTCATTATCACTTTCTACAAGGGATGATGGAGATCTTATGAGCATGGCCATCATCTTCCCTGAATAGCATTGCAGAAGAGAACAGGAACCCAAGTAAATGTTGAGGAAATAATGATCTCTTTAAGCAATCATCTTGGATATTATTGCGATCTGGGGGGTCACCAGGATGCTGTAATTTCAGAGTTTTGCTGCATAGAACTGTAGTTTCCACAGAATATAGATTTCGTATCCAACCAAACCAACGTGGGCCATTGCTTAGAGAATCATGATAAACACTCGGAAAATATGGACAAAATCGGTGGGCAATGAATGATCCAGCTTTTCGTGCAGTCAGCTTGTGCCTGAAAAATGAAATAGATCAGAACAAAGGTCACGTATCTTTCATCGATTGCATTGTTAGTGGATTAGGCAGGGCTACGCCTATAAACGTGACCGCTCAACACCAGCAGACAACCCATTTTCAGTTTTCGTCGACCATCACCATCTTGAACGTGTAAAGTAAGAGAAAAGGTTTCCGTTTTTCAGTCTGAAAAAACTCTTTATGTTTATAAAACATCCTGAATTCTTCGTAAGTGTGTACTTACCTTCTTAGTATATATATGATATCATAAAAAATGACATATATTTAACTTGAAATCATATTACATTAAGTAGAAAAACTCATCAGTTTATAAATTACTTTTCTAACCTATTATGTTTCTCGTATGAAAAACCTAACACATCTCTTCATTTCAAAGGATAAAATCTTGAAACTTAGTTCTTAATACATCTTTTAACAATGTAAAATAATAATTCTGTACCACTTAATTAACACCAAAATTAATGTTATTAAAGCTTTTATCCTTATGTGGTGGAGTAAAACTAGTAAAACATGCACAAGTTAAAAACATATTTTTCCTCTGAGAACTTATTTGTAAAAAAGAATATCTTCATTTTTGGGAAATGTAATTCACTAATATATTAATAAAAAAGTCCTTACTTTACTTAAAATTCAAAGTTTAATATTATATTAAAAAGTTATTTATTTATTGTAAATAATTTATCCAAGTCAAGCTATGTCTAGGTTCAGCCATCTGAAGATGTCCCTAGAAGTGGAAGTCCAGGAAAAACCATTTTCTGAGTCTCCATCATCATCTTCCATCCTTCTCAAAGTCGCACTTTCAATCGAGTGAAGTGGCACAGGGAGGCACATACCATAGGCTCTCCCCCTGCTGTCCTTCTCGGCCGCGACTTCTCTCCCATTACGTTATACCATCTGCAAAGCAATCTCGATTCCTCTGGGGTTTTCCTTGTGTCAATCTCAAGAGCCGTCATCAGCCCCTCGTCTCTCCCAATCCCTTTCAGAAGGAAAGCTCCGTGTTCTTGAACCAGAATGAAGAAGGAACAGTCATGGTATCAAATAAAGAATTTAAATCACTTGCAGAGAATCCTATGCATCATTGGCTCATTACCCATCTGCACGTGATAAGGATTTAAGATAATCCTTGTCCTATCAGGTAATCACACAGGTCCTCCATTGAAGAACTGGCCATGAATTATTGAGCCCCATGGTCGAGGAAAGGACAAACCTGTCACAGTAACTGAGAGAAGAAAAAGGCATGACGCTGGAATCATGCGCCAGAGGAAATTGTTTTAATTGTTGATTGCATCCATCTCGTCCAAAATGCTGTATCTTAACCTTGCACTACTTTACTATTCCCGGAGTGCTAATGTACTTGTCACAGCACGTGTCATGAAAGTGAAAAGAGTAAAGAGATCTCAAAATCAGTAGCACAACTGATGCAGGAGTGGTCCAGGGATCCATAATTTTTGGCACAATATGGAAGGGTTTTGCATGAAGTAAATATTAATAATACTTTGTGAATGTCAACTTGATTTTAATAATATTCAACGTTTATATTAATCAAAAAATGAAATAAAATAAAAAGATGATGTATATGAGCTTAAGAAGTGATAATGACTTCACTTTCTTTGACCAAAGTGATGAAGAGTCATAAGCCATCTTTTCATTACTGAGGTAGTTGTTCTCTATGAAGGGTTGAATGGTTGGTGGGAATTAATTTTACCAAGTTATTGTTCTTATGGTCGGCTAGTGTTTAGTTTAATGATTAGTAAGTATAATTTAAAATCTCTTAATCTCAAATGTGATATTCTAAAAGTATATAAAAGTGATTGCATAAGTTAAAAAAAAATAGTTTTTTTTTTTAAAAAAAATATGTAATTTTCAAGGTTGGATAAAAATATCGTGTTCATTTCATTCAATTATTCAAAAGAAAAAGTAAACTAATATATTTACAAACAAAAAAATGGTTTTTATTGTTAAAATGTCTTAAAGCACCCAAAGTCCTATCATTGTTTTTCTAATCTTCTCATATTCACAAGCTGCCCTAGCAAAAATGATACTCAACCTCTCCAAAATATTAAGCACATAGGGTAAACTATTAATTAAGCACATGGGTTTTTGGGGATTCCCAAATTCAAATGCTAAAAATATATGATTCTAATAGGAA
This sequence comes from Casuarina cunninghamiana, assembly GCA_028551485.1. NCBI lineage: Eukaryota > Viridiplantae > Streptophyta > Magnoliopsida > Fagales > Casuarinaceae > Casuarina > Casuarina cunninghamiana. The sequence goes on from CM052369.1 coordinate 20,897,068, forward strand.
TAAAGTGACATTGATAATGCTCAACTTTGCAGGGTTGAAATATGTTATAAAATACAGCCTCCTTTTTGGGGTAACCGAAGATGCTGATACAAACAAGTTATAATAACAAGTGCTAACATCTTTCATGTGAACTGTCTGAAGTTTGTTTCGGTTCAGAGGTGATGGATTTCGTTGTGGGCAATCATTATCACATGCTAGTTTTGTTAAATTATGCAAGTTTTACGCTGTTCATGCATGTTTTGCCTGTTTCTTTCTCTTTCTCTGATGTTTCTTCTTTTTCTTTCGCCGTAAATGCAGGGTTTAGTGCTTAGAGCTGTGCTACTTTTGTGACATCTCTACGCTCAACATCTTACTTTGTTGACGCTGTCCTTTCACGCTGCATAACATTATGATTGTCCTCACAAAGAGCCAGAAAATGGCAGGCGAGAGCAAGAAGGAAGCTTGTTTAGAGTTTTACATGTGAGTCCAGGACAGGTACCGAACTTTCTTTTCAAAATGCTTGTCTTTAACGCGGTTTGATGTTTGGAGAAACACACTTTGACACAACCGCGGCTGTTGGCAAAACACCTTTTATTGTTTTCCTCTAACTCACGCACTAATACTGAATTTTGAGTTAAACTTTAAACATTTTAACATAATATCTTTTGATTTATAGACTTTATCCCCCATAAGCCAACATTTTCTTGGTACTCGAGATAAAAGGGTTGTTAAGTTCTCTTGAAGAAATTGAGAATACGAAGAATAGTTTATTTCTTTTACTGAATATTTTAAGATTTTATGTTGAATATGATTCATTTTTTGTAATTTTTAACAGTCTCTTGAAACATAACTTTGGGCTACTAAAGTATAATAATACAAGAAAGTTACGGTTTCACCATCTATACTTGATATTTTAAATAAAAAATAAAAAAGAAGGCATATTAAGATTCAGCTAAGGTTTTGTGTTTTCAAGATAATAATCTGGTACCTTAAAACCCTACTTTAGAAGAGAAGTAAACATTGGTCAAAGACTCGAAGGAAGAGACAGAAACAGTGCTGAAAGCAAGGGTCCTTGATCTGGGTCGTGAGCACGTGAGAAAGTATCCAATACAAATTGGTATCTTCTTTTGAGTAAAAGCTCTCTGTTTGACAAAAAGCAAATCAGGCTCCAGCAATGACTTTCACTTTCTCTGTATCTCTGTATCTCTGTATCTCTGTAACTCTGAGTACTCCCCTCACGTTCAAGCCGGGGTGCAAACTGCCATGAAATCTTGTAGGAAAGAATGTTAGGTTTTTGATACTTTTAGGGTTCTTTTGTTTTCTTTTCCTTTTTTTCAAAGATGCAAAGACATCAGCCGACCAATCAGGCATGACCCATTACTTAAGAAAGGAATTTCTGATAAACAGGAAGTGCTGCCATGGCAGGCAAGCGTCCAAATAAAGCCGTCGAGGAAGAGTTGAAAACTTTCGTTTTCTAAGAAGTTTTAACTAATGATATGATCAGAGGATCAGTCAAACAGATCAAGAATTCAAGACCTCTGAGCAAACACCGAAAATCATGCAAAAAGAAAAGTAGATCCCACTTCCTAATCCATTTAGATTACTATAACCAAAGAGAGCTCTAAAAACTGAAGTCAAATAACAATGGGGTATCAACAGAGAATATCCAGACTTCTGTAGCATTCTTTATAAAGCTTGAAGTTTCGGGGACTTTATGCAGAATCCCGAATAAGGATCTTCTTTTCTTCCACTCTGCAGATGGTCATACAGAATTTTAATCATATTGCTCTTATGGGAATATGCGAAAGTTTGAGCACAGTAGAATTCAGACTCTTAGACGGAAGCAATTAGCATAGGGTGTTGGGATGCTAATTTCAATGCTAGTGCACCTGAAAATGGGTCCTGTCATGCCAAAAAAAAGGCCCTACTAGGACCACTTGAGACCCGAAACTTGTACCTTACCAATTTTTTTCCGCTTTGGCCTGGTATACGTACTTCAAAGATGCTTTTCTTGTGAACTTGCCTTGTTTTGGTACACAGCATGTGAGCTGCTAATACAAAATCATAGGAAGTACACAAATTCTTTCAAGTTAGGCAATGGCTTGCATGAACTTTTTCAACCTTGGTATCTGTGGTTGCCAATGGATCCACGACAACATTAGTGCTCCTTGAATCTAATGGTCCAAAATCTAGTTTTTTTTTTTTTTTTTTTGGTGTTTTGCGTAGCTTTCAAAGCTGGTATATATCTACTTTCAAGGCATCCCTAAGGCCTCTGTCTTTATAATTTCTTTAGCAGACAGAGTCAGTGTATCTTTGGTTCTCAGTGTGTTTTGATTACTTCTCTTTTCTTTCTTCCCTTCTCTCTTTCTTTCTCTTCTTTATACCTAGGAATCAAAGGAACGGCATCATCTTCGATGCTTTCATCTACTAATCATAAAGCTATCTATCAAATGCCTGGATATCCATTTAATTTGAAAGGGCCTAAGGAAAAAGTGAGTGATATTCTGTTTCCTATAAGTAATTTATCAACATCATTACCCTATACAATCACATGCCGCTTCACAGATAGAAATGTCGCAGAAGACGACAATTTTATGTCCATCAAGTAGCTGTTCTACCGATATTCAATGGACCTAGGGTCCTAAATTTAGAAGACAAAGTCAAGGAAAAAAAAGGAAAAGAGAAAACAAAGAACATAGCGGGTCTATGCAGTAAGTTCTTTCGATGCATGTCTTTTTGCTTTGTTCTAGCCTTATTAGAGAGGGCACTGAAAGTTTACTTATTTGAGATTGTTCTAACACTTTCTCTTCTACAGCCACAATGTTGTTGAAACTACGCTAAAGGAATCATCCTGGTCATGGACAGATAGGCAATAACAGGAATGAGAGATAAAAATCATGCTACAATTCAATCTAAAATTGTGAAAGGAAAATGGGAAATTGGGATAAGACAGGCAACAGAAGAGGACCCAACTCTATAATTGCTTGTCCTTTGCTTTTTTAGTACTTGAGAATGGTGAAATTATTTGAGAGAGAAAGGGTGAGAGAAAATTGATGCAGATGCCTACTGAACAATTGCATCCCAGATTGCAACCCACTTGCTCAAAATCATTTGCATAGCAACTTTTATCAATTTTTTATTAGAAACTTGAAAAAGATGTTGTGGGTTAATCCAAGAAATTAGCAAGGCTTTCATTCTACTATTGGGTTGAATTATAGCCGAACACAAGAACATGTGATGACTGAGCCACTGAAGTTATCCCTCTTATTCTCTGCTGTTTTATATTCATATTGGGTACGCTAGATGCAATTATTACTTACAAAATCACAAAAGTACGAACCTGAATTGGTATTATAAGATTGACATGCCATTCACATGAATGAGGTCATTTGTCGAGCCAAACAAAAGAGGCTTTTGACTCTTCTATCTAACTTCTTTGACTGGTAGATACATTGAAGTTTTCCTAAGTTTTGAAGTAACAAACACATTGTTTCGAAGAAAAAAGGAAAAGGGCCCATGAACAGAAGTAGAAGACCCAGCAGAGTCAAGGCCGTGCAAGGACGGTTTGTTATTGGATATGTAAAATATGTATCTTCTTTTTTTCTTGGTTAATCATGGAAAACCCCGTAAAGACTCTTTAATTAGGCTTACCAAATATCTTATTTCCAAATTGTTTGTTAGCACGTTTAGTCTTTTCAATCGTAGGAAGAAGGTATTGGTGGGGACCAAACTCTTTCTTTTACAATAAGATAAATAATTGTTAGTCATTTTTTTCCTATAACTTACAACAATTCTTAAGGTGTCAAACTCGACTAGATGCTCGCTGATAATTGTTAGCCATTCTTGTGGCCCTCTTCTTTCATCCTTTATTGCATTTACAGTGGTTTTAACATCATTTGGAAAAGTCATGCAAGTAAATTAATGGAAGCACAGAGAGGTGAAGTGCAATTATTTCAAGCATTGATAAGGCTATCAAGTCAAGAGCCCAATCTAGTGCTCATTGAGAGGAAGAGGTGGTTTCATGGTGGTTTGTGCTGGCCCACCTGGTCATTGTCCCTTCACTTTTAATCAAATATGCCCAAGATTCCTGAACCACCACCTGTCTTGGGACCTCTTTAGTCTGTGGTCTCCTAATCCATCATTGCATGAGGGGGTAGGACAAAAACCAAGCCATAGAGCCAATAACACCTCAACTCTTCAAAAAAAAGGGCTCATCTTTATGATACAGAAAAACAACTGCCTTTCGTCTCTCTGGTCATTTCTCTCCTCATCATACGCTCACTACTTCCATCCCCACCACTTGGATATACCAAACCCTCCGAAAAAGAGTGCACTAAACTATTGGTCAACGTTGGATTTGCAGAGGCTTATGGAAGTCTCAATTCTTGCTGTAACTTTTAGTTTGGTGCAACATCTCATAGACTTATAAAAGGTGCCTTGGATCGGGCTCTGTGGACCTGTAATTCAATTGAAATGTCAAATGAATGGTATTCCAGTTACAAATTATCAGGAATCAGCCGTGGCAAATACGTGTATGGCATCATTTACAGTCACAAAACGGTCTTGATTCAGAAGTAGATGTCAGTTTGCTTTGACTGTGCTTTGAGATCTTTCAACTTCTTCAATATGTTAGTGAAATAATCTTGCAAATATTTCTCTAGGCTGACTATATCTTTTGCATCTACCCCAAGAAGATTGTATGTCTCAGCCATCGGAACAGAGAAAACAATATCACTTGTGAGGACCTACAAATGCACAGTAACGACATTGTGTCAATATTAGATCTAGAAGATAAATAACAAGCACTAAAATATCTAAACCGCCACAGAAGAAGGCACATATTTAGAAAACAGAATAATATCATCTTTGTTTCTTTTTTTTTTACCTTCTTTTCTCAATGCCCTTACTTATATAATGTCTTGTCTTGTTTGAGATATCTAACTTTAGGCTTCCAGGTCTTATTAAATATATATCCAACCGTACCCACATTCAATGAATGTCAAGCACGGATACATCAACCAGAGACTAAGCATAGGACTTAGTTACCTCAGAAAATGCCAATCTATCCGCAACATCATTTGTCCACTCAAATAATCGAGTCAGTTGGCGAGTTAGTCTCAAGACAGAGACAGGAACTGTAGTAACATTTGCATCTTGCCCTGCAAGCCTCTCACATAATGCTATCACCTAAAAACAAGAAGGAATCCTTTAGCATCCAAGAAGACAGATTGAATTGAACCACTAAGCATTTGCTTTTTCTCTCCCTCCATTTGAGAGGCCGAGCAGTAGAAGAGTTTGGCCCACATCACAGACTGTAGGAAGGTAGGGCTAAGGCTAAAAGATATGGCCTCAAACAATTTTTCCACAAGGACATGAAAAGCCAACAACACCAATTATTTCCGTTATGAGGTTTTCAGCTATCATCCCTACTTATTCTCAGCAATCAAACAAATCTCTACGAGTATGTTGATTATGAAGAGATTAAAGTCTACAGATATAGAGAAATGGTCGTTATTCTTTGTAGCCTTCTTTACCTCTTGGGTTGTCCATGCTCGAGGACCAGCAAAAGTGAGAAGCTTCCCATTTAGTTTCTCATTGCGTAGAGCCATAAATGTCAAGCGAGCTATATCCTGTGAAGAAGTCATAGTTAAATCTGATTCTGCTCCTGAAGCCAATCGGGTGACCAATATAGAAATAAACTTACCTGGGTGTCCATATACGCAATTCTTGTTGGGGCATCCGTTCCCCAAACAGATTTCTCCTCTAGAATAGGTACTGCATACTGCCCAATGAGGCCCTAGAAGAATTGGCCAGAAGCATTTTCACTCAGTGCTAATATCAAAAAAAGGATTGAAACGAAACACAAAATTCAGAAACAGGAAACAGTCTACTGTACTGATTATGTCTCACATGGTCATCTCCTCGGCTTAGATCATTTTAGCGCATATTAACACTTCAGCAGCAGTTGTGTACCACTTTAATTTTTAATATATATATCGCTGTAATTAGTTAACTTGTTTCAGGAAATCAATGCTTCCATTAGACTTAAGAATTACTCTTTTGAGTATAATTTGGTTCAGAAGAAATGACAGAGACCTGGGGAAAAGGGTAGCCTGTCATATGAGGATAACAATCACAAGACAAAAGGTCTATCGAAACAAACAAAAGCCCAGAGATAAGCCCAAAAAAAACCGTGCCAATACTAATATTATAAGAGCAAGCCAAAATTTCTAATTAGGGGATAATTACTTGCATGAAACCACATAATCGGATTATAATGTGTGTAAGGCCTGACTCCTGAAGAAACTTCTCGGTACAGTACTTTATCTCCATAAGAGGAACTTCAGGATGCTTGTCACAATTGTGGATGGAAAAGAATACATATTTCTGGATTCCCATTGCTTTTGCACATTGTATAAGAGCAACTTTTCCTTCCCAATCTACCTAAACAGAAAGAAACGGATTAGATGAGAGCAACAATCAATGCTACAGCACTATCAGAGACGAAATACCTTAAAACATATAATAACTTTTTCAGAGAGAAAACTTTCTTAAAGAAAATGTATGTTCTGGGATGTTTATGCAAAAGCAATTATAACACACCCATGTACCTCTGTGTAGCAATTATTACTCAAGGCTGCTATTTTCAATGAGATAAATTTGAGGTGGCCATTTTTACTGCATCAGTTGCTAATTGTCAATTTCGAAGATGTAAGTAATTGTGCAATAATATCAAAGACTTGAGAAGGATGAGCAAAGAAGAAACATATTTTTCTTTATTTCCTTTTCTTTTCAAGAAGATTTTGAATCCTCACAGCTGAGCTTGAAAAGCTGCATGCAGAGGGAATCTAAGAAAGAACAACATATCAGCAAGTAGAGGGCTTCTAAGAAAAGGGTCATCGCCCATTCAATGACTCTTCTAGCCTCACTAAGGTCTAAGGAATGAGTCAATTTTCAGTAAAAAAGTATCTAGGTATATTCCTTTACCACAGAAACACAATGAAAGAAACAAATATATATATACAGCCCAAAACTTACCGTCTTAATGGGCTCTTCTGGACGCCCTGTAGCACAGTCGATGACAGTATGAATGCCAACCAGTGTTGCGGGTATGGACTCCGGTTTGCTAAGGTCTGCCTGCTCAGTGAGTACCATACATTCAGTTGAACTTCGATAGAGTAAAAAATTAGCCACTGAACATCCTATATCCAAGCCAAATGCTGCAACCAAGCTTCTTGACAAGTAATGAATCTCCACCATGTTCGTATATAGATTGTGCTTGTGACAACTAAAATCAGACTAATTTCTGGAAGATACCCTCAAAGTAAGACCACAAAACTTAACTCATGGCCTTAAAAAATATCAAGCATTGAAAAAAAATAAAAATAAAAAACCAAACAATCTGAGGTAAAACATTCGTAGGTCTAACACAGCACCACAGATTTTATGGAAGCTTTTCTGACGTAAGATCAGATTCCAGAAAATCCCAGATCACGAAGAAATCTAAATCAACTTAGCTGACTCCTCGAAAAGATAAGTCAGCGCCCAAAACCATCTATTTTTTTAGGCAAAATCCTTATGAATAGGGTTGTTTGGTCATAACCAATCCTGCTACCACTACATAATATGGTAAAGACATCCCATTTCACCACATCAATGTCCAGAAAGAACGAATGAAGAATTGCCCAGGTCCAATTAAGGTGAAATTGACTCTTTCCATACAAAGGCATAAGGCCCCCATGAATAAAATTGCAAATAAACAAAACCAGAAATGAATTGCCGAGTGAGAGAGAGAAGGGACGCACATTGACAACCGTAGCGCCCCAATCACGAAGGAAGTCAGCGGGAGCAGGTCTAGGCCTGACAAGGCACCTGACATCGTAGCCTTCATCAAGTGCCCGCCTCACAACCTGCCTTCCTAGAGTTCCGGTGGAACCAACCACTAGAATGCTCGTTGGCCTAACCGGCGTCCCCGGTGCTAGATTTACAGCCCCCGTTGATGTTGTCTGAGCTGAAGTGCACTTCACCACGTAGGATTTCCCTTGAAAGAAACAAACAACAGTTACAAAACCGCATACATTAGCAATAATCCACCGGCGAGTTTCAAGTTTGGCTTTGATACAACATTTTAACAGAATCAAATAATTGAAAAGTGAAGCTTATAGCTAAATATCTGCCTGAATCAATGCCTAGTCTCATCCTTCCAACACTTCTAATACTTCAGCCTAACGATAAGAAACCCATTTACGTTAAACCAAACAATACTTCAGTTTAGCCTAATTTTACATAAGCGTGGGGTACTTGAACAACCCACTTCTACGAGAGAAGCACTTCAGGGAAGGAAAAGGAAGTACCAGCGGAGGAAGACGGAGAAGCGGAGGAAGAAACCGAAGGACATATGAGAAAGTCCGGAGCAACTGTGCGGCGCCATGACAGTGCGCTATGGCTACAATCTGAGGTTCTAGCACGGTGACGATCAAACTTGCCAGGTGCAGAAAGCTTTGTAATTGACAGCCTCAACGCCATGGTTGCCTTCCGAGAAGTTGCAATGCGTAGAATCGTGGAAGCGAGAAGGGGAAGAGGGAGAAAGAAGAGGAGGAAGATGCAGAAGAACAATGGACTCCAATGCAGCCACGTATCCGCTCCGAATTGGATTACGATGTATCTGACGTGTACCTGTGGATTCCTCAAATCGTATCCATTGGAAATGCTGTCAGCACAGCAGTCACAGACCAACCAGTGCAAGCCATGCCACCAGTTAAAACCAATCAAGACCCACTTGAAAATACTTCACATTTGTTATATTCAAAATATCACCTCCACATAATTATCTCTTAAGCATTAATTTAATAAATATAAGAAAATGATAATTTTTGTCAATAAATATATAATCATCTCTTAAGAATTTTTTTTAAATCTTTTATAAGCAAACACAATTAGGAATTTGATATTAAATTTACGATTAAAAGATTTCAAGTAATATTCAATTCTCAAGGAATTAGATAATATAAATAAATAAATATTTTATAAATATATATATATAAAAAAATTACCTTGAATCACATAACATTTTTCCTTTTTTGATGATTATGTGTATATATTTTATTATTGTGATTCTTAATCTCCCAACATTAGTGGTAAAAATAGACTCACGAAAACTTTGCTAAGACACTGCCATTTTGGCAAAGTGCCCACCACACGTCAAAATCGCAGTGTCATTGGGAAGAGGAACGGAAGAATAAGAGCTAAAAATTCTGAACAAAGGAAAAAAAGAAGCTTAAGAATAAGCAGCCGTTTTGCACTTTGGCTTCAACTGGGCTGCTAAAGACCTGTGATAATTTATGAGCAATTGTATGTGAAAGAAGGTACACAATCATCTTGAAAAGAGGAGCATACAACTAACAATGTCATCCTGATCATAATGGTGTTCAGCTTTGCTTTGCATCAATTTCGAAAGTTCTTAAAAGAAATGCCAAATGATATTCAAAAAAGAAGAGAGCAAATGAAAGGGAAAGGCTAAAGTCTAAGTTCAAAATCAATATCAACCCCTTTTTTTATTTTTTCCTGTCACAATGCTCATATAGCTAGCTGTTCCGGCCTTGCGGCAAGAATCCTCAAAAAGAGCAAAAGATTCTGTCACTAGCCATATTTCCTAGTGGCTTTTATATACAAGAAGCTTCCAAATCCAATGGCGGTCGCTCAACCCCTTGGCCAGCCTACTGTGAAACCATATACATAAACTGGAAACGCAATCATGTCGTCTATGCTAACGCCTTTTATGTACAGTCCTTTGTTGTCACTGCCACTTCTGTTCAAGAAAGTTCTGTCCATTGAAGCAAACTAACGAAATAAAAAGACCCGAAGAATTCACAAAGTAGGGTTAGGTATGGCAAAAAATTCTTCTTCAATGGGAAATGGATGCAGCCTCGGATTTTAGTCCGAAAATAACTCTTCCTCAAGTTCAGGTTGCTCAGTTTTCGTCAAAAGATCGGGATCTGATTCTGTTCCATTAGGAAGCACTTCCATTCCATTCTCCGAATAATCCATCTCAGACCATTCTTGCTCATCCACGGTTGACTGCTCATCTTGCTCATTATTTGTGCTATACACCTTGCCACTCTTATTTCGACTGTGAGTTTGGTTTTGAGGAGTGAGAAATTCCCTGGCCTTTGCCTTTGCTTTGGACTTCTCACATATGCAGGATGCAGGGTTCTCATGAAACTCTCCCCTGCCAGGTTTCACCTCATTTGGCTCTCCCATAAAGCCAATCTGATCAGTGCGAACTCTGGAAGCAAATTCTTCCCATGTCATGTTGTTTCGAGTCAGGAATAATCGATACAATTTTTTAGCATTTGGACGGATTGTTGGCTTGTGCCCAAAGTATCTTCTGCATAGACAAGTACGTTTTTGTTATTTACTAGGCGTAACCAATGAATAGCTTGTGTTACCTGATTCACTATAACAAAAAGGAAGCAACAATAATGACCACTAGCGGCCACTCAAATGATCCTAGTCAAACGTTTTGAACATTCTGAAAGCTAAAAGAGTGAAGGCAATATTAAACTTCAGCTATATATCTTCTCTCAGGCTACTAACTTCTCTCAGCAAACTGATGACACTTCAATTGTCGCCAAAAACAACCCCAATTCTAGAGACATTCGTGTTTAATACTAAATAAAGTAAACTAGATATTGTCGATAAAACAGTAGAAAAGTAAGTCATTCTTAAAATTCTATATAGTTAGCGTACCTCCTTCCAGCTAACATTCTAGCCATGTTGCCGTTATTATTGGTGACGAAAACATCGCTTTCATCACAAACAATGAAATCTAGTGCAGCCATGCGAGAAGAAAATGATGAAAAAGCTGCCAACTCCTCGTTACTGGCTATAGTCTCTTTTGAATGATAATTTGGGAAAAGTGCTTTGAGGGGTGCTAATGTCTCTTCACCACCATAGACTTCACCTGATGCCACATATATGTGAGCATCACTTCCAAAACCCAATGCCCTTAGCATAAGACCAACCTCCTCCGGAGTGAGTGGACATCGACCATGCCTTCGTACTTTTTCAGGGTTGCTTTTCTGCATCTCATCACAAAACAACAATGTTAATCTTGAGAAAGGATAATGTGCTATTGAGGTCTAATAGAAATTTCCAAGAAACAGTGGAGCCTCACATGTAGAGTTTTCCATCTCTTCCGAATTGCACCAAGTTCTGCTCTTTCTTTGTCTCCTCCACCATAATAGCATCCAGAGAATGCAAGCATATCAGGTTCAAACCTAGAGAGACAGAAATTTTCAACAACTCCTTGACACCATACAATCAAACTTTTTTAAACAGAAACTCTGTGGAGATATATCTTAATCTACGAATATTGTAACACCAAGTTTCTCTCTCATAAAAGCTGTACTGCACGCATGATATACTAATCCAAATGCCCCTGCAGATGAAGCACTCTATCCTAAAAATAATTATGTGTACGCTCAGTTCTTGGGTATCATGTTCAGCTAAGCTCAAACGATTCAATTTTTTACCTTGAACAAGGCAGTCTGAAAGGAGGCAATTAACATCATGATAGAAGTGTAACTGAAAATAGCAGGTAAAAGAGTAAAGGAAGAATTTACAAAGGCATGATCGTAAATTATCTGTGTTCTACCTTAAATGCAGCGCAATGAAGTGTTCGCTTTTCATCCTCATCCTCTGAACTAACTTTTTACCCATTTCAAGGATAGGATCAGTAAATTTCAAAGCATGGTAGTTAACTCTACATCTCAGCCTCTGCAAATCAGCATTCAACTTATTTGAAAGCCTATAATCAAACTTGGTTAGCCGAACAGCCTGCAAATCAAGCAGCAACCATGAATTTCCTTTTCTATTTGCAAACAAAGAACATAAAATTATCAAATCTAAGAATGAAGGAAAGAAACATCTAGAACAATCAATCAGGCCCCTAACATCTGCATCCACAGTAGATACAATAAGGCAACAATCAGTTCCAAAACTTAGCCTATTATCTTCAATCTTCAGTTTAAGAATATGAAGGAACAATGCTAGTATCATTTGATTGTATTTTTCTTCTCCTTTCCTTTTTGAAAAGTAGCTCTATGGTTCATGTTAATGGAATCACACTACCAGATAAAAAAAATTTAGAAAATAAGACAATCAATGACATTCTAGAAATTCTAGAAATTCATTATAAGATCCACAGCTTTGGGCAAGGAGCCTGAAACTCACATGCTTTTTGTTTAGAACAGGTAGAACGCGGCTCTCATAGCATTTTGGATTACACTTCCTTGGAACACGCATTGTATATGGAGTTAGAGTTTTCCTTCCATTTGAGGGAAGCTCTTTAATAATTTTAACATCTTTCGAAAGAAACGAGATAAATTGGTCCACATCGAAGATCTCAGCAAAGTCGCTGCAGCAAACACTAGCTTATGTAAGATGTATGGACGAGACTATAGACTATAGACTATAGACTGCAGAGTATCCTGAGTACAACAATCAGAGGAAAAAAAGGGGGGGGCGGGGGGGGGAAAGACAAAGAGAGAGAGAGAGAGACCTGGTATCCTTCCAAAAGGATTTCTGATCCAGCTTGGGAACAACAAGTGTAGCATTCAAAATGTAAGCTGCAACAACAGAATCTGTTATCTGCAGCAAGCGACAGAATCAAAACTTACTCAGCGGGAGACCTATTAACCTCAAACTATGAAACAAAAAATTCTGGAATTATTTGTAAAAGAACAAACGGTATTGATCCCCAATAAGTAGTTTCCATTGGAAATTAATTCAAAAGCCACTTCTCTGGGTAAAAGTCATGAACGATTGCATAAAGCAAGCAAAGCTACTTATCACATTAAATCATCAACATAAACTTCAACCTGATCATTTATACATGCTGACGAGATTCTTCTATCACTTAGCCCAAAATAGCCAAAATTTCTAATTATAGAATCGGTAGTAATGAACAAATCTATGTAATTAGACAGTTGCTAAGCGGAGATGGATTAACATAACAATAACAAAATACGAAGTTTGACGAGAGAACTTCTAACAAACTAACCGCAGCCTACATTTAGAAACTGACTTTCTTTCTAGTAATCTAAGTGGCTGGGCATTAACATGTGACTGCACTCTTCAGCCCTCACTCATAATCCTCATTTTAAGACACAAAAATGCTTATTAACCATTACTTCCAATTAAATTGTACGGAATGAGTCTACCCATAATACCACGAGTCCCTGAAATTAAGGAAAAATCAAGAATCTTATAAATGCTAAGGTCTCAAATAACGATTAGGATTGACTGGTCACATAGCTATGGAAGACGTGACAATTAGTTCTAATTCACATTAAAGAACACGGTGCCAAGCCTTAGTTGACAAGCAATACCCAGAAAACCTAATCTAGACTCATTTTTCTTTTACAAAAAAAGGCAAGGCTTAACAAACCTACCCCCGTTCTTTGCTGATTCAGGCCTCCACTGGTAGCGATCAACAAGTATCGATTTGGATGCGTTTTCACATCAGCCCCTGCAACCAAGCAATTCACAGATAATTATCCATTAATATTGCCTAAGCAAGCTCTAGTAGTTCTACAAAAAGTCTAGTCAACATTTGAAAACGTCAAACCAAACTTAACGTCAAATCCCGAAATGAAGATTGTGGATTACGATATCGTACTTGCAAAACTATCGCTCGCATTGCTGCAACCGTGATACAGCTTTGACAGCCGGGAGACCCACAAATCGCGGCCCAAGCTAACCCCGCTCGCCTGAAAAAACCACCAATCCAACAAAACACAGAAATCAGCTAAAAGAACCAAAACTGGAAGCCGATACCGAAAAACACGAACTCCGCGTACCGGCACCGCAAACGCCTTCTCCGGCTCCGTTCCCGATTCCGATCTCACCTCTATCTCATTCCCAGCCTGAACTCGGAAAAAAAGTACACAGTTATAAAAACAATCAACAATACACGACGTCAGAGAAGAAGAGAAAACAAAGAAGAGGGAGAAGATGAGTACAAAGGAGTAGGAACGGCGGTGGTGGATGATGGGGAGCGAGGAGGCGGCGAAGAGGAGGAGCACAAAGGCCGATACCGCGGAGAAGAGCGGGTGGAGGAGGCGTCTCCGCCACAGGTTGTGAAGGAGCGTCGTGATGATCCGCCCACTCACCGCCACGCCTCTCTTACTTCCGTTACTCGGCTTCTTCCTCTTCTTCATAGCTCTCACTCCCGCCCCCACCCCCGCTCCCGCTGCCGCCGCCGCTACTTCACCGTTACTTGAATCAAGAGGAGGAGAACACGGAATAAGGACGTGGTGGTGATGGCGGTCTTCTCTGTGCGATGGTGACAATGCCAAGGACGACAGCGTTTCCATATAAGCTCTTCCCCGGAGCGAAACAGCAACGAGTCTACGGCTACTAACAACTCATACAAAAGAGAAAAAAACAATTTGTTTGTTAGCCTGAGGACCCCACCTCGCCACCCATCGCGTGGGAAGATTTCCGTGCGCTGGCGCTACTTAGGTGTGATTCTCACACCTTATTCGGAGCAGCTTTTCCTCTTTTAGCCGCTAAACTCGCTGACTTTCTACCACCTGGGACGTTCGTGAATTTATAGGATTTCATCTTATCCTCATTTGAGAATTACATTTCAAGTCAATAACCATTATTCGGTTTTGAATATTCCTTTCTTTAGCTTGTTGACCACTAGTCTCTGCTTAGATTTCTAATTTAATTAATTTACTAAATATATTATCCATTTAATTTTACGAAAAAATATCAAGAAACCATCTAGATTTATGATTGGTAACTTAATTTATTTTTTTTTAACAAACACCTGTATGCACTCAATTAAGTCAAACACGTATTGACTTAATATCTCTTCTGAATAAACCAAATTTGGCACAGTGACTTGGACGGAAAGTTGGGTGCGAGTGAATACACACAAAGCCTACCAAATATTCTAGTTTTTCCCGGCAAGATCTTCGTTGCTCTTTTCTCTCCACGTGTGTCTCACGTGTTCTAAGTGACCTTTCGTTTCCTTAATCCACATTTAATCCAACATTACCCTTTCTCGCTAAAAGCGCGTGCGTGAACTGACCTTTCGGGGTAAGACCGTAGCGCCGTCGTAGGATGGCAGCAGAACTGCACCGGCCTCAGAGCGCGTGTTAAAACGAATCATCCGTACACTGTGCTTAGTGTCGTTTTGCCTCGTTAGTAACGCTTTTTGATGTGGTTTAGGTGCCTGCTCCTTTGTCGCATTCCATCCTAACGTTTCAAGGTCCACTGTTTCCGCTTCGGCTTCATGTAACGCAATAACGCCCTCTAAAACCCTAATTAATGATCAGTAATTCAAAAACTAGCTGGATGATATTGTTTTTAGGATTGATATTTATGGCGTAAGACTCAGTCTCTAACACCATCAAAAAGGGTTATTAATATTAGCGATGTTAATAGGGATAGACTGACTATATCCTAGTTTGTAATAAATTAGCTAAATTAATGGCGTTTAAGATCTCTTAGTCCAAGTTTAATTATATATATTATTTTAAAAAAATTAGTGACCAATTATATATATAAATTTAGTTGCATGTAAACAAATTAATAAATATAATACAAGCTTTGATATGATATTATAATTTATGGTTTCAAACATTAACCCACTTAATCAAATGGGGTTGGAGATGAATAATGGGGTTGCTGAAACGACATGGTACGATGCAGCAAATGGGGTTGCAGAACGTGGGGGTGGTTGAACAATGAGGAAACCGAGACATTTTCAAGGGTGAGCGGTCCAACAATCTGCCATGGAAAATGAAAGTTAAAGGCACCTGGCTATAGAAATTTGGTTTGAACCATTTAAAATAATTAGAAGACAGCAAGGATGACATGGTCCTGGAGAATCAATCATTAATCTAATATGGTATTCGCCATTCAAGAAGAGGGAAGCAGTCAAAAAACGGCTTCTGGGTGGTACCTGGTTGAGGAAGGAACTAGGCCAGGCCGGCCTCAGGAAAGCGGACTCGGCTCCCTGTTTCTTGTTTCTGTTTCTTGGTAAGATGTTTACGTCAATCACTACGACCTGGTCACTCCCATCTCAGAAAGTTTGGCGTCTTTCCTTTCCCTTTCCTCTCTTTTCCGTTCTCAAATGGAAGCCATTAACGTTCATCATTGCATAACATTATACATGTCATAAGGAGAAAAGAAAGTTGTTCTCTATGAAATATTAAAATATTTTAAAATTAAAAACTCTTAAGTTCAACATAAAATTTAACTCTTAAGATTAAAGCATGTATATTTCTTGGTAATAGAAAATAATTCGCAACATTAATATGACCCTTCATTGTAATGGATGAATATCATGCCATTAATTATGCCCAACAGTGAATTTATGAGGTGCCAAGGAAAAAATTTAGGATGTATACAAAGTCAAGGAAGAAACTTGGGTTGTGGTATTATATTAAGATTAAAAAATCTTAAGTTTAATCTAAAAGTTAATTCTAAAGTTTAAGAAAATTTATTTAATTTAAGCAAACCCTCAAAGATATGTCTTAATAATATAAGACAATCTATGTCATCAACACTTATCAAACAATATAACCAGATATTTTGTTAGTAAAAAGCCTTGTAAAAAGTAAGAATATCGTTATTAATAAAGTTGAAAAATTTTACATCTAATTTGGGACAGTTTTCAACAATTATTTTACAATATTATTTGGAAGGAGGAAAGACCTCCTAAACTTGATTCAACTTTTGAAAAATATTCTTGTTTCAATCAAATCTCATTCTGGTTTGCTCTCACTTTCATAAGAAATACGAAGATCCATTATTTAAGAGAAGATCTTTTATATGTTAGAGCACATTTTGTTAGTCGAAACGGGCAACCTAACTATTTATTTATTACCCACTTGAGCCTTAAAAAACATCTTCGATTTCTTCCACATCAGAGACCCCTGTATTATGCAGTTGGACAAACGAGATCTGCTCGTCAAGTTTACTTCTTTGCTGGGTGATAATATATTATAGTTGGACTGTTCACAACTAACAATGTTGTGTCCAACAATAATATTCCCCCTAGGCTGCTTGATTTAGTATTCTAGGAGAAACCAGTGGGAGTTCCCTACACAAACATTTGTTTAATGGGTTTTAGTGCAAAAGATGCTTTGAAGTGGTTGACTTGTTGGGTGAGCAGAGGTGGAAGGAAACCTAATGGGATAACTCTTCAGATCCACATCACTGGTGTTCAGGATGAGCATTATCTTAACTTTCTGGAAGAAAAGCTGACAACGGTCGGTGTAAACCATGGCTAATTATAGGCCCAGACAGATAAGGTAACGAGTCATGACGAAAAAGGTACGGCTGTGAGTACAATGATTTCCCAGGCCTGCCAAAAGATTGGGCCCTTGTCATCTTTGGATCTGAACTGTTAATACATTTAACACTATGTCGTTTCTACTAAAATAAATGGGAATTGGAGCAATATCTAAGTAGTAGAGGAGCCCCATTGTAGAAGTCCCTTCAAGCATGGCATATACAATCAGGAGCAGGACGTGTAGATTATGGATTTTCATGCGTGGCCGGCCCCGCCTGTCTGACCAACTAATGCTTCTGTTTGTGTGAAATTGGCCCATCAATGGCATGTCTGGCCCTATAACCTCAAGGTTCTCGCAAGTTTCGTGTCCCACCTGTTGACATCACAATATTGTCATCGTCACACAGATCCTGCAGGCAGAATATTGCATGACAATATTCTACTTTGCTATTACTCAAGGATTTAAGGTTTAAAGTTATTTTCAATATACTTTCTTTAAAGATTATCATAAATTTACACCTTTTTCAGTTAAAGCTCATTACGAGTTTCATAAGCTCGGAACAACCCACCATACTTTAAGACTAATGACTAGTAGTCTATTTTGGCCCCATTTGTAATGTTTAGACATCCTTTCAACCCATTATGACATTCATGAATTAGGTTCCCTCTTTATAATTTGAACTCAGGACAAGATGTTGATTTTGATTTTGATTTTGATCGTTACTGTCTCAACTACTTGGCCAAAAAATATAACTTTAAAATTAGTGATAACATATTTCATTTAAATATTATTATTTACTTTAAGCTTTTTTCAATTCAAGCTCATTACGATACTATTATCTCATAATATCAATATCTCACTCTTATATTTTTATTATATACTTTGGTGTCCCTTCAATCTTATTAATTAATTTAAAGAAAAGAAATTAAACTATTTTTTTAAATAAAAGAAAAAAAACTTGACCTGTGTTCAAGATATATGAGATAGTGATCATTTTATAATGTTAACATCATGATCTAATATTTAATACATTGGGTCTACTTACTTAGCAATTGAGTGAGCATGAAATTAATTCCCAAAAGCTCGAAATTGGAAGCAAGCATGTTGTTCACCAACTTGCATCTGTCAAAATCCTCACCAGCCGCTGTCGCCTGGCCAACTACTCCGAAGCCTTAAATACTCCAACCCTTTTCTTCTGTAGGGGATAATCAAAAAGTCTAGTACATACCTAAGATGTCCATGACTGTCGAGAACCTCATCCAAAGCCCAAACCGGGTTTAAGGTCTCTAGAGATTTCTCGTACGAGCAGAGACATACTTTCTACTGATCGGCGGCTTCTTGTTTGGTCCAACACGTGCACTGAAATCTAACCTGCCCTTTGAAACTTATAGCAATGGACAATCTTACATTTTACGTTAATGTAAAGATAGAAAAACTCTTCTCCCCACGTCAGCAAAAATTTTTAATTATGAAAACGTCTTTTCTTAAAAAGAATATTCTGTTCTAATGAGGTAAGTATTCCGTTCCAAAATAGTGGAGTACTTCCTTCCAATTTTCAAATTTAATAAAGTGAAAAACATTGACAATTCAATAATATCCTAAGACTCTATCACATAGAAAGTTAGAATTGAAGTCTTCTCTTCTTTTAATAAATTCCTAAATCTCCTTATCTTTATCAAAAGAATATTAAATTTTGTATAAAAAACTCAAATTTAATGTTATTTAAATTATATATATATTTAAATTCTTTCACACTTTAAACATACTTTGAGTGAAATTGACTCTTTCTAAAACTTAAATTTTAACTTCAAGACTATGAATTTTTGAGTGAGTATTCGAAGTTTGTGAGGAATTTATTGAGAAAACAAAGGATGGAACAATTCTAGGATTTGAAAGTTGGATTGCCTTATTTGGGGAATCTGATTGAGACCAAGCCCGTATAGAATTGCGTGGAAGGAAACTCTTTCTCCATACTATTGCGAGCCGAGCCACGGGCAAAGCAGAGAGGGCTAGCGAGCGAGAGAGAGAGAGAGGGGAGAACGAGATGAGTGGCAGTAACAGTGAGCCGCTCAAGACGGCGAGCTCCGAATTGGACTTGGATCGACCCAACATCGAGGATTATCTCTCTTCTGGATTTCAAGAGCCCCGCGGCAAGCTCCGCCTGTAAACTCTCTCGTCTTTTTTTGTTTTATTTTATTTTATTTTATTTGGGTATGTTTGGATGGTGAGAACTGGCGGAGAGGAAAAAGAATGTGGCTGTGTTGAGATTCCACCAGTCGTTTATCGTTAGCCAAACTGGGTTGGTGAATTAATGTGTTAATCGATGATGGGAATGATTTTGCAGGCGTGATTTGCTTGACATTTCTCCTACCCTCACTGAGGCTGCTGGTGCCATTGTCGATGTAAGGCTTCTCTTTTTTTTTTTTTTTTTTTTTTTTTGTTTCTTTTTAATGATAAAGATTTGTGTGATCGTTCGGCAAACATAATAGGTCAGTTTTAACTTTTGGTGACTGTTGATGTTATTTTTCCGTAATGAATGAGCAGGACTCGTTCACACGATGTTTCAAGTCGAATCCTCCGGAACCATGGAATTGGAATGCGTATTTGTTTCCGCTATGGTGTTTTGGGGTCGTGGTTCGATATTTCATTCTATTTCCTGCGAGGTTAGCCTTACTTCCACTTCTATTACTACTACTGGCACCAAAGATGGAGGGGGTTAATTGTTGTCATGCATGATTGCTTTGCATTTTTGCCCCAGATTGTGCATTGAAGCATTTGGGGTTTTAGGGAAATGCTGTGATGTGATGATAACTGGTTCTGGTGAAGGCTTTTATGTCCTTGATAATTACATTATTAATGGGTTAATGCGATTTGCTTTGTCTTGGTTGAATTTGCAGGGTTCTAGTATTGACATTGGGATGGATCATATTCCTTTCATCTTTTATTCCGGTTCATTTTCTGTTGAAAGGGAACGACAAGTTGAGGAAAAAGCTTGAGGTGTGAGACGTGATTTGTTGTTAGATTTTCATATAATTGTTGCTCAGTGTCCTTTTGATTTATGCAGTACTCTTTTATTGTGCCTTGTAATTCCTCTTTTATTTGCTTTTCTTTGTCTTTATATATATATGTGTGTGTTTATTTGAAATGGCAACTTTGAACAGTTTGGTATTGGATAAATTTTGAATGCTATTAAGTGAGTATGTTAGAGTGACTCACGTGATTGAAATACTTGGTCAATATAAAGTCTCTATTGCATTTTCATCTATTGTGTTCTTCTAAGTAGTGTGCCATTTAGCATTTTAATTTTCTTAGAAGTAATTTTGTTATAGAACCCATTTGTATAAGGAAAGATTCTTGTATCTAAAGATTGCTTAGGAATAGATAAAAACGTCTGCATAATCCTTCTAATGGGACACTGATGATAATGAAGTGTAGGAGAATGTGATAGAATCAGTGGTTATGTGAAATATTTGGAAGGGACCCATGGTGCTCTATTTTCCTTAGGAGAGATTCTTTTTGTCATATAGGATGGAATCCATGTTGCCGTGGAGATCATAGGAGTGCTATAAGCATGGCTTTATATCGTTAGATGAAAGACAATTCATTCTACATGCTAGGTTTGTGGTCATGTAGAAATCTGTGGAAGGAACCTTGACCTCTTTATAAGTAATAGGAAAGGAACCATTTCTGGAACATTTGTTATTAATCTGCATGATGGACTTAATCTTATGGTACCTGCTGCAAAGCAGACTCTTGGCAAGCACTTCTGTTATATGCTTAATCTATCAGAGGTAACTAAGCATGATAATTTTGCACTCTTGTGTTAGTTTAATATTTTTATTTGATTTTGATTTTATTCATAGCTTGTTCAATGAAAAATCAGTCTCTAGTAAAGTAAAGGGAGCAGGTGCTGCTCCACATGTTTGCCTTTTCAATTATGAGTGGATTGAAATAAAATGCCACAAGTTTCACAGTTTCCTCTTTTTGCCTTTCTTTTCTCTATCAATATCTTCTTAAAGTTCTAGTTATGTGTTGCATTTAGCATATTCCACTTTATTTGTTTTATTTACAGCGATCATTGGTGGAGATGATGTGCGGCTTCTTTGTTGCGTCATGGACCGGTGTTGTGAAATACCATGGGCCACGGCCTAGCATGCGGCCTAAGCAGGTTGTCTTATTAGATAGTTTGTTTTGGATGTCATCTGATGTTTCTTTAGAAGCATATTCAAGAAATTTGCATGCCACTAAATGTCTTTTTTCTTTTTTGCTTCTGTTCATGGGTTGAACAGGTTTTTGTGGCAAACCATACTTCCATGATTGATTTCATCATCTTAGAACAGATGACTGCATTTGCTGTTATTATGCAGAAGCATCCTGGATGGGTTGGTAAGCGTTTAAGGCCAGTATTTATGGTTGATGTGCATTCAGATATGACTCCATACTGTTGATCATTTCTGGTTTGGTCTTTGTTGTTTTTCTCAAAATATTGCCAAATATCTTTTAATATTATATATCAATAAGCTTACCTCAGGAAAAATGCATCTCTCCTTAGCAGACCTTTTGGTGATACAAAAATATTTTGTATGTGGATGAAGCGCCAATGTATTGTTGTAGTGCCTAACAAGCTTGAACTGGTTGGAACTTGGAATTTGATATGATGTTTCATGAATACATAGTTATTCTGTCATTAGGTGAATCTTTCTGATATGATGTTTTGCTTTCGCTGCATCAATAGAGCAACTGTCTGGTTTTTATGGTTCATGTATGTGATTTCCCTTTGAAAAAGTCATGTTATGAATAATTGGGGGTGGATTTAGTGTATTGGTCTGAGTAGGAAAGGTGCCATGATCCAAAGTCTGTTGAATTGCAGTCCATGCATTTTGTTCACTTAGTTCATAGAACTTAATTTTACCTTTTATGTTGTTTTCTGATTTTCTATACTATATGTTCTTATCCCCTATACTTAGAGAAAAATTTGCTACGACTTAGGATATGTAATAAATGAACCTGCGATTTATTCTTCAAAAAAACTGAAAATAAGGGAATTTGGTCCTTTTTTCATGTGTCCGTAGGACTCTTGCAGAGCACCATATTAGAGAGTGTAGGATGTATCTGGTTCAATCGTTCAGAAGCAAAGGATCGTGAAATTGTGGCAAGGAAGTAAGTGTATGCATAATGTGAAAAACAGTTATATCAGAACATCAAGCAGGTCATAATTATATGGTCTTGTGTACTTCAGGTTGAGGGCACACATTCAGGGCGCTGACAATAATCCTCTTCTTATATTCCCAGAGGGAACTTGTGTAAATAATCACTATACGGTTATGTTCAAGAAGGTAAATGTAATGTTTTTGTACTGCAGAAATGCACATGAAGTTTTGCATTTTTATCAATAAAACAAGTAATTCTATTTCTATCCTCTGTTCTCACTGTTTTTAGCTCTCTCTCTCTCTCTCTAGTGGGAAAAGAGTTTTCTTCTTCTTATTTGAGTTTGCAATACTTGTAATTCTCCAGCTCATACATGTAATCTTTTATTGATTTGCAGGGTGCATTTGAACTTGGCTGCACTGTTTGCCCGATTGCAATTAAATACAACAAAATATTCGTTGATGCTTTTTGGAACAGCAGGAAGTAAGGAGCTGCTTAGAGCTTGTTTTTAAGTTTTTGTGGCTATACAATGGTATCAGTGTGCTTAGTATACCCTTCATTTTAGAATGGTGACAGAAAAAGTAGATGTGTCTTATCTGGTTCAAGGTTTTGTTGAAGATCAAACTATTTATTATTCATGTTTTGATTTAGTTAGCATGAACATACGGGAGATGAACCCCTTTTTAGAGCTAGGATCTTGGTGCATTGTTTTTGGGCTTACCTTTCTATTCTTTCTTGAATATTGGTATCTGTTATTGTGGTGCTAATGAAACAGGAGAGTTATTCTTAGACATGTGCTTTGTTTGCAGGCAATCTTTCACGATGCATCTGCTGCAGCTCATGACATCGTGGGCTGTTGTTTGTGACGTTTGGTACTTGGAGCCACAAAATCTAAAGCCCGGGGAGTCACCAATTGAATTTGCAGAGAGGTGAATAATCTTTTCCATAGCTGCAGTGAGTTAAAACCATGGCAGGGAGCACATGTTTTTTGGGTGTTTCTCTGGGATTAGAAGAACCATATCTCTTTCGTTGATGGTTTCAATTAAATGTTAATGCTCTTCTGCAGGGTTAGGGACATAATATCTGTTAGAGCAGGTCTCAAAAAGGTACCTTGGGATGGATATCTGAAGTACTCTCGTCCTAGCCCAAAACACAGAGAACTAAAGTAAGTCAAAATTCTTGACCCAAGCCTACAATTATGACTGAACTTCCTAGTCTTTCCCTCAAAAACTCAGGGGTGTATGACTTAAATTGTCGATCTGTTTGATGATCCCATTACAGCTGTGTTTCTAGGTTATAAATTGCAATCTTCCAGTTTGGTCTAATTCATACTTTTGTGACCTTTGCAGGCAACAAAGCTTTGCTGAGTCAATGCTCCGGCGTTTGGAGGAGAAATGAGATGTACATACTTTATTTAGTTCTTAATTGTACCTCTTTTGTGATTCAGAGTGGTTTCCTGTAAGCTAGGCAAACCTCACATGTGAGGACCTTTAGATTTTAGATTGATTATTGAACACAATAATATGTAGTTTTTCAAGTTTGCTTGTAATGGAGAAAATCCTATTCCACATATTAGTGTAATTTCAACCAACTTTTTGAGTAATGGAAAAAGGTGCGACTCCACTAGTTGTGAACTATGGGGAAAAGGGGGGTCCTGGCATTATTGAGAGCTGGATACAGAGAACTTCATTACCAAATGGAGCTGAAACGTCAAAGGATGTTGATGCTCTGTTTGTTGGTCTCCTCACAGCAGAGACCATCATGGTTGTTCATGGTAATCCACAGTCTGTATAGAGGAACAAGACCATTGACTTCCAGAAACAATATGTCAAGAATGATCTTCCAACAAGGACATAGAGTTCACAATCAGTTTGTGACTTGTAATTTTTTTTTTAGTAAAAGATCAAATTATATATCACTCATAAAAAAATTTACAAGATTGTTCGATTATAAAATATCATCATTTAAGCTTAAATTAACAAATTTTAAAATTTTTATAAAAATTTATTACAATTTATAAGTTTGACTTTGTTGTGGATAAAATTTTTTCTCTCACATCTTTCTTAATTTTAACAATAGTTGAGTTATCCAGAGGTTCACATATAATGTTTCGCTTGGTTGTACGCTTGGTTGTACGCTTGGTTGTCTATTTATCCCTTCCGGTCAATTTGGTCCCTTTTGGCAACCAAAAAAAGCAGTGATGTCTCTCTCCAATGTCCTTTTTATATTAATCTTGATCTGAGACAACGTTTCCCATTTGTCGAATTCTCTGGGTCACCGGATTCATGAGCTGTGCATCGCGGTGTAGATGCTGTAGAGGCATTTATGATTCGTCACGGATACTCCGGCATTATCTCATGGTGGCGGGACCACTAGAAATCTACAGGTCGTGGAAGCCAAAAAAAATTGGCTCGTCAATCTTCCTTTCTCTGAAAAAGTGGACCCAAGTTTACAAGGTGGATAAACTCAAAGGAAACAGACTTTTCTACGAAGCTTGTGATGAATCCTGTGTGTTTTTAAGCGGTAGAAAACAAATACTAGATGCTTGCTGTGTTGTACGAGGAATATCTTACAATGGTTGAAGACAATGGAAATGCATTGTTAAACTGGAGTTCTGTAGTATCATCTCTGCCAGCCAAGCACTGCGCGTAAAAAAATGAAGAAAAATGGGAGTCCGGGACGCCATTAACGCGTTGGACAAAAGACAACACGCTATGTGCCTTTTCCCACTTGTATTTTCCACGCGGAAAATTCAGCAGTCTTTCTCGTGAGTCAAAGATTTATCCACTCACGCCACAGTCCCAGACGCCAATCTTCCTGGCTCCTTGTCTTCTTCTCTCTGTATCTGTGTATAGATAGAGCTCAAGCAGCACACAGAGAGAGAGAGAGAGAGAGAGAGAAGCAAAGAGAGAAATGGGTTGTGCTAAGGTGCTTCTGGGTGTGCTTCTAGTTTCTGCTCTGGTCACCATGTCAACGGCCCAGCCATTGGCACCGTTCAAATGCACGAAACAAGGCGAGACGTGCACCGCCCTGATCGACTACGTCTCCCCGAACAAGACCACTCTCTTGGCCATCCAAAGCCTTTTCCAAGTCAAGAAGTTCCGTAACCTCCTAGGGGTCAACAACTACTCAAGCTACGCCCCCCAAAACACCACTGTGGAAAAGGGGCAGACGGTACGCATTCCCTTCACCTGCCGCTGCTCCAACGGCACAGGTCTCTCCAACCAGACCCCCACCTACACCGTCGTGGCCGGGGACTTTTTGGACCACATCGCCATAGACGTTTTCTCTAGACTGGTAATGTCACTTTGAAGGATTGAAACCAGAGTCATCTGAATTTTCCTCGTCTAATCCATCTGATTAATGTGGTACTTAACAGGTAACGTCCCAGGAAATCCAGACCGCTAATAAGATTGCTAATGCCAGCCTCATTGAGATAGGGCAGAAGCTGTGGATCCCTCTTCCGTGCAGCTGTGATGACGTGAATGGGTCCGCCGTCGTCCATTATGGGCTGGTGGTGGCATCTGGGAGCACGGTGGAGGGAATTGCCGAGATGTACGGGACCACATCGGATACTTTACTGAGCCTCAATAGTATGGCCAATGCCAGTCAACTTCAGGCGGCTCAGGTTCTTGATGTCCCTCTCAAAGGTTGGTTCTGCCTTTTATCTTTCTTTGCCTTTTCTGTTAGAAGAAAAAATAATAGAAAGTTTTTGACATTTTCAATCCCAAAAGCTCTATTCTTGCTGTGAAATATTGACGTCAACCATTTATTTATTACTATTATTATTTTAGTCCAGAACTTTCTTTATTCTGTATTTTCTGGGGACTTTCTTTGGTTAAGGGTTTAATTTGAAAAGGGGTTTGGGTTTGTGCGAATATTCTCGAAACTTGAAACTGGTAAAATTATATTCAAATGAAGGGTTCATTATGCCGTGGCCTACTGGTTGTCTGTACCCCTATGAGTTAGAGCCTGTCTTGTCAGATCATTAGGCCAATATGGTCCCATGGATCTTGTCATACACCATCAATCATGAATGCTGCCCATTGAATTACGGATTTTTTGAGACGGTGGGCGGTCCAATGGGCTTTTGATGTCCACTTCTGAAGAAGTTTTCCAGATCTTTTTCTTTGGATTCACTTTTTGGTGCTCTGGGTAATTTTTAGGTTACAATGTTTTCCATGACTCAAGTTGGAGCTTGTTGTCTCCGTGACTCAATTATTGGATGTGCCAAATGGAATGACTAATTGTATAATTGCTTCATTTGTTCAAGTTTCTGAATTAAGGAGAAGGGTAGTTGGCCCGAGCTCATCCTCATCTTCTTGATAGGATTATCTTCTAAGCAGGATCCAGTTATATACATATAAGTCAATTCTCTGTTCCTCACTGGGGTTAGCACCAATAGATCTTGTCTGTAGTATATTGGTATTAGCAGAAGGTGTTTCTAGGAATCAGCTTCAGTTTATGTTGAGACGAGATTGATGTTTCTTACATTTCTTGAAGTTTTTTTTTGGGGGGTTAGTGCATTTTCATATTTATAGCTGTTGGAAGCAAGCGGTGCTCAAATTGCATATTTTGCAGCTTGTACATCGAACATAAGCAGCACCTCCTTGGACTACCCTTTCCTTGTTGCTAGAGGTACTTATTCCTACACTGCTAGGAATTGTGTGAAGTGCACTTGTAGCCCGGCAAACAACTACACGGCGTAAGTGTATAACCGGCTCTTGATACTGCTCTCCCTTTCTTGTTGCTGGCTTCTGCAGTTTCTAAACTCACATCATTTTGCTGAACCAGGCTGCAGTGTGAGCCATCTGGACTAAAACCACTATCCAACTGGACAACATGCCCTGCAGTGCAATGTGAAGGCGCAGGCAGTCTATCCCTCGGCAACGTAACTTCTTCGGGTTGTAACCAAACAACCTGTGACTATACTGGCTACAATAACCAAACTATTTTGACGAGCCTTATCACGCAGTCTACTTGTCCAGGTTGGTGCAATTAGCTATCCCAGTTGAAGTAATTTGATTTTGTGTTATACACGGATTGCCTATCTTACTACTAAGGAATTCTTTTTAAGAAGTTGTTTCTAGCTAATCCAGGTTCCTTCCCGGCAAACTGGATCAAATTTTCTTGCCTGCTAAACTAGAAACAAGAACCAGCTATCTCTTACACTGATTTCTTCTTGCTAAATGTTTCATGTACTTATTACTAGCATGATCTTCCAGAATTTCTTGATGCTCACTTGTGTTGGCAGCTGAACTTGACAACTGCAAAATCTCTGCATTGCTTTTTGAGTTGTGCAATTCTTTACTTATATACGATGACATTATTAACTAAATTCTACTCTGTTTTTGATTGTCGGCAAAACAGCTTCTGATGCTTGGAAGATTGGAAGTCAAGGTCTAAGATGGAACTTCCTTATCATCTCAATTCAGCTGATCTTCGTTTTGCTTCATTATTCCCATTAAGATGTATGTACTTTCTCTTGTTTCATCCACTCAAATGTTTGAGTGCAGGAGCGGACAATTGTGGCATATGGAATCTTGTTTGAACTGATTTTTGTGTATGAGATTAAAAGATGTAGCAACAAGCGAGTATATGTTGTGACGCTTGAGAGGAATAAGTTAGATAAGCGTTTTGAAGCACTTCCTAGTAAGCCTTAAGTTCTTGCTGTTACAATCCTTGTGACTAAATATTTGTATATGTGTACTTGTACTGGAAAAGAATTGGTAGTACAAGTTACCTTGGGGGCAATAATAAAGGTACACTACTATAGTAGTTGATTACAAGCTGCAATGGGTTCCACTAGACAAATTTACAAGCTGTAATATTAACGTATCAATAAGCCAATACCTTAATGGTTAGCTATTAACAATTTATGACTTAGGGCCTATTCAACATTATTTTGGGGTTTCATATAAAAAGCAATGGGGGGACTTTCCTTGGTTGTAGTAATTGGGTGAGGACTCTTGACTGGCAAGTCCACTTAGGTAGGGGCTCAAATTCCCTCCCCCTCCTCCATGTGTATGAGTTGTAATAAAATAAAAAATAAAAAAAATCATATGAAAAGCGATGGTTTCATATGGTTTCTTTAGTATAAATTTCTCTTTAATCATTATGGTGGCTTACTAAATGATTCACTTTACATAGAATTTTTTAGGTTTTCATACTTATAAAAAACAATGTGGGAGAAATCTTACCAAACTACAAGTTTTTCTTTTACATAAAACTTTATCATGCTTTTCACTCCTAATTTGAACTCCATAACTAACAAGAAAAAATGGGGCATGCACTTGTACGCAGCAAACATATCCTGGGTTTCGTAAGCACCCGACTGTGAGTTTATGTGAGGGAGACATTGTTACATAGTCCCCCAAATGACACATAATTATCCATTAAAAGCATACAATGGATTAACAGCAGGAAACTCGGAAATGAGCTAATAATGATTTTATGAGAATTTTGTAAGTTCCATTAATATAGATACCATAGAGAGCCAGACCCAAATTAAATATTGAAAGATAGGCGAACAAATGTTCCAAGGCAAACTTTGTCAATTAAAATTAACCAAGAAGCAATTCAGATAGAACTAACCAATAATTCTTGTTTGAACATCCAATAATGCCTTTTGAAGCCATATTTAAGGGTTGGAGAGAAAATCAAATATGGGAATATGGTGAATTAAACATGAGGAAGTCTTTGGTGGAACCTTTGTTTATTATTCATCATTTGTTAGTTTACTGATAAGCTAACAAGATCTAAAATCTCTTGATTTTAGACTCAACGTAGATGTATGAATTTGGTGTATATGTTAAAAAAAAAAAGAAACCCTTTTAGTAATGTAACCTACCACTTTATTGCGAATTGATGAAATCAAATAATAAAACCAAAGAGAGTAGATTTTGAGAGATCTCCCAACTCCCTACACTCTTTTAAGTCATCTTTGTTGCTCTTAGCAGTAACATGTTTTAGTTTTTGCAAACCTTTTCGAGAAATCCACTGGTTCAGGTTGGTTCGATTCTGTCTCTTTGCTAGATTTCGATTTTGTGTTCTGAGCAGTGACTACAATCATTCCGAGAATGTCATCTATAATTAGAATCAGCTTCTACTCCACTAGTTTTCTCTTGTTATGGATAACTTGGATTGTGAATGGACCCATGAAAGTTGGGGCATACGCGGCCCGACATTCTGTATCCTTCCTACCAATGGACAAGACAAGTCTCAACGGCAACCATGTCCTCGGATTCGCGAAAGTGACATCATTTGCCACTAAAAGCATTATTCCAAGATCCATGCATAATTGTCACTAATGGGGATTACATTCTCATGCAACTTTCTCTACTTGTTTTGCGCCAAAAGATAGAATTTCTTTGAAAAGAGATATCAACTCGCAAATGAATATTTTCTCCAAATCCCATTTAGTGCATGAGATAATTTTGCAATCGATATAAGAGATTTTTTATTAGAATAAAACATTAGGTAAAAATTCTATAAGATATCAACATCATTTGCAACTTATAGCATTATTCCAAGATCCATGCATAATTGTCACTAGCGGACGTTACATTTATCTACTTGTTTTGCGGCACTACATAGAATTTCTTTAAGAAAAGATATCAACTAGCAAACGAATATTTTTCTCTGATGCCTTTTAGTGCACGATATAATTTTGCAATTGATGTAAGATTTTTTTTCATTAGAATAAAACTTTAAGTGAGAAATTTAGTATATACAGTACCTTATTTAGTATAAAATTTTGATGATTATTAGTAAAAAAATTGAAAACTTTTCAAGCTTCATCAACCAAGTCCTTGTGGCCAAAATGGATGTATATGATAAACAAGTTGGCAAATGAGTTTGTAATAGAATGATATGGTCGTTAGGGACGGGAAAAAGGATCAACCATGTATATTGTTAAAATGTAGGCAAAGGGCCTTATATTATTAAAAAAATTATTAATAATTCTACTTATATAATAATAGGTTTTACTAATTCTTAAAATGATTTTTTAACTTAAATAATTATTTTTTTTAACATAATATCAAAACTATGATTTTCCTTAATACCTCTATAGGATCTTAAACCAATTCATGCATTACTCATATACTATACTATGGTATTATTATAAGAGTTAAAAGCCCAATTCAACAATGAACTCAATAGTTACAAAAATACTTTCTTACTCTAAATTTTATCACAAGAATGACATTAAGCTTAGAGTTGCATAAGATAGAACAAACTCGTGTTAGATATTATATTCAAAAAATTTAAGAACTTAATCTAAAAGTTAAATTAAGAGTTAAAAGAATATATATTTTTTAATTTAAACTTCACTACAATATATCGTATACTAAACCTTACATGCCAGCACTATAATGTTATAATAACTTGACCATTATAGTAAGAAATCTTATTAAAGTGTGGTTAATAAATTATTGATCTCATGAGAATAGATTTAAGTAAATCTTTGAGTAGCCTTTTGTCCTCGAAAAATGGACTCTTGCCATTTGCATATTTAATCCGCTGTCGCCAACATTCTTAGAAGATGGTGGCGAGGGAGTATCAGTGTTATGCTCCTCTTGCGGTTCTTTCGAAGACGATTCCATTCCCGCGGCTTAAACCCTAGTTGTTGAACGGCAGGAAAGGTTAGTTCCTTTCTCTTTGCTTTATTCTCGGAAACTGCTTTTATCCTGTTTGTCATCTTCCTTTTCCTGAGCTTTTTTGATTTCTCATTTTCTAAACAGAGTGCTCTGTCAACCGTTTTCTTTCTGTGGCGCCGTTCTTTGCTTTTCCGTGGGACGCCTGCGCTTTAAACAGATTGTAAGTCGACGCACTTCCGGTTCTGAATGCTTTCTTATTAGAATTACTCGCTGTAATTGGGGTTCTGAGTATAATACTCTGTTTTCGAATGTGTTTCGGTTCTGTATATTAAAATGTATAGCTTTTTGTCTTATCGTAATCTGTCTGCGTTTCGGGATATTAATTTGAAAAATTCTTTTATTAGTGTTTGAAAAGTTCGGATTTTCTTGAATTTTGCTGCTCTGTCGTACCTTCTTTCGCGTAATTATATCAATTTTGTATATTAGATTGTAGTAACTAATTTTTGGATGATTTTTTAGGCTTTCTTTCCGAGCTTATAACGATGTTGGCCACCCGATTTCGTAAGGGTGTTACTACGAAGCCAACGCGACCGTTATCTTCATCGCAGTATGGTAAATTTCGGAGCTCTTTTGTGCCAATTGAGAGGAAGAGGATAGGCAATGCAGACATTGGGGGTGGTTGCCGTTTGGCTTCAGGGCATAGACCATTATTGTCTGCTTTGGTGACCCGTCGGAGAAGACCCGGCTCTAATGTGTGTTGTAGTCAGTTGAGTTCGGATTGTGATGTGGCTGCCTCTGATGTGGAAAAAGAGGCCTTGAGCGCGTCAGGGGAGGACAATACTCCGTAAGATCAATCCTTGTATCCAATTACTTGAAGATACAATGATTTGTGGTGTGTCATGTCTTAGAGGCTTTGAACCCTCTAAATTCAATTCTAGATTGTACCTTATCCATATGACTTCACTTCATTTAGATGTAGCCTCTACAGTGGAGCATGTGGCTAAGAGTTGTTTTATTGAAATATGCTTGGCTGTAATTTGAAAATATGTAACACTTGATTGGAGCCCGAAACATTTCATTAAGTTGCCTCTCAGACAGTTCCCCCCTTTAGTCTATTTTTGTCTTGTTCATACTTTTCCTAAGTTCTGATTTGCAATTTTTCCCCCGGGCACTTCTGATTGTTGGAACCAGTAAACTATGGAGTGCTAACATGAGTATGATAGCTTTTAATTTTAACCTCTCCCTCACTCCCCATCTCCCATTTGGTTGGGGGTGGCAAATTTGCAATTCCTAATCCATCTCTCAATGGATACATGAGGCTGGCATAATGAGACAATTTTTACTTCTAGTTGGTGTCTGCATGTAATATTTTAGAAGAAACCAATAGGGGAAATTTTTTTTTTTCTTTTTCTGTTGAAGCAGATTTTCATTGTAAGCTGGGAGTTCAAAGCTGGTACAGCAAACTTCTAAGCTGAATGCAGACTGAAAATGTTAGGCTTAGTGGGTGCAGCCTATCGAAAGCAATAGACCTGTATCACTTTTTGACATAGATAACTCCAGGAAAATAAATACTAGGATCCTTTTTCTCTATGTCCCTGTGTGCATGTCTGTATGTGGGCAATGCCTTCTTGTGAGCTGTTAATCAGTGAGAAAATATCTTGCATTGACATACAAGCAAGAAGCAACATGTTGACCACAATATGCACGTTTTTATATGATTGATCCACTGTGTATTGAGTGGATATTATCAAGCTTGGTGCCTTCAAAAGTTCCTTTTTTTTTTTCTTGGGGGGGGGGGGTGGGGTGTTTCGTATAAGGAGACTTATGCCCCGTATCAACTCTCTTTATTTGTTTGCAGTGAATTGACAGGAACTCCTGTTAGTGAAGTAAAGACTGAGGATGTCAAGCGTGAACTTGTAATGCTTTCTTTGCCTGCCGTTGCTGGGCAGGCTCTTGAACCCTTGGCACAGCTGATGGAGACTGCCTATATCGGTAGATTAGGTACTCTGTTTCTTTCATGCATGAGTCTTTCCTCATTTAGTACTGGGTGGTTAGAAAATGTCTTCTTTTTTTTTTTTTTCATTTCAATTTTAGCAAATTTTTCTTGTTCACGTTTGCTCCCTGTTTTTGTACTTACTTCTTTCCCCCCCTTTTTATTAAGTGATTAAATATTCCCTTGCTTGATGCTGCCGTGCTTCTCACTTTGGTTGTTCGTTTTCTTTAATACATCCTGTTTACTTTTATTTTTTATTTTGGTTTTTGATTTTTGTTAGTCTATTGATTTAGGAAAATACTATTACCATTTAACTAATTTCTTTGATAATATTCATATTGTCTGGGGGGAATGTGAATGCAGGTAGTTTTCATTACTTCTCAATTCAAGTCAGTTAATAGTTTGAAATTACTTTCTGCTTTCATTCTTGGACACTTCTTTTTTCCCTAGAATTTCAACCTTGAGCCACCAAATTCTGTTTGTTGACCTTAATTATAATTGATGTGTAGGCATCTTACTAGTAAACATGGAAAGTTAAAGCTTAAAGTGGTCATTTAAGAGCTTAGAAAAGGCTATTGTTCTCCCAAGAAGTGGGCAGTAGCAATAGAGATTAACTTAGTTGATGTAGATTGAAGCTAAATGGTTTCTTGTTCAGAGGCTGAAAACATTACTAATTCCTTTTTCTTTTCTTCCTTTATGTGATGATACTTGTTGGTGCTCCGTTGACTATTATTTGTCAATGAAATGTGATGTACTACGATTTTCTTGTTCTTTTGAATTTGGAAAAGATCAGCATTCCTTGCATGGTTATATATTGGTAATCTTGAATATAAATATGTTGTCATTACTTACAATGAACTTTT
The DNA here is from genome assembly GCA_028551485.1 of Casuarina cunninghamiana. Classification (NCBI taxonomy): domain Eukaryota; kingdom Viridiplantae; phylum Streptophyta; class Magnoliopsida; order Fagales; family Casuarinaceae; genus Casuarina; species Casuarina cunninghamiana. The sequence continues at coordinate 20,930,966 of CM052369.1, forward strand.
CCTTAATTTGATTTTTGTCATCTCTAATCTTTTAAAATGGTGACGTATGATAAGATCTAATTTACACTATAATAAGTTTAGATGATACGGGATACCATGCCATGTTTTACTCGCTGAGTGGCTGGTTTTATTGCTTTTGGACTGAAGTTTTACAAATGTTGGCCCTTTCAATTGCTTTAGTTTCTCTAGCATGAAGTCACTGGGGAATCATCAATAAATTCCTTGATGGCATTTTGGGAAACTCAAACTTAATCAACCTGGGCTCTTTTTTGTTGGATAAGTTCTGACTTCAGAATTATCAAAGCTGAAACCAATCTTGTGATCTGCTTACTATTTTTGCATTTGTCGCTGTGGAGCTTTTCTAACCTATTCCCTTTTTTCTTTTTTCAATCACAGGTCCTGTGGAATTGGGCTCAGCTGGTGTTTCTACTAATATTTTTAACTACTTATCAAAGCTATTTAATATTCCTCTTCTTAGTGTTGCTACTTCTTTTGTTGCCGAAGACCTTTCCAAAAATGCAATTGAAGATTCTGCTTCAGGTGCAATTGATGTTGAACTTGCATTTATTCTGGTTTTTTCATAAAATTAGCCATAGAATGGGATTGACGTCTTCATGGTTGCTACTAATTTGTGCTGATTGCTGTACAGAAGAGGGTTGCCTAGAAGGTATTACTAATGGTAAACCAGTCAATGGAGTTGCTGAAAGAAAGCAACTAGCTTCAGTGTCTACAGCTTTATTGTTAGCAGTTGGGATTGGTATGATTGAGGCTTTGGCCTTGTATTTTGGAAGGGGAAAATTTCTGGATTTGATGGGTGTATCATCAGTAAGTTTTTGCATTTATGTCTGAATATTGTCTTGCTCTGTTGCTTATAGTTATTTTGTGTACTTTATTTTCTTGTAGATCTGTCCTTTTATTCTTTCATGTAAAGACCTCTTATTTATTTTCAAGGAATATTTTATTCTGGGTGTCATTTTTAAACAGGAATCATCCATGCGCATTCCAGCGGAACGATTTCTTTCGCTTAGGGCATTTGGTGCTCCTGCAGTTGTGCTGTCATTGGCTCTCCAGGGGGTTTTCCGTGGTTTTAAGGATACAAAAACTCCCGTTTTCTGTCTAGGCAAGTGTTTTATTTTAGTAAGCATATTAACACTTTTATTGACAGCAATAACTTCTTATGTTGATGAAAACAGACATGCATAGCATATGTCATAATTCTCTAGCACACTAATTTTTCTTTTTCTAAGTTTCCTTGCATTTAAAGTTTTGTTTCATTTTCTGATGATTCACATACAAATTACATGCCTTGGTCGATGCCACCCCCATCTTGCCACTTTTGAAACACATACTTATTTCATCATCTCTTTGTGACATCATATTTCTTCACCTTAGGCATTTTTTTTTTTAAATTTGTTTGGAGTGGGGTGGGTTATTGTTGGTGGGAGGAAACTATTTTTCTGTGGTTTCTCTGTTCCAAGTTCTTGTACTTGCTATTACATTTCCAACTGTTGTTTATCATTTTATTTTAGATTCATGGCTATGTTAGATGGATTTATCTCATCTATTGAACAATAAAAAGATTCTGGCTAAGCAAGCTATGGCGATGTTGCCTAACTATTACACTAGAGGTAACCGTTTTATGTTGAAGAACTCTTAATGTACAATAAAGAAGTTACTGTCCAAGTCTTTGCGGTTCCTCTAATTGGATATCCGTCGAGGCATCGGTGTCACTTCTTTTCATCTTAAGAGTGCTTTTCTTTTCCGTAGATAAAGAAAAAGATTTGAGAGCAAGATAGATGGCGGGAAAAAAAAAGAAGGAAGAAGTTGATGTTGGTTTCTAGACTTGTTGTGCAACTCTCTAGAAACTTGAACTTATTTTGAAAAATGAATGAGAAGTTTTGGTGCACTGTAGCTTCTCTTCTTCATCTGGTGCAGTCCGTATGTTGCTACTTTTTTTTTTTTTTTTTTTGTTTTGTTTTGGGGATGTTGCTCCTTCAAATTTTTTTCTTCTGTTTTCCAATTAACACTTCATCAACATCCAGTGCTGCCCCTTTTTTTATTTTTTATTTTTATTTTTTCCAGTCTCTTGTGTTCTCTTTCTGCTAATTCATGTTTGTTATGTATGCAGGCATTGGTAACCTATTAGCTGTGTTTTTGTTTCCAATTCTTATGTATTATTTTCAATTGGGCGCAACTGGGGCAGCCATATCCACTGTTTTGTCTCAGTATGTGCTTTTTTGGATTTTTTGTACTTCTTCCTTGGTGTTTCTTTTTGGCTGTATACAACATTCATATTAATTTTTTTTTTTCAGATACACTGTTACCTTCTTACTGATCTGGCAATTAAGCAAGAGAGCTGTTTTATTGCCGCCAAAGATGGGATCGCTTCAATTTGGTGGATATATAAAATCTGGTGAGTTCCTAGTTTGTTTTCAATGCTAACTTTTTTGGATTCTTTTCTCCCAGTTATTGCACGTCTGTGTGAATTATCCTAATATGAGAGTAGTTTACTTTTGTTGCTGATGGAACACTGCATTGATCTTGGATGACACAATGATTCAGTATTTATTGTTTTGATAGCAAATTGATGCACATGTGAGACTTTTCTATCTACTCGGTACATATTTTAATTGTTCTGATTATCAACTATTGGCCGTTTTAGGTGGCTTTCTTCTAGGACGAACTCTTGCTGTTTTAACAACCATGACACTGGGAACATCAATGGCTGCTCGTCAAGGGCCTGTAGCTATGGCTGCACATCAGATATGTATTCAAGTGTGGTTAGCTGTATCTCTCCTTACGGATGCCCTGGCTGCATCTGGTCAGGTATTAATTCTTTCTTTTAAAGATATATGCTGTCATAAAATTGCATTTACTTTTTCTGATGCTATTGTTGTTTCTATTTGGCTAGAATCATCAACTGTGGATAATACGGTGGGTAAAATAAAACTTTTTTTCGTAGAACATACATAAACACAGAGAAAGTGTGACAACTGGTTAAGAAATGGAGAATATATGATAAGGGTCTTTGGAAAAGATTTATGTCTCTGAAGAAAGAAATAACAATTTTTCCCACATTTAGTTTCTGGAATTTAAGCTCCTATAAGATCATTTCTAAGAATCTATAGTTTGCTTACCATGAGATGAAATTTGGTTCTGTGGACGCCAAAATACATGTTTGTATTTTTGACTTCCAAATTGTGTCTATTTGTAGGCACTGATTGCAAGTTATTTATCTAAAGGTGACTACCAGACTGTAAAGGATATTACACACTTTGTGTTAAAGGTAAGCATATCTTGTATGCTTCTCCATTGTATTTGTAGTATCTGATTCTCAAAAATTTGGCTAAATTCTGTTTGACGAATTTATTTGGAATGTTTTCTCCAGATAGGATTGGTCACTGGAGTTTCCTTGGCTGCAATTCTGGGTTTATCTTTTGGTTCTTTGGCCACCTTGTTCACCAAGGATGCTGAAGTTTTAGGAATTGTAAAAACTGGGGCATTGGTATGTATGGTCATGAGCTGCAATTTGTCAAGTTTTTCTTTAGTTTCAGACTGTTGTTCCCTTCTCAAATAATAAGATTCATCTGAAATTTGTGACAGTTCGTTTGTGCTAGTCAACCTTTGACTGCATTGGCTTATATTTTTGATGGACTCCATTATGGTGTTTCGGACTTCCCATATGCAGCTTGTTCGATGGTAGGCCTTGCTTATAAGAGTTTAAATTTATTTGAGATATAGTTGGTTGTGCATGTTGCTTCTCTGACACTTTTTAGTTGACTTTTTATAGATGATAGTGGGGGCAATATGTTCAGCATTTTTGCTCTATGTTCCTTCAATGATTGGTCTTCCTGGGGTTTGGTTGGGATTGTCACTCTTTATGAGCTTACGGATGGGAGCAGGATTTCTGAGGTAACCATGAGAGTGTTGTCTTTTATTCCCTATGTTTTTATATGTATCATGAATTATGAATTATATGCTTTCTTTGAATATTTATCCTGAATGTAGGAAGGCACTGATCTGCAACTGCTGACGAGTATTTTTTTTATGCATCTTCCTGCTTGTCGTATGCCTAGTTCTATTATCTTGGTGATGTTGGATATGAAAGCATATTTTAGTTCTGTTAATCTATTGATAAGTACCCTAGATTACTAATGATATCTTCTTTTCTGGAGTCACTTTTTGCAACATTAGGCATTGTTGGCATTTCCATCTTTTGAAGTAAATAACTTTTGGCCTGTCAATGTTGCTAAAGACTTGTAGATGCTTATCAGTATTGTTCTGCTTGTGTAGACTGGTCTCTGGTATTTCTTTGTTGTGCTTGTTGACTGGTTTAAAATCCGTGTTTTCAGATTACTATCAAAAAGGGGTCCGTGGTGGTTCCTTCACAGTGACCCCCAGAGAATCCAGGTTGGCTAATATTCATAACTCTGATTTTGGATCATAGAGGCTTAATTTTCTTATCTGCTGATATCATGTATGTTATTGTAAAACAATTTCTTTGCTTGTGTGCAAGTACTGAAACTTTACCTTGTCCTCGGTCCTAAAAATATGCATGACCTTTTAGGCGGATGAGTATTCCTGATTCTGAAGTTGTTTTTTTGGTTTGAATGTATCTCTGAATGCCGATTTATTCACCCTATCAAGCTATGTAAATGATCAACTGTAATTTATGCTTCTTTTATTTCTCTTTTCCTCCTTATGCTCTCTTTGTTCTATAGGTGAATTTCTCGTTGCATTTTGCTGAGAAGTTTTTCTAGAGGAAGATAACAGTGTAATTCGTAAAGAAAATATTTTGTTAGATTTTTACCTCCCTAGAGTAATGGACAAAAAGGAGACTTAACTCTTTGAGAGTAATAGACAAAAAGGAGAAAAATAATGCCCCTTCAGTTGTGATGAAAACCAAGTTTAATTTCCTTAAATAAGGCTTAGCATAACAAAAGGTATGCACAGATTGGTGCAATTTATTGTTTTTACTTTTGATTGTAAAGTTTGGAAGTATAAGTTGAATTTGATTGTAGCTTGTACCCAATTCCAGTAAGGAGAAGCAACAATATTTGATGGAAACTGGGTAACACTCTTTTTCTGTTGCTAAACACAACTGATGTAGTGGAAAGAGAAAATGAAGCTAGTCAACCTCTCTTTTTGAGCGAAGGGAGATAAACTAAAGTATGCACATGGGCGTGAACTTTCCAGATTTATTATGAACTATGCGACTTATTTCCAACTAAATGGATTATTAACTTTTACTTTCCCAATTGAAATGGAGAAACTGCTGCTATCTGGTAGATCACTTAAAAAAGTTTGCTGGTGAGAGTGAATGAATTAAATCTGTATTTTCTGTCTTGCAGTAAAATAGATCACTTGCTGTTTTTCATACCTCAAGAGTTTGGTCTTTCAATATAGTACACTTTTTTCTATTTTCTTTCTTTCCTGTTCTGGGTTATGAGTGAAGAACTTAATAGTTATGTTACACTTTCTTTTCCAGGTGGTCAGGTGAGATGAAAGCAGTCATTCCAGGTTGCAGGGCTACTACTATTCTCAAGTATGACACAGTTTCCTTCAGAGATTGTTCAGTTGTAACTTGCGGCTTTTAATTGTAAATCTTATCAGGCTGATGCCAGTTTTTGAGTTTCAATTGGTATCATCTTGCATAGACAACATGTCGAAACCATGCATTCTCGGTTAGATTATTCGTTGATGAATTAGTTGTAAATGATTCAAAAGCTTATTAGATTATCATTCAATTACTGATATTAACATGTATCACATTCTTTCCCACATGATTAGTGATACTTTCAAAAACAGCAACTTATTGAGACAATCCCCCTCGTTGAGAGCAGTTGTAAGACAGGTGTTCTAGAAAGCCTTTATATCCCTTTTTAGATTCGCAGGTGGGTCAGTAAGATTGAATCGCGATTCGCATTCTAACATTCGCGTACTGGCCTTGAATCCGTCTTAATATTCTTATAATGAATGGAAGACATTTAAGTTGATCCAAGAGCCTAGCAGTAATACCTTTAGAGAATCAATTCATTGAAGCAAAATTTGGACGCGTTTTACATTAATAAACATAGAAGTTGGATATATGAATCCCAGACGGCATGAAGTGGCAACCCATGTTCTGGAGTTTGCTTTAAGGGGCTGCGTAGTCCATCGGACCATAAGGCTCAATGAATTCAGCCATGAATCCCTTCTTTCTCTTGGGGTTCCATCCCATGTCCTTGCACAGTTGATCATTGTACCATATATGCAGAGCACCAATGCATGATCTCCTGTAGTATTTTCCGGCATATGTTTTGAAGTATTCATCCCACTCAGCCACCTCTTTCTCCATATCCTTGATGCTGGGCAGCTTGAATGTGCCGTCCAGAAGCTCTGCTAGCCACCGGCATCTCATCTCTGAAGTGTACAAGTTTGAAATACTCTCCGAGAACCCAATTACTGCTAGTTGTGGAATTCGTGGATGAATGATTTGCCTGGTACATTCGAATGTTAGGAATTGTTGCTACTTATTTCCATGTTTCTTTCATATGTTCATCGTTCCTAACATCTCATGTTAAGTCTAGAGAGATTGACGAAGGTACCTGTAGTGGGGAACTACTGAATCTGCAGACCCAACTATGTAGTCTTGAAAGGTTGGGGACACGAAAATGTCTTTGAGCTTTTTATCACCCTTGAACCCAGTAGCCAATATGATCAGATCAGTCTTCAGAGGCTTTTCCTCCCCGCTAACCAGAATACCCTCTTTGCAGAAGCCGAAACTCATAGCTTTTTTCAACCTTATACTTCCCTCTTCAACTTTGTCGTAGAATTTTTCAGGCACCGTGCAGATCAAACAAGCACTGATTTGTTGAAGGAAGCTATGTTTTGGAACCATTCCAAACTTTGCCAACCAAGCTTCTTCTTTATGTAGCTCTCGACGAATTTAGAAAATGACCATCTCTGTTTCATGACCCAAATTTCTAATCTTCAGGATTATGAGGTTCATGATTGTGAAACGAAAATAATGATGTATGAAGCATATTACCAAAGGAGAAAGAACAGTTGCCAAGAGACTCAAAAGGAAGCCTTCACCGGGCTTATGAACTAGCAGCTCTGAAAAGCGATTCAGGTAAAAATAAGCCAAAGATACTCCCCATGGTAGATAATCAGGGACAGTCCAATGCTCAGTCTTGTACAATAGGGTGCATGGATATTCAGTTCCTGTAATCAAGTGTAATGATTCAAAATTTCATGCATGGGCTTACAAAGTTTATAAATTCTTCATCTTGATTACCAATCAAAACCTGCAGTTAATCTTTCTTACCATTTGCTAGGGAGCATTCCATAGCAATGTCCAAAGCAGATTTTTGAAACCCCACAACAGCGACTTGCTTCCCTTTGACTAATTCAACGGCACTTTGATTTTCCATGGCAGCATACTCCATGGAGTGCATCACCTTGCCTTGGAACACTTCTGGGCCCTGGTTTGGAGGAAATTCTGGAATATTTGGAATATCACTGAATCTTCCAATGCAGAGAATCGCAAAGTCCACCAGGTGCTCCTGAATTTTCATTTACTTAAAAGGAGTTTAGGACACCATGCAGTTATCTAAATTTCTAATATGTAAACTGATTTGATATTATCAAATATAATGACACTGTAGTAATTGGGTTAGACAAAATATTAATTAGGAATCCCGGCTAAATCTAGGCTTGGCCTTATGGACAGCCAGATCCTTCCTGAAAAAAGGTCGAAACTCAAGAATTTGATCTCCTTTACCTTTTCCACCAGTGGGCTATCGATAACTATCATATAGCAAGAGAATTGTTGGAAACTCTAATTCCTTACATGAGTACGTTTTTTGACATACCTCGGTGGAAAGACTGAGGGAATCCTCTACTGTTATCCTCCATTTTCCCTTGGAGCTGAATGCCTCACCAGTGCCACCCCACATGCTCCAAGATTGCACCTGTTCCTCAGATGCGCCTTCATACTCGATGCTTACAACTTTGGTATTGAATTTGATATGCCGAAGCAGATCAAAATGGCGAGCATACGACTGAATATAGTCAAGAACTTGATGGTGGTCGGGGAAATCTTCCTTCACAGACGAAGACCATGGAAAATCCGAGAACTGATATAGTGGTTTTGGAGTTTGGAGCTTCGTGGTCTCAAGGGTTTTACTCCATACTCCTCCAATCTCACCTTTTGCTTCGAAAACAACCGGATGGAACCCCCTCGATAAGGTGTACTTGCAAGCGAGGAGGCCACTGATACCGGCTCCGATAATGGCCACTTGCTTTTCCATTTGGTCTTGAATTATCAACTCCGACGGCAGTACGTCTGTCCCTATAAATAGAATGCTGAAACCTTGCCGTTTGCAGCATAAAGTACAGTAAAGGAAGTCCGTTTAATTTATTTATCTTTTTGTTTTTTTACACGCAGGCGCCGGTAAGAGTTCCAAGTTCTGCTGGCCTACCACCACTAAACTAAATAAGCAAAGCACACGTGAAGGCACCAGCATGCTCAATTTGGAACGGTAATATTTGGTCAAGGCTCTGAAAGCCGATGGCGGCGCCTGACTAAAAGCTAAGGATACAACTAATAAAGAACTACTACTTTTTCTTTTTTGTAATATTCTATTTTCCTTTGTTTGATATTTTTCTTCTGCCTGTATATATGAAGCTTTCCAATCACTTACTGTAGTTTTTGGAGTTAATCATATTATCTTTAAAACTCATTGAAGTGATTCAATTATTTGACAAAGTTGTTAAGAAGAGTTTTGACCACCCCTTGACATAGTTTTTCAAGCTAATTCAATTCTCTATAGATTAGTTAAAGAGTCAAATAAACAATGGACCTTTAGGTCAAATAAATAGTTTTCAACATTTTGATTTTATTTTTAACTTTGGGATAAAGCATAATCTTAATGGTTCATGTAGGGGTAAATTTTTTACACATTGTAAAGGTCCAAAGTAAATTATTGCGAATGATTATTTTCATATTTCTATCGATTGAGAATGCACTAAACAACACTACCATGATGTCGGACTTCAATTTTAAATTGATCGCTGGTGTTATCTCAACCGGTGTTGAGCAAATGAAGTGGACTTTTCTAAATCACACCAACGTTGTACAAAAGTAGTGCGGGCGACCGACTGCCCGTGATTATCATCGTGCTTCCCTATTTGTCTTTTTCATGAGTTGAAATCGTCAGCTTCCTTTCTTTCCCCTTCTTTCACCTTCTTTCCCTTTTATCTTTTCTGAAAATTCCATTTTGCATGTCTCCGCCGAGCAAATTTGAGAGCTCATGCAACAGTGAACAAACATAAGTGTGCAACGAAGTGTCAGAGGAACTTGCGAAGGGAGGAGTGAGCACAAGCATTAAGGAAGAGAGAGAGTCGTTGGGTTGCATGTTTTGCAAGTGTGCTTGGGCAGTGTTCAATGTTTGTCATGAAGCCACGTATGGAGCAAGTTAGAGCTCATGCAAGATTTGACAAGAAAAAAAAAAAAAAAGTGTGTGCGGCGAGGTGTTAGCGAAGCTTGTGATGGAAGGAGTGACGACAAGAATTAAAGAAGAGAAAGTCCTTCTATAATTTGTATGTATCATTTGTTTGTTTCAATTTGTAAAGATTAAGGCGGAGAAATCAATACAGCTGCACATATTGTTTGTAAACCCTTATTCTTCTTTTTTCTCTAACGCCCGGCGTTCTTTTATTCACTGCTATCGGTTGTTGTGTCCAACATTAAGCTTAAAATGACATGGAGTGGAGTAAATTTAACCTAAATTCTAATATGAAATTAAAAAATTTAATATAATGAATTTCATTCCCTCAGATCAAAAATGTAAGCGGGATGATTTGATCATATAGGAAAACTGGCCAGATCATCTTCAGGTATAATTGGGTTCCATCCCAAAAATAATCAACCTTAGTAGGGAGCTCTAACTTTGGCATTAATCATATTCTTGAAAACTCATTGAAGTGGTTTGATTATTTTTAACTCAGTTAAGAAAATGACTGACCGCCCTTTGTTATGTATTTTTGAGCTAATCCAATTATCCCAAAGATTAATTAAAGAGTTAAATAAATAACTGACTATCTCGTACTTTCAACATTTTAATTTTATATTTAGTATTGATGATATACAATAACTTTAATCGTTCACTAAGGGGTAAAGATCTTAAGATATTATAATTTTTTTTAGATCTTTGACTTTAATTATTTATATAAAAATCATCAAAATTTGAAACAGATCTGTGCTCTACGTTGTCCAAAGTAAATAATTGACAATAATTCTTATGCATATCTCCGATGAGATTCACGCTGCAATAAACAACACTTCCATGTTATTGGACTTCAATTTTAAATTAATTGTTGGTATTATAGAATACAAAGGTTCAGAACTATAAGTATGCATATTGATGTGATATTTTCATGTTTACTATGAACTAACCATACGACTCATTTCCACCTAAAATGGACTATTTAGTTCAATAAACATTGCATGTGCTTTTTCTTTCCCGATTGAAATGGAGAAATTGCTACTATCTTGTAGATCATTTATAGAAGTTTGATCAAAAGAGTGAATCGATTAAATCTGTCATTTTCGGTCTTGTAGTATCTGTTTAGACCTCAAGAGTTTGGTTTTTGAACAGAACACACCTTTTATTCTTTCATGTTTTTTTGGGTTAAGAATGAAGAACTTAGAGCTATGTTACACTTTCTTTCTCATATAGCCGGTTGGGATGGAGGCAATCATTCAGGTTGCAGGACTACAACTACTCTCAATTATGATATAGATTCTATGAGGGATTTTTTTTTTTTTTTTGTTGGTAACTTGCGGCTATGAATTGTAAATACTATCAAGCTGTTTGTCTCATCTTTCATATCAAACATGTGGAAACCATATATTCTCGATTAGATTATTTGTTGATGAATTAGTTGTTCCATTGAAGAGTCTCAATGATGCTAAATTGTCAGTTAGATTATCCCTCAATTAATGGTATTAACATGTATCATATTCTTTCCCACATTAATGGTGGTACTCTAAAAAACAGCAACTTATTGAGCCAACCTCCCTTGTTGGGAGCAGTTTTAAGACAGGTGTTCTAGTAAGTCTTTGTATCCCTTTCTAGGGAAAAAAGAAACAAAGAGATGAAACAGAGAGGAAGTGACACCTATCGATGGTCAACCCTGGTTGTTTTATTTAGAAGACCTCTTAGACACCTATCGTTGTCTTCGTGAAAGAAAACGATAGCAATTTTAAGAAGAAAAGTTAAAAGAGTTATTAGGCTAAGGAAACAGCAAATTGCATTTCATAACACCCAAAGATGAAGGAAAAGCCACAAATCCAGATTCGAAGGGATTCAATAATTGTGCGTTATAGTCACATTCTGAGCCATCTTCCAGGGTTTCTTCTAAGGGGCTGCGTAATCCATTGGGCCATAAGGCTCAAACAACTCAGCTATGAATCCCTTCTTTCTCTTGTGGTTCCATCCCATGTCCTTGCACAGTTGATCATTGTACCATATGTGAAGAGCACCAATGCAGGATCTCCTGTAGTATTTTCCAGCATATGTTTTGAAGTATTCATCCCATTCCGCCACATCTTTCTCCATATTCTTAACGCTGGGCAACTTAAATGTGCCGTCCAGAAGCTCTGCTAGCCACCGACATCTTATCTCTGAGGTGTATAAGTTTGAAACACTCTCGGAAAACCCAATTACTGCTAGTTGTGGAATTCGTGGATGAATGATTTGCCTGATAGATTTGAACGGTGTAAATTTGAACGTTTGTTTCATGTCTTTCTTATTAACATCCAATGTTAAGTATACAGAGATTGAAGAAAGGTACCTGTAGAGGGGAACTGCTGCATCTGCAGACCCGGCTATGTAATCCTGAAAAGTTGGGGAGACAAAAATGTCTTTGAGCTTTTTATCACCCCTGAACCCAGTAGCCAATATGACCAGATCAGTATTCAGAGGCTTCTTCTCTCCGCTAACCAGAATACCCTCTTTGCAGAAGCCGAAGCTCGCAGCTTTCTTCAAACTTATACTTCCCTCTTCAACTTTGTCATAGAATTTCTCAGGCACTGTGGAGACCAAACAAGAATTGATTTGTTGAAGGAAGCTATGTTTTGGTACCATTCCAAACTCTGCTAATCTAAGCTTCTTCTTTATGTAGCTCTCGACGAATTTAGACAATGCCCATCTCTGTTTCATGAAGAAAATTTATAAACTTCAAGATTTTGAGGTTTATGATTGTGAAACGAAAGATATATAAAGCACAGTACCAAAGGAGAAAAAATGGTTGCCAGGAGACTCAAAAGGAAGCCTTCACCAGGCTTATGAACCAGTAGCTCTGAGAAGCGGTTTAGGTAAAAATAAGCCAGAGATACTCCCCATGGTAGATAATCAGGGACGTTCCAGTGCTCAGTCTTGTATAATACAGTACATGGATATTCAGTTCCTGTAATAAATCAAGTGTAATGAATAAAAATTTCATCCATGGGCCTACAAGATTTATAAATTTTCATCATAATTATCTTATTTTACTCCTTTATTCCTTAACAACCTGCAATTAATGTTTCTTACCATTTGCCATCGAGCATTCCATAGCAATGTCCAAGGCAGATTTTTGAAACCCCACAACAGCGACTTGCTTCCCTTTGACCAATTCAATAGCACTTTGATGATCCATGGCAGCGTACTCCATGGAGTGCATCACCTTGCCTTGGAGTACTTCTGGGCCTTGGTTTGGAGGGAATTCTGGAATGTTTGGAATGTCACTGAACCTTCCGATGCAGAGGATCAAGAAGTCCACCAGGTACTCCTAAATTTTCATTTACTTGAAAGAGTTTAGGATACCATTGCAGTTATCTGAATTGCTAATCTAATTCCTGAATGTTAAACTCATTGGGTGTATCCAATATTGTAAGAATGTATTAATTGGATTAAAGAGACATTGAGTACAAATCTTGGTTAAATCTTCATGACTAACGAGAACCTACGGTTGGCCTTATAGACACCCTTGAAAAACTCGAAACTGAGCAGTTCATCTTCTTCACCTTTTCCCTTACTGGACTATCAACAACGTAAATAACATGAAAAGAATAGTTGAGAACGCTAATTCCTTAGATGGAGTAAGTTTGTTGTACATACCTCGGTGGAAAGATTCAGGGAATCCTGCACTGTTATTCTCCATCTTCCTTTGGAGCTGAGTGGCTCACCAGTGCCGCCCCACATGCTACAAGATAGTATCTGTTCCTCAGATGAACCTTCATACTCGATGCTTACAACTTTGGTATTGAATTTGATATGCCGAAGCAGATCAAAATGGCGAGCATACGACTGAATATAGTCAAGAACTTGATGGTGGTTGGGGAAATCTTCCTTCACCGACGAAGACCATGGAAAATCCGAGAACTGATATGATTGTTTTGGTGTTTGGAGCTTAGTGGTCTCAAGGGTTTTGCTCCACACTCCTCCAATCACACTTTTTGCTTCAAAAACAACCGGATGGAACCCCTTCGATAAGGTGTACTTGCAAGCGAGGAGGCCACTGATACCGGCCCCAACAATGGCCACCTGCTTTTCCATTAGTCGTCAATTATCAACTCCAACAGAAGTAGGGTGGGGTTATCCTCTATAAAGTTCGATATAAATAGAATGATTGGCAGATCTTAAACAATAAAATAATGAGCTATTTACTGAAAAATGCTGAAGACCTTGCCGTTTGATACCCTTTCGAGAATGTAAGAACTTCTATAGTTTGCAGCTTAAAGTACAGAAAAGAAGGGCCGTTGGATTGAGCAGCATCATGCTCGCGTTGGGGCAGGCACGGTCTGGTCAAAGCTCTGAAAGCCGACGGCGGCGCCTGACATGGATGAAGATCCTGCTCATCCTTTGAGATAGGAAAGATGTATAAAATCCTGTAAAGAAGTCGTTGCCAGCTTCCATATTTGTCTGACCTTGATTAAGTATTCTACTACGTAACTTCAGCAAACCCACGGCAGGGGCATGCAACTCCTGCTCTGTTTTTTTATTCCCTTTGATTTGTACTTTCAGGTTGGGAATGGGAGCTACGTGTCCCTACAAATAATTGGCCATCAAGTGTTTTCATTATTTTGATTTTATATTTAATATTGATGAAATACGATAACTTTAATGGTTCATCAAGGTGTAAAGATCTTATATATTAGAAAACATTTAGATCTTTGACTTAGATTATGCATATTAAAATCATCAAAAATTGCGACAGCTCCTGTACTCTAGGTTGTCCAAAGTAAATAATTACCAATAATTCTTTTACATATCTCTGATGAGATTCAAGCTGCAATAAACAACTATACCATCTTGTTAGACTTCAATTTTAAATTAATTTCTGGTATTATCTCCATGGGACGTGAGCACGTTACACAGCGGATAATATATATATAAAGGTCCTAGTATTTAAAGGATTGTAACAAAGTAGTGAGGGCCACCATGTGTTCCAAGATTGTTGATATTCCTCACTTCTTGATATATGTGCAGGAAGGGGATTCATGGAGATTAAAAAGTGCAAGAGTTTTATAACAAGTTACTCGTATAGAGTTATGGATTTTCTATTTTCTATTTTTTTTGTCTTTTAATGAAGCCTCCCAGAACAACCAATTTATGAGGAGATGCAATAATAGCTCTAGGATGTTGAAATTGACGATTGGAAAGAAATGAAAAGAATGAACAATTAGAATATGTTGCATTTTTTGTTATCTCATTTAAATGTCTCAATTTCTTCCTTTTTCTTGGAGTCTTTTAATCAAATAAATGATAATTTGTATTTGAAAGTAACCAAACCAAAGAAAGTAGATTCTTGAAAGATCAAGAATAAATACTGTTAAATCTTTATCATTGTTAACAAATGTTTCAATCTCTACCCATACTCATGAAGGTTGAAGATATAGTTAATTAAATATATAGATATTACATATACTTATCCGTTGAAAATAAAATTCCATTTGACCTAATATATCATAAGTTACACTCATCAATATCAAATTCAAGTATGAAAATAATATAAATCGCACACTACATGATTACTCACACCAAAATTAATAAACCATTTTGTAATTAAAATGGAGGTGAAGATGTGTGGTGTATCCGCCTACAAAATTGGTTAGGAGTTATTTATTGTCATACTAATGGAAAAGGATCACATAATCTGAAGTTGATCCATCGTAACTCCTAGGGATGCTGGACCTTCAATGGCCTGGATAGAGGGCAAAGTGCTGTGACCCAAAACCGTACCATGAGAAGAAGGCTAAGTGACTAGCCCAACTGAGCTTTCATGGGTTGCCTTTTAGGCTTGAGGAAGCATCGAGGTACATTATATCTGAAGATAAAAAGGCTTCTTGAGAAGAGCACTAGCAGTTTATATGAAAAGCAATGACCCACGTTACTGTCAAAAACTGAGGAAGGAATTGGAAGTTTAGATAGCAAAACACTTGTGGCGTTATTAAATTCTACAATGGGTGAGATTATGTTGCCTGTAGACAACATAATATGTGTAGAGATATATACTGTAAAATGAGTGAAACGCTTGTTTCACTCAACGTCTGTATTGGGCGTAGGCTTGGTTCTCGGGCCTGGGTGACTTATAAAGACATGGAGAGAACTTCTAACCCTCTTAGGTAGAGAACCAAATCAAATAATGGCCCACATTAAAAATAGACTTTTGTCATTACAGTCCTACCATGTAAAGGAGGGAATAAAAATTTCCAATGTTAATATAGGGCGTTAACGTAAATATTATATTAAATAATTCCTTATAATTAATTGCTTCTTGACACATTTTTCTAACTCTAAAAACATTTTCAAAGCTCCAATCTTTTTGTCATCATCAAGATAATAAAAAATATCCATATTCCTAAAATTTCCTCGAAGAACCCTCTTTTTTTTTTTTTTTTTTGGGTAACTAGTGGTCACAAGGATTTGTGAGCTCCTGTTGCATAATTTTTTAGTCTAGTGGGAGACTATTTGACTAGGAAAAATTCAACTATATGAAACTCTCAGCATATAATGCATTGAAGTTTAGGCTTGAAAAATTGAACAAAGGATTAGGTCTAGATTTTGGGGCTTATTAGTGTGGTTTTGGCCCATGTTTACTTGACCTTGGTGGGCTGCGTGACCCTAGTGAGCTTGACCTTGATGGGTCTAACTTAGGCCTAGTTAGTAACTTGACTTGAAGTTGGTGACTATTTGGGTTGGGTTTTAAAGATTGGGTTGTTTAGATCATGTTGTTGACTTAAATTTTGCTTACTTGATTTTGCTATGCTATTTATTGGAAATTTTTAGTTTTAGGTTGGCTTTACGTATGCATTTGGCATTGAGTATCTTACTCTTGCACCCAAGTGTGTATGTGTTTTGTAGGTTCAATGCAAAAACACTTAGGTTGGAATGGGTTGGTAGAGTACAGCAAAATGAGTAGTGGAAGCTTGATTAAGACAATGGCTTTGATGCTATGTCATAGTTATGAAGGCAAGGAGAGACTATTGGAAATAACCAAAGTACACCACAGTAAAAAAAAAGTTAGTTAGATTGTGAGAAATTTTATTTTATTGGCTTGATAAAAACATGGTGATGAGATATCTTTAGAAGCTTTTGGATTGTAATTGCTTCTTGGGGAAGGGCTAAAAGATCTCACCTTTCTTTTTGTTGTTGTTTCCCCCGTAGCTTTATCTGGATTTTAATTTTATTGAAAATTAAGTTCTTTTTTAACTAATTAGTTTGACCAAAGCTAGAATGCATTGGAAAACTTTGCATTTTCTCATCAATTTGGATTGCACTAACTTTGCAAGAACCAAGAATTGTTCTATCTTAATCCATTATTCTTGCCTTAGTATGAAAATTACAATTTTTTTTTTTGTGTACTTGTGTAGGCTAAACCAAGATTTATAAAGCATTCTTAGATTTACAACATCCATTTGCTTTGCAATATATACTTGGAAAGCATATTCAACAATTTTATTAATATGAGATTTTGGTTGATCCTCATTTCTTAAGCTAGATTTTGGACATAATTGAATATGCCCTACATTTTCTCATTTAAACTCTCATAAGTTGTGTCCTAAACTATTTGTAGTCCTAGAACTTGAAGCTTTGACTATGTTAAAGTCATTAGAACAATCATTAAATTTTAGGATCACCTTCCTCATTACCCTTTAATGGTTTGTAATTTTATTGAACCTTATCTTTTTTTTTTTTATAGTTAAAAAACATTTCTAATTTCATTTAAAAAGCTTTCTTGAAATCAGTAAATGTTGTTTAGCTAATGAATAAATAGGATCTATGCTATTAATAGAAATTACTTATATCCATTCTAATTCTTTCATTCTTGTCAAATGCCTCAATCACAAGGTATTAAAACTAGTTCTCATTTACAAAGTATTTAGAATTTAGAAAGGATGCATTATATTATATAAATTATATTCAATTCTTATCTTGCAAGTTCATCAGCAAATACACTTTTGACAGGTATTCAAACCCAAATGAGCTTAAAGCTTAATCTTTGCCTTATGCTTCATCTCTAGCATCATAGTCAACTCCTTGATCCAACCTGGGTGTATCTTTACAAAATTCTCCTCCAATAAGTCCTTTATTGATCAAAACCCTTATTAACGAAATCATCCTCCATGATTTATGAAGCACTCGTAGGTTATATAACATCCATTTGCTCTATAACATATAGTTGAAGAGCATATTTAGTAGTTTTATCAATATGAGATTTTGGTTGATTCTTATTTCTTAATGAGATGGATTTTGGATCTTGTCGCTCCATAAGTTGAATCCACCCCACTATTTTGGTGTTTAAACTTTTCAATTGTGTCATAGACTATTTATGTAGTCACACAATTTGAAACTTTGACTATGTTGAAGTTATTAGAACAATTAGTATATTTTGAGACCACCTCTTTGGTGGGTCACATTAGTTTGTAATTTTGCTTCAATCATCTAGAGAACATCATTTAAATCAATAAATAGTATTAGTTAATGAACAAATAGAATGTATGCTATTTATAGAGTACTTCCATTACAAAGCATTCAAACCAGTTCTTATTTACAAAGTATTCAAAATTCAAAAAAGCTACATTAAACTATACAAATTATATTCTATCCTTATCTTGTAGTTTCATTATTAAATATACTTTTGAAAAGTATTCAAACCTAAATGAGATCAAAGCTTGAATCTCCACCTTGGCTTCATCTTCAACATCATAGTTAACTCTTTAACAAAATCCTCTTCTAACAAATCCTTTGCGATTTTAATATCATACTTTGTTATAATCAACCAACACTATTCCATATTTTATACTTATCCAAATCACTTAACCCAATTCCCAACAATTTTTTCCCTCTCTTAATAAGAGAGGCTTAATCTAAGATCTTTAGACATTGTAGCATCTCCTCCTACCACTTTGTTTCATCATTGATTCTCATAAGTTTTACACAAATAAATCAAGAAATTTTTTTATACAATTGCTAAAAATTAAGTCACATAATTGGAAAGTCACATCATAAAAAAAACTACCACTATGCTGACTTTTGAAACTTTGCAAAGATAAAGCACACATAAGCAAAATATGGTAATGGGTGTTGAGTTGAAGTGGTTAAAATTGGTGAGATAATGGCCTCCTTAGCTAATTTGGAAGATGAAGATGCTAATATCCCTTCCAAATGAAGGAGGCAAGATGGACAATGAGTTTGGACCACAAGAGGTGAAAACAAGTTTAAAGGGAACCTTTAGTGAAGATGTTTGGTCCCTTTAAAGTGGTTGGACCTAGTGAGCTAGTGGTTTCCTTTGTTGATGTGTAGGAGGAAGGCTCCAACATGCCCCACAAACTAACAAGGTAAGATAGACAATTAATTTGGATTGCAAGAAACAAAAATAAGCTAAACACACACATATATGAAGATGTTTGGTCTAGCTAAAATGGTTAGACCTAGTGAGCTAGTGGTCTTCTTTGCTAATGTGAAGGATGAAGGTTCTAGCATTCTTCGTAAACTAACAAGGCAAGATGGACAATTAGTTTGGACCACAAGAGGCAAAAACAAGTTGAAAATAAACCTTTGGTGAAAATGTCTCATCTAATTGAGGTGGTAGGCTTAGTGAATTGGTGGAATTGGTTGACGGCTATAGGGGAAAGGTGCGACGTGGTTTGTCTAGGGGTGGGGAAAGCTCTATGCAGGTATGGCAGGATTTTCTAGGATTCAGTGGGACATAGTGCTTGAATTTTCATTTTTCCACTTTCTTCTCATTCATTTTTAGATCACATTAAAAAGCCTATGTAGTACATTTTGGTCAAACAACCAATCAAGTTTCAATGAAAATTATGTTGTAAATGACTATTATCTCTACATCTCAGCTGATTCTAGGAACTCATACATATGTTGAAGTAATTTTGCGAGTTATCTCAAATTTGAGACCTTAGTTAGTATGTAACTCTTTTACTATTTATTTATTTTCCTTAATATCTTGGATAACTACTATAATGCTAATTGAAGGATTCAAATAAAGGAATCCCCAATAAAAGTAAATGAAAAAGTTTTCTAAAATTATGATTTAATAGTCATCCATAGTCTATAAGGGATGCTAGTCATTAAAGGAAAAAGGAGGCTTGAGTCCAAAAAAATTCAATTAATGCATGTCCAATTCTTTTTTCTCCTTTTTAAACTACTGGAAGTGGTGTTTGATAGGTATCCTTCAATCCCTTTACATTATATCAATTAAGTTCAAATTTGGGTTAACCAACAAACTTAAACAAAATTTGATTAGTGGCTCTACCTAAACTTTATGAGTTTGGTTTGACCAACCTTAACAAAATAGGGTCAAGTATTTCACCATTCCTTTACACTCAACCTAATCCTTCATGGAAGTTAGTAATAAAAGTGAAACCTAAGACTACATCACAAGGTCTAACATCCCGTAAAAAGGATTAATACCAAAGTTTTATTAATTTGATAGGGTCCATTTGTTGGAATTAGAGCTAATATTTGGCGGCCTATCGAAACGAGGAAGGATAATTCCTTTAAACCACAAAGGCCTTGGTGTCGATGCTGACACACTAGAATCCAATGATATATCAACAAGCATCTTCTATAGCTGAGGAGCAACCTCAATTGCAAGCATTCGCGGGGCTAACCCAACGGACTCTAACGATATATCAACAAGCATCTTTAATGGCCAAGGGGCAACCTCAATCAATTCATACATGTAAAAAAGTCTTTCAAATTAGTTTGTTGATCCTCATAACCATTATAAAAGGGGCTCATGTACTCATTCTTTTCAAAGTTGTACATTTCACCAAAAAATGTGTCTGTTGAGTATATTGGAACCCAACATTCTCAATCTTCAAGCTCTTATGGCTTTAGGTAGAAGTGACATACTTTTTGATGTCAATTTTAGCTCCAAAATTGAAACAAGCCTATCTAACTAAATCTTTTTTGTATTTGGAGCACTAGAATTAGATCTTGAACATAGCTAGTAGAATATTATCAAGATGGTAGATTACTGTCATAGAAAGGATATGAATTCCTTTTTTTTTTTTCAATAATGCATGTGCATGAGGGAGGGGAAGGAAAGTGTTGAACCATAACTTGGTGGAGTATATATTATAAAGGATGTTGAAGCCTTCACCTTCCATGTTAGTATGGACAATGAGAGATGAAAACAAGCTAAAGACAACTTTAGTAAAGATGTCCATGAATTGACTAGCTAAAAATATAAAGTAAATGAAAATTTGGACTCGAAATAGCCATTCACAAATAAAATAGTAGTCAATCTCCATATGTTTAGTGTGGACATAGAACACTATATTTGTAATAAAACATAAGGTGGAGAGGTTGTCATACCCAAGAGTAGGTGAAAGTGATGGAAAAGTACATAAATCTTGAAAGAGATATTCAATTCACATAATTTTAAGAAAAATAATATACTTTAGAAAAAAGTTCAAATTTTAGCACTACTAACAAATCCTAACTCCTGATAAATGTTTATAAAATTAGACAAAATTTAAGTATAAAACTAGAAATAATAAAAAGTAAATTGGAAGAAAACAAAAAAATGGAGATAAAAAAAGCACAAGTTCATGTTCCATTCTTAAGTGTTGATAAGTAAAACTAAACACTTTTTGATATTGAGCATCTCCTTGCACACGAAACTTAAAACTTAATAGGCACCAATAAAACACTTAAAATAGGACCAATTTATCACAACAAAGGATATGCAAGTAGGAAATCACCAAAATTGATTGAAAACAAGAGAGACAAAAATCAGTTGGAAATAAACTTCACATAGTAAACATGATTAAAAATAAAAACTTTGTCATATTATTAATTCTTTCTAGTTTTACATAAATGAACTAGGAACAAGTTTTATACATTTGCTAAGAAGTAATTCACATGATTGGAAAGTCACATTGTCAAAAAACTTGTTACTATGTTGACTTTTAGAGCTTCGCCAAAGTAGAGCATGCAAAAATAAAACATGGTTACAAGTGCTTAGTTGAAGTGCTAGACATGGTGAGTAGACATTCTCCTTTACTAGCGTGGAGGATAAAGTCTCTAATGTCCATCACAAATTAATGGGGCAAGATGGATAGTTAGTTTAAACCATAAGAGATAGAAACAAACTAAAGACAAACCTTAGGTAAAAATGTCTATGGGTTGATTAACCAAGGAAAATAAAGTGAATGAAAAGTTGGTCTTAAACCAACCGCTCTTGGATAAAATAATAGTCAATCTCCATATGTTTGTTGTGGGCATAAAATACCGAATTTACAATCAGATATAAGGCAGAGAGATTGTCATATTAAAGAGTAGGTGGATGTGATGGAGAAGCATGTAAATCTCAAAAGATAGACAATCCACATAATCTCAAGAAAAGAGATATATTCAAGAAAAAAGACTCAAACTTCATCACTACTAACAAATCTTAACTCCTTACAAATGATTATAATATTGGAAAAAATTTGACCATAAAACTAGAAATAATGAAAAATAAATTGGAAGAAAGTGAAATAGAAAAACAAAAACAAAAGCTCATCTTCTATTCCTTAAGCATTGACAAGTAAAATTAAACATTTTTGGATATTAAAAAATCAAATACAAGCATTTCTTTGGACACCTAAAATGGAATGGAATTGGAAATTAGGGTTATTTTCTAGATGCTCAAAAAAACACTTAAAGAGGGAAAAACGGTTGTAATGTTTAACCTTGTACAAGTTCATGCATGATGGAAATGTTGACAATGCTATTTGTAGAGCAAAATATTGAATTGCATGGGAAAGAATATGGTTTTATACTAGGACTCCAATAACTAGGTTTTTTTAGTAGTTGAAAGAAGAAATAAGATGTTGTTAGGTTGGGCTTGATAATGGGATTTTAGGTGGGTTTAGGTTGAATTACTGATGGGCTTGATAAGAACTCAATCTCATGAATTTTCAAATTTTTTTTGTTAATTGAAATTTATTTTTAATAATGAATTTTCGGGATATAGAAAAAAGTGTCTTTTTGCACACGAAACTCAAACCCTAGTATGCACATAACAAAGCACTTAGAATAAGACTGATCTATCACAACAAAGGCTACATAACTTGGAAGTCACTAAAACTAATTGAAAACAAGAGAGATGAAAATTTGTCAAAAAAAGAAAAAAAAAGAAACACATGGTGAACAAAAATAAACAAACATAACTAAAAATAAAAATTTTTATTTTATTTTATTGATTCTTGCTATTTTTGCACAAATGAATTAGAAATTTTTTTTATACATTTGCTATAAATTAATTCCCATGATTGGAAAGTCACATTGTTCAAAAACCTGGTACTATATTAAGTTTTGGAACTTTATAAAAATAAAGCATATAAAAGTAGAATGTGGTCATGGGTGTTGAGTTAAAGTGGCTAGACTTGTGAGCTAGCACTCTTTTTTACTGATGTGGAGGATTAAGGTTTTAACATACTCCATAAACTAATGGGGTAGGATGGATAGTCAGTTTGGACCACAAGAGATGAAAGTGAGCTGAAGGCAAAGTTTTGGTGAAGATGTTTGTGAGTTGATTAGTTGAAAATGTACATTGAGATGTGTTTGTAAATATAATGCTCCATGTTAAAGGTTCGTGGACTTGAAGAATCTTGAGTTTCTAGTTGATTATATTTAAATTCTATAATATTTTGGCAACACTAATGTTGTAAGCATACAATTTTGTAAGATGTACATTGAGGTGCTGTGTTTGTAAATGTGGTGCTTCAAATTGAAAGTTCATCTTCCAAATTTGACATAGGGAACTTAAAGAATCTTGACTTTCTAGTCAATTATATGAAAATTCTATTATATTTTGACAAATACCAATGCTATAAGCATACAACTATTATACAAGATGTACATTAAGAAGTTGTGTTTGAAAGTTCATCCTTTAAACTCTACACAAGGAACTCAGAAGGATCTCAGCTTTCTAGTTGATTATATTTAGATTCTATTATATTATGGTAAACGCCAATGTTATAAGGATATGATTATGATGCAAAATGTACATTAAGATGCTGCATTTGTAAATAAGATGTTTTAGAATGAAAGTTCCTCCCTCAAACTCTACATAGGGGATTTGAACAATCTTGACTTTCTAGTCAATTATATTCAAGTTCTATTATATCATGACAAATACCAATGTTATAAGGGTGCATTTAGCATGCGAGATGTATATTTAGATGTTATGTTTGTAAATGTGGTGCTTTTTAGATTGAAAGTTCATCTTCTAAACTCTGCATAAAGGACTCAAAGAATCTCTACTTTCTAACCAATTATATTAAAATGCTATTATATTTTGACAAATACCAATATTATAACCGTACAACTATCATATAAGATGTATATTGAGATATTGTGTTTGGAAAAAGTGGTGCTTAAAATTAAAAGTTCATCTTCTAGACTTTGTGTCAGGGATTTGAAGAATCTCAACTTTCTAGTCGATTATATTCAAATTCTATTATATTTTTGCAAATGTCAATTTTATAAACATATAGTTATTATGCAATATATAAATTGAGATGTTGTATTTGCAAATGTTAATATTCAAATTAAAAGTTAAAAAGTTAAGCAAACCAAAATATGGAGTTAATTCAACCAAGTCTATGTCTTTACAATTGAGTATTTTCGTTTTAATTTCTAGAAATCATGTTTATTTAATTAAATCAATTTAAATAATTCCAATAGTTAACCAATCAATTGCCTTAGTTTTCGGAGTTAATCAAATTTAAAACTCATTGAAAGTGATTTATTATGTTTTAATTTAGTTATGAAATTGACTAACCATCCCTTGTCTTGGATTTTCAAGCTAATCCAATTATCCCAAAGATTAATTGAAGAGTCAAACAAATGATTGACCATCATGTGTATTCATCATTTTAATTTTATATTTAATATTGATGATATACATATCTTAGATATTATAAAAAAATTAGATCTTTAACTTAGATTATGTATATAAAAATAATCAAAATTTGTGATAGATCTGTACTCTACGTTGTCCAAACTAAATAATTGCCAATAATTTTTTTACATATCATTGATGAGATTCCCTGGGTGGATCGTGGGTGGTGTTGAGGCCCAATACTGTACCATGAGAAGAAGAGGGCTATGTGACTAGCCCAAGTGGGCTTCTAGCTGGGCTTGGTCCCTATCCAATGAGCAGCTCAGTGAAAAGATGTTGGCCGCCCATCCTGTGCCCATAAAAGATGCAGACAAGTCGGGTGAAAAACTGTCTTCGTTGACCCATTAAGATCCGTTGCATTCTCAACAGAGGCTTGATTTGCGGAGGGCGCCAGTGGCTTTCGCCGTTGATTCCGTCCCCGTGGCATCTAGCCGCCGGTAAATCCCAATAGTTGGAAGCATCTTTCAAACCTAGATTATTTAGGAATAGTTCTGGCAAAATTTGGAATGTAGACATCACCTAATAAGAATGAAATCCTTGATTTGTAAGAAAGAAAGAAAAAAGACAGCTAGATGTCATCTTTAGCAATGTCCGGATGAAGTTCTTGGCTGTGAAACGTCCATTAATTCAAAATTAGAATTCTCACACATATCCATCCCATTAGAATTGTAGTCAGCCAATAAATCCAAATAAGTAATCAAAGAAACAAAGTCTATTGAATTCTCATCCTCTTTGCATTGAAATTGCATTGCATGGCCTCGAATGAAACGTGCTATATTCATTTGCATGTCTTTCTTTTAGTTTGAGGAATAGGAGTTAAAATAATAATGATTAATGTGTTTGACTATTCAACAATCCATACATTCTCATATAGATTGATGCAAGGTTTCCCTGTCCTTTACTGTGTCCAAAAAACACCATTTGAACATTGAATTTTTAAGTTTTAATGTCGGTGCCACCGATGATAAATAAAAAGTCTGGTACCCATTAACTTTGTGGAATTTTTTTGTTCAACATCTGCATATTGAAAACTCTTATTTTCATCTCAAATGTTCCTTATTTTGTCTTTGAAGGGAATTTTCGCGAATTCTATGATTCTGGTTCTATCCATTACTATGTGCACTATTTAAGAACCTTTACTCGCATGAACCATTTTCAAGGCATCACTTTCTTCACCAAAATCTCAATTTCCATACTGCATCTGGCTTGTTTAACCTACTCTCACAAAGATCAAGCAATGTCAACTGCAGGGCTGTGTGTGGTAGCATCTATCAGTACCCGGTATTACTAGTGATGTCAAACCTTTTTTTGGAGTCACTTACTTCACCATTAGGTATTGTTGGCATTTCCTCCTTTTAAACTGAATAACTTTTGGCCCCTCAATGTTACTAAAGACTTGTAGATGTTTATCAATGTTGCTCTGCTTGTGTAGACTGGTCTCCGCTATTTCTTTGTTATGCTGGTTAACTGATTTAAAATCCGTGTTTTCAGACTACTATCAAAAAGGGTTCCAGGGTGGTTCATTCACAGAGACTTCCAAAGAATCCAAGTTGGCTAATATTTATAACTCTGATCACAGATAATAGAGGTTTAATTTTTTTTACATGTTAATAGCATGTATATTCTTGTAAAATAATTTGTTTGCTTGAAAAATTACATTGTCCTTCGTCCTGAAAATATGCACGACTATAAATGGGTGAATTGAATATGTCTTTGAATGCTGATTTTTCTACCTATCAAGCTATGTAAATGTCCATCAGTAATTTATGCTTTCTTCAATTTTTATTAGCGTCCTCCTTAGATTCTTTTTGTTCTATAGGTGAATTTCTAGTTGCTTTTCACAAAAGTTCTTCTATAGAAGAGGACGGGATAATTTGTAGAGAACACATTTTATTAGACTTTTACCTATCTGAAGTAATAGACAAAAAGGTGATAAATAATACCAATTTGTTTGTGATGAAAATCAAGTTCAATTTTCTCGAAGAAGGCTTAGGACAACAAGAGGTATACACAAATAATTGCAGGTTATTGTTTTTACTTGCGATTGTTGAAGTTCAGAAATATAAGTTGATTTTGATTGTAGCTGGTACCCTAATTCCACCAAGGAGAAGCAACAATATTGAGTTGAAACTATGTAGCACTCTTTTTCTATTGCCACGCCATGATTGATGTATTTGAGTGGAAAAGAAAAAAGAAAATAATCAATCTCTCTTTTTAAGGGAAGTATGCGCATTGATGTGATCTTTTCAAATTTACTATGAGTTAACCATGCGAGGTTCCACCTAAACTATTTAGTTTAGTTGACATTGCACGTACTTTTTCTTTCTTAATTGAAATGGAGAGTTATTATTATCTCATAAATCATTCGTAAAAGTTTGCTTGAAAGAATGAATCAATTAAATTTGTCATTTTTGTCTTGTAGTATTTGTTTAGACCTCAAGAGTTTAGTCTTTGAACATAGCATCCTTATGCTCTTTCATGTTTTTTAGGTTAAGAGTGCAGAACTTAGAGCTATGTTACACTTTCTTTTTTTTTGTTGTAACTTGCGGCTTTGAATTGTAAATCTTATCAAGCTGATGCAGTTTTTGAGTTCAATTGGTGTCATCTTTCATAGAAAACGGGTCGAAACCATGTTTTCTTGATTAGATTATTTTTGATGAGTTACTTGTTCCATTGAAGACTTTGAATAATGCTAAATTGCTAGTTAGACTAGTTAGATTATCCTTCAGTTAATGGCATTAGCATGTATCATATTCTTTCCCACATGGTTGGTAGTGCTCTCAAAAACAGCAACTTATTGAGACAATCTCCCTTGTTGGGAGCAGTTCTAAGACAGCTATTCTAGGAAGTCTTTATACCCATTTCTAGGAGGAAAAAAAGAAAAAAGAAAGAAAGAAAGACATGAAACAAAAAAGGAAGACACCTATCGGTGGTCAATCCTTCTTGTTTTCTTGAGAGCACCTCTTATTTGCATTATTAGGCTAATGAAACAGTAAATTTTATTTCATAACACAAATCTAGATTCGAAGAAATTTGATAATCGTGCGTTATAGTCATATTCAGAGCCATGTTCCCCTGTTTCCTCTAAGGGGTAGCGTAATCCATGGGGCCATAAGGCTCAAACAACTCAGCTATGAATCCCTTCTTTCTCTTTAGGTTCCATCCCATGTCTTTGCAGAGTTGATCATTGTACCATATGTGAAGAGCAGCAATGGAGGATCTCCTGTAGTATTTTCCAGCGTATGTCTTGAAGTATTTGTCCCGATTTGCCACATCTTTCTCCATCTCCTTGATGTTGTGGAGTAAAACCCTTGAGACCACTAAGCTCCAAACTGCAAGACAATCATATGAGTTCTGGGATTTTCCATGGTCTTCGTCTGTGAAGGAAGATTTCCCCAACCACCATCAAGCTTTTGACTATATTCAGTCGTATGCTCGCCATTTTGATCTACTTCGGCATATTAAGTTCAATACCAAAGTTGTAAGCATCGTATGAAGGCCCATATGAGGCAATCTTGGAGCATGTGGGGTGGCACTGGTGAGCCATTCAGCTCCAAAGGAAAATGGAGAATAACAGTACAGGATTCCTTGAATCACTCCACCGAGGTATGTAGAATAAGCATACTCTATGTATGGAATTAGAGTTTCCAAATATTTTTCTTGCTATTTTACGCAGTTATTGATAGCCCAGTAAGGGAAAAGGAGGAGAAAAAATTAGTGAGCTTCGAGTTTTTTCAGGACAGATCTGGTTGTCCGTAAGTGGAAGCGTAGGTTCTTGTTAGGCATGAAGATTTGGACCAGATTCGTATTCAATATCTATTTAACCCAATTAATACAATGTCAAATTAGTTTAACATTCAAAAATAAGGTTAGAAATTTAGATAGCTTCAATAGTATCATAAATTATTTCAAGTAAATGAAAATTTAGGAGTCCTTCGTGGACTACGTCATCCTCTGCATCGGAAGATTCAGCAACGTTCCAAACATTCCAGAATTTCCTCCAAACCAGGGACCAGAAGTATTCGGGTGCAAGGTGATGCACTCCATGGAGTACGCTGCCATGGATTATCAAAGTGCTGTTGAACTGGTCAAAGGGAAGCAAGTTGCTGTTGTGGGGTTTCAAAAATCTGCCTTGGACATCGCTATTGAATGCTCGACATCAAATGGTAAGAAGCAATAATTGCAGGTTGTTAAGGAAGAAAGGAGTTGAGTGATTATGATGAAAAATTATAAAACTTGTAGGCCCATGCATCAAATATTGATTCATTATACTATGATTTATTAAGGGAATTGAAAATCCATGTACTGTATTGTACAAGACTGAGCATTGGAATTGCCTTGATTATCTACCCTGAGGAGTACCTATGGCTTATTTTTACCTAAATCGCTTCTCAGAGCTACTGGTTCATAAGCCTGGTGAAGGCTTTCTTTTGAGTCTCTTGGCAACGATACTTTCTCCTTTGGTACTATGCTGTATATATCTTTACTTTCGTTTCACAATCATGAACAACAAATCCTAAAGCTTAGAAATATTGTTCAGAGATGGGCATTTTCTAAATTCGTCGAGAGCGACATAAAGAAGAAGCTTAGATTAGCAAAGTTTGGAATGGTGCCAAAACACAACTTCCTTCAAGATTTCAGTTCCTGTTCGGTCTCCATGGTGCCTGAAAAATTCTATGACGAAGTTGAAGAAGGAAGTATAAGATTGAAAAAGCTGCGAGCTTTGGCTTTGGCTTCTGCAAAGAGGGTATTCTAGTTAATGGGGAGGAGCGACCTCTGAAGACTGATCTGGTCATATTGGCTACTGGGTTTAGAGGTGATAAAAAGCTCAGACATTTTCGTCTCCCCAACCTTTCAGGACTACATAACCGGGTCTGCAGATGCAGTAATTCCCCTCTACAGGTACCTTTCTTCAATCTCTCTAGACTTAATGTCAGATGTTGATAACGAAGATATGAAACAAACATTCAAATTTGCACCGTTTTTTTATCTATTAGGCAAATCGTTCATCCACGAATTCCACAACTAGCAGTTATTGGGTTCTCGGAGAGTGCTTCAAACTTATATCAGAGATGAGATGCCGGTGGCTAGCAGAGCTTCTAGACCACACACTTTTTGCTTCGAAAACAACTGGATGAAAACCCTTCGACAAGGTGTACTTGCAAGCTAGGAGACCACTGATACCAGCGCCAACAATGGCCACCTGCTTTTCCATTGGTCGTCAATTATCAACTCCGACAGAAGGAGGGTTTGCAGCATAAAGTATAGAAAAGAAGGGCCGTTGAATTGATGTATCCAATGAAAGGACTTATTTGTTTCTTCGCCATCGTTGCCACTTCTGCAACTGTTGAGACAGCACCATCGTCCTCACGTTGGGAAAAGCACGGTTTGGAAAAGGCTATGTGTTCCAGAACGGACTCCAGATCTGGAACGGAATGACTCCCTGCGACTCTCGACCTGTTGCTTAGGCCTTTGAGTACAAAATTCTCAAGGAATTTTGGACGGAAAAATCTTCGCCTACCAATTGTGAAGTTAATCGTATTGACGAAGGAGAAATCTAGGCCCAATAACGGGAACCCAGAAACCACATAAAGAAGAAGACGACAATCCGACTACTATTTCTCGAATGTTCCTACATCACAAATACAGTTGCCCTCCTCTCCTGTCACGGGCTGGGCTACATGCTAATTATCCTTCGGCCTTTTCTTTCAGACAATAGGTCTAGACACGCAATTTACAACACAAAAGGCCATAGGCTTGGGTTCACAAAATCTACACGCAACACTCTGAAAGCCGACTCCTACTTTGAGGGTGCGGAAGGATAGGACAGCAGACCCACTAAGGAACGACGATAATCCTTATCCAATCTTCGGAATCGCTAAGACCTAGTTGTCATCATTGTTGGAGATGCAAATGATAAATAGCTACATTTCTTTTGTTTTCTTCTACCTACATATATATATATATACACGCACGTATATGAAAAGTAATAACTAGTTTATTTTGTTTCAATGGACTGAAATTTTACCCAGAAAAATTACTCCATTGTTAAGAAAGAGGTTCTAGCCATAGTGTATGTATCTTGAAATTTTAAGATGACGTTCTAAATCAAAATTTTCTCTTAATAATTAATTATAGTTCTGAATATATTCTTAATAAAAATATCAAGAACCTTGTCTCTTAGCAAATATTTTGGAGGTGACAAGCAATATATTATCGCTTTTTGTGATTTGCCCGGATAAACTTACGAGATTCTTCCCACATGAAATTAGAATAAAATTGTGGAACGTGAAGTGGAAAGATTAGTCAAAGGGAAGAAGTGAGCTGTGTCTATCCAATATGAGCCACAATAATAAAATATATCAAGCTTAGGATGCACATGGACTGACTATGAAAATATTGTAAATTGCACACTGCTTGATTCCTCTAGTCGTTGAATCCGTCCCCACGGCATCTAGCCGTCCGGATACCCGGCTTATTTTATTTATTCATTTATTTAAACGTATGCATCAAAATTCATACACTCAGATGTTAAACTTTGAATCAAGAGATTATAAGTAGAACCTATTTCAAATTGAGCTATGCTCTTGTTGATAAATGCCACCTTGTTGGAATCATCTTTTAGACAAATTATTTAGAAACAGTAGTAACAAAATTTAGAATGTAGACATCATCTTTAGTAAGAATGAAATCCTTGATTTGTATGGAAGAAAGTAAAAAGACAGCTAGATATAATGTCTAGCAATGTGCGGAAGAAGTTCTTGGTTGTGAAACGTCCATTAGTCTAAAATTAGAATTCTCATACATATTCCGTTGGAATTGTAATAAGCGAACAAATCCAAATAAGTAATCAAAGAAATAGATTATTTCACCATAGAAAGTGTCCAACAAAAATGATTATTTCACGTAGAATATTTGAAGGGAATTTTCGTAAATTTTGTGATTTTGTTTTAGTCAAGTACTATCTGCTCTATTTAAGAACCTTCATTTGCACCCAGCATTTCCATGGCATCACTTTCCTCAGCAGAATCCCAATTTCGAAAATACATCTGGCTTATTTAATCTATTTGGACTATTTCTCAATTTGTGAGTGTCATCCCTGCATAATGACCAAGCTAATCCTTTCCATATCATTCTAATTTTATTGGATGTCCTGAAAGATTAGCTGGTTTGACTTATACTTACAAAAATCAAGCAATATCAACTACAAGACTTTGTGTGGTGGCATTG
Organism: Casuarina cunninghamiana; assembly: GCA_028551485.1. Classification (NCBI taxonomy): domain Eukaryota; kingdom Viridiplantae; phylum Streptophyta; class Magnoliopsida; order Fagales; family Casuarinaceae; genus Casuarina; species Casuarina cunninghamiana. The sequence goes on from CM052369.1 coordinate 20,962,646, forward strand.
CTTGTAATATGCATCACCTGGAGGAGATGAAAATGGGGCAAATACAAAATTTCAATTAATTCTAAAAAAGGTATAGGTATAGGTTTTATTGATGTGGATGACAACAATGTGCATGTCTTTAGACAATTTAATAGATATTAATTGAGAAGTACATGAATAAATAATTCATAAATCACACATGACATAATCATTGTTGTCAGAGTCAATAATTTATATGAAGATCCAAATAAGGTTACAATACTTGCAAAGTTCTTAAAAACATTTAAGGAAGAATATATATTCAGTGCAGCCATCATCTCTTAAGTTACTCCAAAGTCAATCCTAAACTTGAGATTCTTAGTTGCAGGCCCATGGCCTGCCCCAACAAAAGAATTGCCACTAAATTAGGCCTGTTGTCTATGCTGCACACTGTCTTGCCCACTTGTAAACTCTGCACTATAGTATGTTGCACTCGTACCATCAAACAATCATACAAAATATTTTCTAAAGTTGCCAAAAATTCTATTAAATAACACAAAAAAAAACCTTGACAGGAATAACCGTGTTGAAGGCCTAAAATAACTTCAAATAAAAAACGGCTTAGCAACTCCTGGAAGCAAAAACTTTGGTCACAGAAAGCAGCCAAAAAGCAACAAGCTTTAATATTCACGCTGATCCAGATGAAGGGAAAAATCCTCAAATAGCCAAAATTAACAAGCTTTAATGTTCACGCGGATGGAGAGAAAGGCCATAACACTAATGAAATGAAAATAAGTAATGCAAGCTAAATACATAAACTCAATCAAAAACAGTATCAATATTTAACACCCAACCATCTTGCCATCCTTCCCAAGGCATTTCTTTTTCACCTTCACAAACATGGCACTTTGCACATATTATGTATCTCGATCCTTCCGAAAGCCTCGAGGAAGAAAAATAATTTTTTTTTGACTTGTTCATAAGAATGACAAGACTTTATTTTTTTATTTATAAAATCTAATTTAAAGGGTAAAAAATATTTACTATGCATAATTACCTCACTGGCACAAGCGCGAATCTCCACCAGGAAATATATTAGCAACTTGAGACAACTCTGCATGGAATACAACGGAAAGTCCAGGAGTCGGTTGGCTGAAGTCACGTAGTAGAATATTTAATCAATGCAAGACAAATGCTGAAGCTGCCAACGAGTTCTTTACAGTAAGAGTCGGCTTTCAGTGCCTTGACCAAACCGTGCTTGTCCCAACGTGAGCACGATGGTGCTGTCCTAACAGATGTAGAAGTGGCAACAATGGCAAAGATGTAAGAGTGTTCTGTAAAATACATATATCAGATTTCACTTGAAAAGTAAGTTTCCATAAAAGCATAAAAAAAAGTGATTTATTAAGAGAAAGGTGTTAAAAAGTTACAATAAATTTATAATATATACCAAATTTTAACTAGATCATCACTAAAAACTAAAAGCCTTGAGATACTTTAGGTTTGATTTTGTATACTTTCCTCAGGTTCAAATTTGAGTCTCTTGATACATTATTCAACGGCCCTACTTTACTGTATGCTGCAAACGGCAAGGTCTTCAGCATTTTTCCGGGTATAGCTCATTATTTTATTGTTTAACATCTGCCAATCATTCCATTTATATGGGTCTTTATAGAGGGACAACCAAACTGCCGTCGGAGTTGATAATTGACGACCAATGGAAAAGCAGGTGGCGATCATTGGAGCCGGTATCAGTGGCCTCCTCGCTTGCAAGCACGCCTTGTCGAAGGGTTTCCGTCCCGTTGTTTTTGTAGCAAAAAGTGTGATTGGAGGAGTATGGAGTAAAATCCTCGAGACCACTAAGCTCCAGATTTTCCATGGTCTTCGCCTGTGACTGAAGATTTCCCCAACTAACGTCAAGTTTTTGACTATATTCAGTCCTATGCTCTCTATTTTGATCTGCTTCGGCATATCAAATTCAATACCAAAGTTGTAAGCATCGAGTATGAAGGCCCATCTGAGGAACAGATGCAATCTTGGAGCACGTGGGGTGGCATTGGGGAGCCATTTAGCTCCAGAGGAAAATGGAGAATAACAGTACAGGATTCCCTGAATCTTTCCTCCTAGGTATGTAGAATAACATACCCCAGGTAAGGATTTAGAGTTTCCAATTATTTTTCTTGCTATTTTATGTAGTTATTGATAGCTCACTAGGGGAAAATGTGAAGGAGAGAAACTTCTTGAGTGTCGAGTTCTTTCGGGATGGATCTGGTTGTCTATAAGGCCAAGCATAGGTTTCTCGTTAGTCATGAAGATTTGACCAAGATTCCTGTTCACTATCTATTTGAACCAATTACTACAGTGTTACTAGATGGATGTGTTGAAGACTGATCTAGTCATATTGGCTTGGTGCAGCCAAGAGTACATCAAAGTGAAACATGCTGCTGCAACTGTAAATTTCATTCTCACTTACTGTTAAAACTCAAAAGAAGTTTGTAAATGGGTAATATTGAAGGCTCTTTGGCTTTGACTCAAGCGTCTCAATTTGGCCTCACAGATGTGTTCCGGTATCGCTTCCATTCTGGAAGTAGCTCTTCGACCAGCGACTCTAGACCTGCTGCTGGGGACTTCGAGTACAAAATCCTCTAGGGATTTTGGACGGGAGCGTCTCCGTCTACCCATTTTGGAGTAATCCAGTGACGAAGGAGATTGTGGGCTCAGAATCGGGAACCCTAGAAACCAAATATAAACTGGAACATTCTAGACTGACTTCCGATAGTGTTTTACACAAACATAAACAAACCCTTCCCACAAGCTACTCGGGTCGGGTAATAAACCAAATAAACCAGGCCCATTCCTGTAACAAGATGATTCTTCATTATGCGGCTAAGCAGATGTTTAGTTATGACCCTCAGAAGTTATCATTCGATTTACCGAGAAGTATATTAACTTCACAAAAGGTTTCTTGGCTTTTCCTTTGAACATCCGTGGCACTGCGTACCATAAAGGCTAGGAGGTAGCTAGACTTTGCTGCATTGTGTCTTTACAGTTTGATTAGATTTGATGGAAAGACAAATTGGCATCTCTTGCATTCAAGACCCCAAGAAGGCAGTGGACGTCATGTTGGCATTGCTTAACGAGAGGTGTGCTTGATCATATCATCGAAGACATGAAAAATGAGGGTTTCCTCACCAAAAATTTTGTTGTTCAACTGATGTTTGGGCTGCTTTTTGTCTCGTTTGATTCGCTTTCTTTGGCATTTGCGACGGTTTTCAAGCCACTAGCGGAGAATCCTATGGTGTTAAAGGAATTGACCGTACGTACACATTTTGACAAACTTGGAACCGTAAATTTCCAAGATTTTTTCTTTTCTTTTTGACATTTGATTCAATGATCAGGCTGAGCATGAGGCAGTTCTTGAAAATAGAGCAAATCCGGATTCCCCAATCGTGGGAAGAATACAAATCGATTACTTTTACACTAAATGTTAGTTACATTCAAGCAAATACTCTTCTTTATGAAATCAAAGTGAAGAAAAGCAAGACAAGTCACTACTAGGGGATAAGATTACAGTACAGTTCTTAAATTTGTGGCTTTAGATTTATGAATGCAGTAAGTTACCTCTACTCAACTTTACTGCCTTGCTCAATGTCATTTGGATTGTGGGGACAAGGTTACGTCATATCCTTTTTTCATGGATAGATTTATTAACTTTGAAGAGGACATGACTATCTCCATTATCTTGGAACAATTGAGCATTGGTTTAATATTGATGCTGAAGTTGCTGACCTCTTCAACAACCTTGGTTAGGAGCTTTATTTTGACCACCAATAAGATCACGCCATTGGTAGCTTGATTTTCAATTTTTTCTTTTCATTAGCTTGGAAGAATTGAGCTTTGGTTTGGAAGTGATGTTATGGTTGCAAACTTCTTCAACAATGACTTCTGTAAAGAGGTTCTCTTTGACAATCAAAGCAGCAAATCTAGAAGATAATTCTCGATAAAGCTCGAAGAGACGATGTTGGCTCCCGCCCAGTTCTCAAATTTGGGTCTTGGAAGTTCTGTGCTTGAGCATTCCTTGAGTGAGAACTAGGGTGCTTTATGACTGAACAAAATATTTATAAGCTTTTTAGACTTCAGAGTTCGAAATGTTACAGCACTTTGAAGTTACTAGACTTTTGTTCTTTTTCCTTTGGAGTTTTTTGTTCATATATAAAAAGAAAAAGTATTTGGCCTCCAGATAATGGCTCTTCATTTCGAGCTTTACTGGCCCTCTTGAGTGTCAAAATTGATGCATACAAATATGGGCAGCACCCTATTGTCCAGTGCTTATAAGGAGGGTAGGGAACACTGCACTATTACACACTGGTTATTGTCCTTATTTCTCTTTCATTAATTTTTTCATTATTTCTTATTTGTATTCATTCACGAATGACACAGATTTTATCAAGCCGTTTGTTCATTCTTGATCCGTCAATACAAAAGATTTTCACACTTATTATGCAATCCAGGAGTTCTTATAACTTCTGAACATGTATTGGGTAAATTGGGAGGTTTGTATAAGAACGATAACAATAGAATTTCAAGATGGACTACAAAAAGCAGTCCAGTCACACACAACATCCTTTGCAGCAGTCATTGAGCCATGAACGACCCCCACATGACCTATATAATAATCGCAAGATTCTTTTACACGGGAAACATCTATTTGGCTCACATGCATCACCCTCCTTGGGAATTTAGCCAAAAAGAAAAGAAGCCCTCGGTAGCGTCAGTCGCCGCAATCTTTTGTGCAGTTGTTACGTGCACATAGGTTAGAACACGTAACTGGGACTTTTGGAAGGATTAAGATAATTTGAATAAAATGGAGCCTTGGGCACCATCAATAGAGGATGCTAGAACTCTGTTTTCAGAAGGAAAAACACACCGAGTTCTTTAGATTTCAAAAGCTGCCTTTCTCTTAACACGGTAGGCTCTTATAAGAGCATCCTTGACCTCCAACGTATGGGATGTTTTCCTAACTCATTACCCAGTTACAGACGCAACACCTACTACCCCATTCCCTACTACAATCATATCTAAGCCAAGTCACGCCAACACAAGCAAAAGCCTATGTCAAATCCTATTGTTAGCAGAAGTTAGTAACCCAAAAGTCTTTCTAACACAAGATGGCGTGCACGTAACAGCAGTGCAGAGGATGAGATTGTGGGCTCCGTGATGCGAGTTCCAATGAGAAAAGCGTTGTGGGCGACGAATCCTTTGGAGTGAAGGAAGCGTTGACCGGCTGAGTTTGAGTATGATTTTTCAGTGCTGACGTGGAAGGAGCTGCTGATCTGGATTGTGATAATAAGACTCTTGAAAGGAACTGGAATTTAAGAATAAAATGAGATTAAAGCATCCAGATCTGTATTTAGTCGTTTGCCTTGTTCTCTTTGTCAGATACAGCAGCAAAAGAACCGGGGAAGCTATTGCTTCGATTTTGGACTCTGTACTATCAAGTATCTCCAACTTCAAGCTATACTTCCAATATGAGACTTAAAAAAAGGAAACCAGAATAACAAATACCTTTAAGTTTGCAAATCTGAAATTAATGATTTTAGCATTTCACAGTCGAGGGCACAAATGGCCTTCATTTAATAAGTTCTTGGAGCAAAATTTGGATGCTTTTAAAATTAATAGACACAAAGAATGAAGGTATGAATCCCATGATTCAGAGCCATGTTCTGGGATCTCTTCTAAGGGGTTGCATAATCCATTGGACCATAAGGCTCAAACAATTCAGCGATGAATCCCTTCTTTCTTTTGGGGTTCCATCCCATGTCTTTGCACAGTTGATCATTGTACCATATGTTAAGAGCACCAATGCAGGATCTGCTGTAGTATTTTCCAGAGTATGTTTTGAAGTATTCATCCCACTCCGCCACCTCTTTCTCCATATCCTTAATGTTGGGTAGCTTGAATGTGCCGTCTAGAAGCTCTGCTAGCCACCGGCATCTCATCTCTGAAGTGTACAAGTTTGAGACACTCTCCGAGAACCCAATTACTGCTAGTTGTGGAATACGTGGATGAATGATTTGCCTGATACATTCGAATGTTGTATATTGTTGTTACTTAGTTGCATGTTTATTTCATATTGTATGTGTTATGAACGTTCATTGTAAAGTCTAGAGGGATTGAAGAAACGTGCCTGTAGAGGGGAATTGCTGCATTTGCAGACCCGACTATGTAGTCCTGAAAGGTGGGGGACAAGAAAATGTCTTTGAGCTTTTTCTCACCTCTGAACCCAGTAGCCAATATGACCAGATCCATCTTGAGGGGCTGCTTCTCTCCATTAACTAGAATGCCCTCTTTGCAGAAGCCGAAGCTCGTAGCTTTTTTCAGACTTATACTTCCCTCTTCAACTTTGTCATAGAATTTTTCAGGCACTATGGCGATCAACCAAGAGCTGATATCTTGAAGGAAGCTATGTTTTGGAACCATTCCAAACTTTGCCAACTGAAGCTTCTTCCTGATGTGGCTCTCGACGAATTTAGAAAATGCCCATCGCTGTTTCATGAACAAAATTTCAAAGCTTCAGGATTATGGGGTTCATGATTATGAAATTAAGATAAAGATATAAAAAGCTTATTACCATAGGAAAAAGAATAATTGCCAACAGACTCAAAAGGAAGCCTTCACCAGGCTTATGAATTAGTAGCTCAGAGAAGCGATTAAAATAAAAGAAGGCCAAAGGTACTCCCCATGGTAGGAAATCAGGGATGTTCCAATGCTCGGTCTTGTATAATAGGGTACATGGATAGTCAGTTCCTGTAATAAATCAAGTGTAATGAATCAAAATTTCATGGATGGGCCAATAAGGTTTATAAATTTTCATCATTAGTACCTTGGTCAACTCCTTTCTTCCTCAACAAAACATGAAATACTGTTTCTTACCATTTGCTTTTGAGCATTCCATAGCAATGTCCAAGGCAGATTTTTGTGAACCCACAATAGCAACTTGCTTCCCTTTGACCAATTCAAAAGCATTTTGATAATCCATGGCAGCATACTCCATGGAGTGCATCACTTTGCCTTGGAATACTTCTGGGCCCTGGATTGGAGGGAATTCTGGAATGTTTGGAACATCACTGAATCTTCCGATGCATAGGATCACGAAGTCAACCAGATACTCCTAGATTTTCATTTACTTGAAAGAGTTTAGGATGCCATTTCAGTTATCTAAATTGCTAATCTAATTTCTGAATGTTAAACTGATTGGGTATAGCCAATATTGTAAGAATGTAGTAATTGGATTAAATAGATATTGAATAGAAATCTCGGCCAAATCTTCATGACTAACGAGAACATACGCTTGGCCTTATAGACACTTGAAAAACTCGAAACTGAACAGTTTTATCTCCTTCACCTTTTCCCCTAGTGGACTATCAATAACTACGTAAATAACATGAAAAGAATAGTTGAGAACTATAATTCCTTAAAAGGAGTAAGTTTATTGTGCAAACCTCGGTGGAAAGATTCAGGGAATCCTGCACTGTTATTCTCCATCTTCCTTTGGAGCTGAGTGGCTCACCAGTGCCGCCCCACATGCTCCAAGATTGTATCTGTTCCTCAGATGAGCCTTCATACTCGATGCTTACAACTTTGGTATTGAATTTGATATGCCGAAGCAGATCAAAATGGCGAGCATACGACTGAATATAGTCAAGAACTTGATGGTGGTTGGGGAAATCTTCCTTCACAGACGAAGACCATGGAAAATCCGAGCACTGATATGATTGTTTTGGAGTTTGGAGCTTAGTGGTCTCAAGGGTTTTGCCCCACACTCCTCCAATCACACTTTTTGCTTCAAAAACAACCGGATGGAACCCCTTGGATAAGGTGTACTTGCAAGCGAGGAGGCCACTGATGCCGGCCCCAACAATGGCCACCTGCTTTTCCATTGGTCGTCAATTATCAACTCCAACAGAAGTAGGGTTATCCTCTATAAAGTCCGATATAAATAGAATGATTGGCAGATCTTAAACAATAAAATAATGAACTATTTCCTGAAAAATTCTGAAGACGTTGCCGTTTGGCACCCTTTAGAGAATGTAAGAACTTCTATAGTTTGCAGCTTGAAGTACAGAAAAGAAGGGCCGTTGAATTTAGCACCATCATGCTCACGTTGGGGCAGCACGGTCTGGTCAAAGCTCTGAAAGCCGACGGCGGCGCCTGACATGGTTGGAGATCCTGCTCAACCTTTGAAATAGGAAAGATGTATAAAATAATGAACTATTTCCTGAAAAATGCTGAAGACCTAGCCGTTTAGCACCCTTTAGAGAATGTAAGAACTTCTATAGTTTGCAGCTTAAAGTACAGAAAAGAAGGGCTGTTGGATTTAGCACCATCATGCTCCCGTTGGGGCAGCACGGTCTGGTCAAAGCTCTGAAACCGACGGCGGCGCCTGACATGGTTGAAGATCCTGCTCATCCTTTGAAATAGGAAAGATGTATAAAATAATGAACTATTTCCTGAAAAATGCTGAAGACCTAGCCGTTTAGCACCCTTTAGAGAATGTAAGAACTTCTATAGTTTGCAGCTTAAAGTACAGAAAAGAAGGGCCGTTGAATTTAGCACCATCATGCTCACGTTGGGGCAGCACGGTCTGGTCAAAGCTCTGAAAGCCGACGGCGGCGCCTGACATGGTTGAAGATCCTGCTCATCCTTTGAAATAGGAAAGATGTATAAAATCCTGTAAAGAAGAGGTCGTTGCCAGCTCCCATATTTGTCTGACCTTGATTAAGTATTCTACTGAGTAACTTCGGCCAACGGACGGCAAGGGCAATCAACTCCTAAGGAGTTCAACAGTGAACAGGTGATGCGGCAAGCAACCAAAGGAGTTCACCGCTTTCTTAATTTCTTCTCCGCCATCTTTGCAGCCGTTCTGCATCTGTTAACACGAGGAACATCAAAATGAAATTAGCATGCAAATGTTGGGACATGTGATTTTGGAAAAAGGCTTCAATAGCGGATGCCGGGCCCCCGACGTGGATGAAGAAGGTCCTCCTCTCCCTTGAAGGATACCCAAGGATTACAAAGACAATAAAATCCTGTAAGGAAATGGTTGATAGCTTCAATGTTTGTCTGACCTTAATTAAATATTCTACTACGCGACTTAAGGCCGGCCGGAAGCCAAAAACGATATCTTTAGATCTCTAATCATGTTAAATAAAATAGGTTTTTAGCTGCTTTTGAGATCTTTTTTACACAACTATTTTTTATAAATCTCTAGATGACTTCAAGAGTTATAAATTTAGACCTTACATTATCTAAAAATCATATTATTCATTCATTTCGAATGACATATATAAAAATTGCACACATAGATTTAAGAGTACAAACCTGTTTGCATGGTGAATAAGCCAACTAATTCTTAAATATTACTATAGGTATGGTTTTACATTAATTATAATATTCAGTTGTGCCAAAATTGTTATAAAGTATAGACATTTTAAGAAAAGATGATCTTGAGATTCAGTAGATTTATTACACAAATAACAGGAACTATTTCTAAAATCTTTAAAAAAGTGGATCTATCTCTTGTGACAAATCAATTTTGAATTGCCAACCATACAATCACTAAATGTTATGGGATTGATATTTAAACTACATAATTCCATACCAATTAACTCTAAGTCCTTTAAGGATAAAAACTTTTCTATATTGAGTTGATTGAGAATTTTTCATTTGCAGCTCTAGTTTATCCAAGCTTATCTTCTCCTGTATCATTTGACTTTCATATGAAGTTAATGTTACTTGTATGCATTCACCAGACAGGGAAAGGAGCAATCAACTTGCAACAACTTGTTTCTGACAGCGGCAGCTGGTTCGATGCACCTGGAGATCATCCTCCTGCTCCATTCGCTGAACCTCGTACTGGGTAGGGCCAACCGGAAGGGTAGATGGTCCTGCCATGCCACTTGAAAAGAGAAATTCTGCTCGAGGATAAGAGAAACCAGCAGCTTGTTCATAAATTAAATTGGAAGCATCTGCATGTGGGTCGTTGGCAGAGCTGGCGACATAATTTAAGAGAGGGACGTCTCTCTCAGTGCCACGCTGGACCAGGCAGCCGCCATTAGAGGAGAAGTCACCTTCTGAAATATCTTCTGGAGCAGCAACGTGTGCATCAGGTGCGTATAACTGTGCTCTAACAGTCAAAGGAGTGGGTGATGGGCGACGGAATAGAATGAAAGCGTAACGCTTGGCGTTTGAGTTTAGTCCATAGATACTTCAACAAACCCTAGGCCATACCTCATTAGGTGCCGCAGCATTGCAACTGCTGTTTACTTCGTTTTAGAGAACTGAACAAGTACATCTAATGCTATGATGCAAATGGGCAATGCCGGAATTGGAAGAAGAAATGTAAACTGAAAATTGTCATAATATTAAGTTCTCCTAGTGACTTGTGAAAGAGGTTCAAATTAGCTTCACAATTAGATAATCAAGTGGTAGGGAACAGTTTCAACCTTGGATTATTTTCTCAATAAGGGAGTAAGAAAAGTCACGGAAGCTGGACCAATTCATGGAACTTACAGTTCTTTTACCATACAAGGTTAACTACTTTTTAGCTAGTAAAGCTTCCACAGGTTTAGTTATTTGATTATCAAGTTTTTCTGTCTAGACATGTATCCCACATACTAAATTGCAAAATTTGAAAAGTTGTACAGCAAATCCAGAAGACAATTGCTGATGAAGTTCTGAGAGAGGATTTTTGCTCCTAACCAGTTCTCAGATAAAGATTTGGGTGTTGGAGGCTCTGTTCTTGAGCATTCCTTGAGTGAGAACTAGGGTGCTTCATGACGGAACAGAATATTTGTAACTTTTTCGAATGCAGAGTTGGAAATGTTACAGCCTCTTCAAGTTGCTAGACTTCGTGTTTCTGTTCATATGTAAAAGAAAAAGGATTTGACCCCCTGATAATGTCTCTTTAGTTTGAGCTTTACTAAGACTCTGAGGATGTGAATTTTGATTACCTTTGACTATGTATTGAGGCAGATTGAGAGCTTTATATGGGACCGATAACAGTATAATTTTAACATGGACCACAAAAAATAGTCCAGTCACAAGTATAACATCCTTTGCAGCTGTCACCACATCATGAACAACCACTACATAACCTTCATAATAATTGCAAGCAAATTTTGGGCAAGAAACCAGTTAATCTAAAGGTCAAGCGAAAAAATGATAGCTGAGTAGTAAATACGTTTAACTGCAAATCTGAAAAGTACTGATTGTAGCATTTCACAGATGAGGGCAACAAGTCACAAGAAGTTCTTGAAGCAACTTTAGACGCTTATTAAATTACTAAACATAAAAATCGGAGGTGTGAATCCCATGATTCAGAGCCATGTTCCGGGATTTACTTTAAGGGGATGAGTAATCCATTGGCCCATAAGGCTCAAACAATTCAGCAATGAATCCCTTCTTTCTCTTGGGGTTCCATCCCATGTCCTTGCACAGTTGATCATTGTGCCATACATGGAGAGCACCAATGCAGGATCTCCTATAGTAACTCCCAGCATATGTTTTGAAGTACTTGTCCCACTTTGCCGCATCTTTCTCCATATCCTTAATACTGGGCAACTTGAATGTCCAATCCAGAAGCTCTGCTAGCCACCGGCATCTCATCTCTGACGTGAACAAATTTGATATACTCTCCGAGAACCCAATAACTGCTAGTTGTGGAATTCGTGGATGAATACATTGCCTGATTCATTCGAATTTTGTATATTGTTGTTACTTGCACATTTATTTCATATTTTCCTTGTTATGAACGTCCAGTTTTAAGTCTAGAGAGTGAAGAAACATACCTATAGAGGGGAATTGCAGCATCTGGGGACCCAACTATGCGGTCCTGAAAGGTTGGGGACAAGAAAATGTCTTTGAGCTTTTTATCACCCCTAAACCCCGTAGCCAATATGACCAGATCAATCTTCAGAGGCTGCTTCTTCTCCCCATTAACTAGAATACCGTCTTTGCAAAAGCCAAAGCTCGTAGCTTTTTTCAAATTTATACTTCCCTCTTCAACTTTGTCATAAAATTTTTCAGGCACTGTGGAGATCAAACAAGAACTCATTTCTTCAAGGAAGCCATGCTTTGGAACCATCCCAAACTTTGCCAACGCAAGTTTCTTCTTTATGTGGCTCTCAACGAACTTAGAAAATGCCCATCGCTGTTTCAAGAAGAAAATTTCGAAGCTTCAGAATTATGAGGTTCATGATTATGGAACGAAAATAACAACATAAAAGCTTATTACCACAGGAGAAAAAATTGTTGCCAAAACACTCAAAAGGAAGCCCTCACTAGGCTTATGAACCAGTAGCTCAGAGAAGCGATTAAAGTGAAAATAAGCCAAAGGTACTCCCCATGGTAGGTAATCAGGGACATTCCAATGCTCAGTCTTGTACAATAAGGTACATGGGTGTTCAGTACCTGCAATAAATCAAGTGTAATGAATCAAACTTTCAAGTATGGGCCTACAAGGTTTATAAAGTTCCATCAAAATTACCGTAACAAAAACTTAGAAATTAGTGTTTCTTACCATTTGCTATTGAGCATTCCATAGCAATGTCCAAAGCAAATTTTTGAAACCCCACAACAGCGACTTGCTTCCCTTTGACCAATTCAACAGCACTTCGATAATCCATGGCAACATACTCCTTGGCGTGCATCACTTTGCCTTGGAACACTTCTGGGCCTTGATTTAGGGGAAATTCTGGAATGTTTGGAACATCACTGAATCTTCCGATGCAGAGGATCACGAAGTCTACCAAGTGCTCCTAAATTTACTTGAGAGTTTAGTACAAATAAAGTCCATCCAATGGATGGCCATAAAGTATAATTGGCCATGAAAAAAAAAAAGATCTAGCTCAGTTTCAAGCGTCGCATTAATGTTGACTATTTACTCTCCATTACTAAATTTCTAATTTGGTTTCTGCATGTTAAATTGATTTGATGCATTCAATATACTAATACGGTATTGAATAGGAGTCTCTGCCTAATCTTTATGATTAATGAGATCCTACATTTGGCATTATAGAAAAGCATCCATCAGAAAAGAAAATTAGAAACTCTAATTCCTTACATGGAGTATGTTTATTCTACATACCTGTGGAAAGATTCAGGGAATCCTGCACTGTTATTCTCCATTTTCCTTTGGAGCTGAATGGCTCACCTGCACCACCCCACATGCTCCAAGATTGCATCTGTTCTTCTGATGGGCCTTCATACTCGATGCTTACAACTTTGGTATTGAATTTGATATGCCGAAGCAAATCAAAATGGCGAGCATACGACTGAATATAGTCAAAAACTTGACGCCCGTCGGGGAAATCTTCCTTCAAAGATGAAGGCCAAGGAAAATCCGAGAACTGATAATATGACTTTGGAGTTTGGATCTTAGTGGTCTCCAGAGTTTTACTCCATACTCCTCCAATCACACCTTTGGCTTCAAAAACAACCGGACGGAAACCCTTCGACAAAGTGTATTTGCAAGCGAGGAGGCCACTGATGCCGGCTCCAATAATGGCGACCTGCTTTTCCATTGTATTTGCACTGGTTGTACCACTACGAAGGTCTTTATAAATAGCATGATCAGCAGATCTTAACCCAATAAAATAAAAATAATAAGCTATCCGATTTTTCTTATAGCTCAAAATCTTATCTAAAAGCTAGCTTGTATGTCCGGAAATAATTTCATATTTAAATATTATTCAATGATAAGGACTAAAAATTAAATGCCAAAAAAAAAAATTAAAAAATGTAAAATTTGTTGCATATGTTAAATTTCTTTTTTAATACTTTTTACATAAGATGCTTATATTTTTTATAAGGTAATATTAAATTAATTTTAAGAACTTTTAACATATTAATGAAACACTGTTCCAAGAGAATCAAGTGAGAGAACTCTCTTAGATGTTATATCTGTCTCTCTTGTATCTCCCCCAAAGGCTGCGTCGGTACCAGTACCAAATCGTGAACAGGTGATATGGCAGGCAATGAAAGGAGTTATCTCTGCACCGCTCTTTTATTTCTTCTTCGCCGTTGTTGCCACTGTTCTCGATCTGTTAACACCATGAACATCAAAACAAGAGTAGCGTGCTCATGTAGGGACATCTCTGCTCTCGATTTGAGGATGCGGAGTGTTGAAGTCATTGGTCTCAACGATATTTTCTTACGGATCTCCTCCCGTAAGGCTCTTCCAGTATTTACCATGACCATTTTCAGCTAGATAAACCCATCCACGACCATCCAGACAGTTATTTAATGAGTGGAAGATAAGGTTGTATGGACTTATCTTCTCCGCACACCAGCCGCCACCCACAAGTGGACTGCAAGTTGCCATTCTGCCCTCAAGTGGACTACAAGTTGCCATCCTTGGTCTGTGTTTATGGAAGTAGTTCTTATCCCTTCTTCTTTCTTCATCTTCACTTTACTTCTGTGTTTGCTCTACTGTTCACGCTTTGTTGTTTATAGAAGCTCTTGTTCTCGTTATTTTGTTTCTGACTTTATTTCCGGAGAAGCAGCAAAGAAAATGTATAAAATATCGTAAAGAAGTGGTTGGCAGCTGCAATATTTGTGTGGCCTTAATTAAATATTCTACTACGTCGGAAGGCCAACCAACTCCTGGATTTTTCATTTCGTCGTTTGTTTGTTTTTTGCGTTCAATTATTTTCTGCAGTCACTATTACTTCCCATCTCTCTCTTTTTCTTTCTTTTCTGAGATTTTGGTTGATTCTTATTTCTTAATGAGATGGATTTTGGATCTTGTTGCTTCATAAATTGAATCCACCCCACTATTTTGGTGTTTGAACTTTTCAATTGTGTCCTAGACTATTTATATAGTCACAAAATTTGAAACTTTAACTATGTTGAAGTTATTAGAACAATTAGTATATTTTGAGACCACCTCCTTAGTGGGTCACACTAGTTTGCAATTTTACTTTAGTCATCTAGAGAACATGATTTAAATCAATAAATAGTGATTAGTTAATGAACAAATAGAATGTATACTATCTATAAAGTGCTTCCATTACAAAGCATTCAAACTAGTTCTTATTTACAAAGTATTCATAATTGAAAAAAGCTACATTAAACTATATAAATTATATTTTATCCTTATCCTGTAGTTTCATTATTAAATATACGTTTGAAAAGTATTCAAACCTAAATGAGATCAAAGCTTGAATCTCCACCTTGGCTTCATCTTCAACATCGTAATTAACTCTTTAACAAAATCCTCTTCTAACAAATCCTTTGTGATTTTAATATCATACTTTGTTATAATCAACCACACTACTCCATATTTAATACTTATCTAAATCACTTAACCTAATTACCAACCATTTTTTCCCTTTCTTAATAAGAGAGGTTTAATATCAGATTTTTAGACATTGTAGCATCTCCTCCTACCACTTTGTTTCATCATTGATTTTCAGAAGTTTTACACAAATAAATCACAATTTTTTTTTATACAATTGCTAAAAATTAAGTCACATAATTGGAAAGTGACATCATATAAAAAACTACCACTATGCTAACTTTTGAAACTTTGCAAAGATAAAGCACACATAAGCAAAATATGGTAATGGGTGTTGAGTTGCTGTGGCTAGACTTGGTGAGATAGTGGCCTCCTTAGCTAATTTGGAAGGTGAAGATGCTAATATCCCCTCCAAATGAAGGAGGCAAGATGGACAATCAATTTGGACCACAAGAGGTGAAAACAAGTTTAAGGGGAACCTTTAGTGAAGATGTTTGGTCCTTCTAAAATGGCTAGATCTAGTGAACTAGTGGTTTCCTTTGTTCATGTGGAGGATGAGGGCTCCAACATTCCCCACAAACTAATGAGGCAAGATAGACAATCAATTTGGACTGCAAGAAACAAAAATAAGCTAAAGACAAACATATATGAAGATGTTTGGTCTAGCTAAAATGGTTAGACCTAGTGAGCTAGTGGTCTTCTTTGCTAATATTGAGGATGAAGGTTCTAGCATTCTCCGTTGACTAACAAGGTAAGATGGACAATTAGTTTGGACCACAAGAGACAAAAACAATTTGAAAATAAACCTTTAGTGAAAATGTCTCATCTAATTGAGGTGGTAGGCTTGGTGAATTAGTGGAATTGGTTGACAACTATAGGGGAAAGGTGCGGCATGGTTTGTCTAGGGGTGGGGTTCAGGCATTTAAAGCCCCATGCGGATATGGTAGGATTTTCTAGTATTCAGTGGGACAATACTTGAATTTTCATTTTTCCACTTTCTTCCCATTCATGTTCAAATCACATTGAAAAGCCTACGTAGTACATTTTGGTCAAACAACCAATCGAGTTTTAATGACAATTATGTTGTGACTATTATGTCTACATCTAAGCTGATTCTAGGAACTCATATATATGTTGAAGTAATTTTGTGAGTTATCTTTAATTTGAGACCCAATTTTATCGTTAAAATAAACTTATATTATAATAAGGCAATGATTGGTTTATGAGCTTCAGTCTAGGATGAGTGTTTTAGTTAGTATGTAACTCTTTTACTACTTTTGTATTTTCCTTGATATCTTAGATAACTATTATAATGCCTATTGAAGGATTCAAATAAAGGAATCCTTCGATAAAAGTAAATGAAAAAGCTTTCTAAAATTATGATTTAATAGTCATCCATAGTCTATAAGGGATGCTAGTCACTAAAGGAAAAAAGAGGCTTAAGTCCAAAAAAATTCAATTAATGCATGTCCAATTCTTTTTTCTCCTTTTTAAACTATTGAAAGTGGTGTTTGATAGGTATCCTTCGATCCATTTACATTATATCAATTAAGTTCAAATTTGGGTTAACCAACAAACTTAAACAAAATTTGATTAGTGGCTCTACCTAAACTTTATAAGTTTGGTTTAACTACCAATCTTAACAAAATAAGGTTAAGTATTTCACCATTCCTTTACATTCAACCTAATCCTTCATGGAAGTTAGTAATAAAAGTGAAACCTAAGACTACATCATAAGGTCTAACATCCTATAAAAGGATTAATACCAAAGTTGTATTAATTTGATAGGGTCCATTTGTTGGAATCAGAGCTATTATTTGATGGCCTATCGAAACGAGGAAGGATAATTCCTCTAAACCACGGAGGCCTTGGTGTCGATGCTAGCGCACTAGAATCCAATAATATATCAACAAGCATCTTCGGTAGCTGAAAGGCAACCTCAATTGCAAGGGGATTCCTTTGCTCTTCATCCACTTATGAGGTATCCTTTATAGCCTCCTCTTCTTGCCTCTCCTCTAGTGCTAACCCAACAGAATCTAACGATATATCAATAAGCATCTTTAGTGGCTAAGGGGCAACCTTAATCAATTCATACATGTAAAACAAGTCCTTCAAATTAGTTTGTTGATCCTCATAACCATCACAAAAGGGGCTCATGTACTCATCTTTTTCAAAGTTGTACATTCCACCAAAAAATGTGTCTTTTGATTGTATTGGAATCCAACATTCTCAATCTTCATGCTCTTATGGATTTAGGTAGAAGTGATGTACTTTTTTATGTCAATTTTAGCTCCAAACTTGAAATAAGCCTATCTAACTAAATATTTTTTGTATTTGGAGCACTAGAATTAGATCTTGAACATAGCTAGTAGAATATTATTGAGATGGTGGATTAGTATCATATAAAGGATATGATTTTTTTTTCCATAATGCATGCGCATGGGGGAGGGGGAGGAAAGTGTTGAACCTTAACCTGGTGGAGTATATATTATAGAGGATTTAAAGCCTTCACCTTCCATGTTAGTATGGACAATGAGAGATGAAAACAAGCTAAAGACAACTTTAGTGAAGATGTCCATGAATTGACTAGCTAAAAATATAAAGTAAATGAAAATTTGGACTTGAAATAGCCGTTCACAAATAAAATGGTAGTCAATCTCCATATGTTTAGTGTGGACATGGAACACTATATTTGTAATAAAACATAAGGTGGAGAGGTTGTCATACCAAAGAGTAGGTGAAAGTGATGGAAAAGTACATAAATCTTGAAAGAGATATTCAATTCACATAATTTTAAGAAAAATAATATACTTAAGAAAAAGCTTAAATTTTAGCACTACTAACAAATCCTAACTCCTGATAAATGTTTATAAAATTAGACAAAATTTGAGCGTAAGACTAGAAATAATAAAAAGTAAATTGGAAGAAAACAAAACAATGGAGATAAAAAAAAAAGCACAAGTTCATGTTCCATTCTTCAAGTGTTGATAAGTAAAACTAAACATTTTTTGATATTGAGCATCTCCTTGCACACAAAACTTAAAACTTAATATGCACTAATAAAACACTTAAAATAGGACCAATTTATCACAACGAAGGATATGCAAGTAGGAAATCACCAAAATTGATTGAAAACAAAAGAGACAAAAATCAGTTGGAAATAAAATTCACATAGTAAACATGATTAAAAATAAAAACTTTGTTATTATTAATTCTTTCTAGTTTTACACAAATGAATCATAAACAAGTTTTATACATTTGCTAAAAAGTAATTCACATGATTGGAAAGTCACATTGTCAAAAACTTTGTTACTATGTTGACTTTTAGATCTTTGCCGAAGTAGAGTATGCAAAAATAAAACATGGTTACAAGTGCTTAATTGAAGTGCTAGACATGGTAAGTAGACATTCTCCTTTACTAGCGTGGAGGATAAAGTCTTTAATGTCCATCACAAATGAATGGGGCAAGATGGATAGTTAGTTTAAACCATAAGAGATAGAAACAAACTAAAGACGAACCTTAGGAAAAAATGTCTATCGGTTGATTAATCGAGGAAATAATGTGAATGAAAAGTTGGTCTTAAACCAACCGCTCTTGGATAAAATAATAGTCAATCTCCATATGTTTGTTGTGGGCATAAAATACTGAGTTTACAATAAGATATAAGGTAGAGAGATTATCATATTAAAAAGTATGTGGATGTGATGGAGAAGCATGTAAATCTTAAAAGAGATACACAATCCACATAATCTTAAGAAAAGAAATATATTCAAGAAAAAAGCTTAAATTTCAACACTACTAACAAATCTTAACTCCTTACAAATGTTTATAATATTGAACAAAATTTGACCATAAAACTAGAAATAATGAAAAATAAATTGGAAGAAAGTAAAGCAGAAAAACAAAAGCAAAAGCTCATCTTCTATTCCTTAAGCATTGGCAAGTAAAATTAAAAATTTACTAAAACTAATTGAAAACAAGAAAGATGAAAATTTGTCAAAAAAAAAAAAAAAAAACAAAAAGCACATGGTAAACAAAAATAAACAAACATAATTGAAAATAAAATTTTTTATTTTATTTTATTGATTCTTGCTATTTTTGCATAAATGAATTAGAAACATATTTTATAGATTTGCTACAAATTAATTCCCATGATTGGAAAGTCACATTGTTCAAAAACCTGTTGCTATATTGAGTTTTGGATCTTTATAAAAATAGAGCATATGAAAGTAGAACATGGTCATGGGTGTTGAGTTAAAGTGGCTAGACTTGTTGAGCTAGCTAGCTAGGATTAAGGTTTTAACATCCTCCATAAACTAATGGGGTAGGATGGATAGTCAGTTTGGACTATAAGAGATGAAAGTGAGTTGAAGGCAAAGCTTTGGTGAAAATGTTTGTGAGTTGATTAGTTGAAAATGTACATTGAGATATGTTTGTAAATATAGTGCTCCATGTAGAAAGTTTGCGGACTTGAAGAATGTTGACTTTCTAGTTGATTATATTTAAATTCTATAATATTTTGGGAACACTAATGTTGTAAGCATACAATTTTGTAAGATGTACATTAAGGTGTTGTGTTTGTAAATATGGTGCTTTAAATTGAAAGTTCATCTTCCAAATTTGACATGGGGAACTTAAAGAATCTTGACTTTCTAGTCAATTATATTTAAATTCTATTATATTTTGGCAAATACCAATGCTATAAGCATACAATTATTATACAAGATGTTCATTGAGAAGTTATGTTTGAAAGTTCATCCTTCAAACTCTACACAAGGAACTCAGAAGGATCTCAACTTTCTAGCTGATTATATTTAAATTCTATTATATTATGGTAAATGCCAATGTTATAAGGATATGATTATCACACAAAATGTACATTAAGATGCTGCATTCGTAAATAAGATGGTTTAGAATGAAAGTTCCTCCTTTAAAGTCTACATAGGGGACTTGAACAATCTTGACTTTCTAGTCAATTATATTAAGTTCTATTATATTATGACAAATGCCAATGTTATAAGGGTACATTTAGCATGCAAGATGTATATTTAGATGCTGTGTTTGTAAATGTGGTGCTTTTTAGATTGAAAGTTCATCTTCTAAACTCTGCATAAGGGGCTCAAAGAATCTCTACTTTCTAATCAATTATATTAAAATGCTATTATATTTTGACAAATACCAATATTATAACCATACAACTATCATATAAGATGTATATTGAGATATTGTGTTTGTAAAAAGTGGTGCTTAAAATTAAAAGTTCATCTTCTAGACTTTGTGTTGGGGATTTGAAGAATCTCAACTTTCTAGTCGATTATATTCAAATTATATTATATTTTTGCAAATGTTAATTTTATAAACATATAGTTATTATGCAACATATAAATTGAGATGTTGTATTTGCAAATGTTAATATTCAAATTAAAAGTTAAAAAGTTAAGCAAACCAAAATATGAAGTTAATTCAACCAACTCTATGTCTTTACAATTGAGTATTTTTGTTTTAATTTCTAGAAATCATGTTTATTTAATTAAATCAATTTAAATAATTCCAATAGTTAACCAATCAATTGCCTTAGTTTTCAGAGTTAATCAAATTTAGAACTCATTGAAAGTGATTTAATTATTTTTTAATTTAGTTATGAAAATGACTAACCATCCCTTGTCTTGGATTTTCGACCATCATGTGTATTCATCATTTTAATTTTAATTTTAATTTTAATTTTAATATTGATATTGATGATATACATCAAGGGGTAGATATCTTAGATATTATAAAAATTTGGATCTTTAACTTAGATTATGTATATAAAATCATCAAAATTTGTGATAGATCTGTAATCTAGGTTGTCCAAAATAAATAATTGCCAATAATTTTTTTACATATCATTGATGAGATTCACTGGGTGGATCGTGGGTGAAGTGTTGAGACCCAATACTTTACCATGAGAAGAAGAGGGTAAGTGACTAGCCCAAGTGGGCTTCTAGCTGGGCCTGGTCCCTATCCCATGAGCAGCTCAGTGAAAAGATGTTGGCCGCACATCATGTGCCCATAGAAGATGCAGACAAGTCGGGTGAAAAACTGTCTTCGGTGACCCATTAAGATCCGTTGCATTCTCAACAGAGGCTTGATTTGCGGAGGGTGCCAGTAGCTTTCGCCGTTGATTCCGTCGCCGTGGCATCTAGCCGCCGGTAAATCCCAATAGATGGAAGCATCTTTCAAACTTAGATTATTTAGGAATAGTTCTGGCAAAATTTGGAATGTAGACATCACCTAATAAGAATGAAATCTTTGATTTGTAAGAAAGAAAGAAAAAGACAGCTAGATGTCATCTTTAGCAGTGTCCGGAAGAAGTTCTTGGCTGTGAAACGTCCATTAA
Organism: Casuarina cunninghamiana; assembly: GCA_028551485.1. NCBI lineage: Eukaryota > Viridiplantae > Streptophyta > Magnoliopsida > Fagales > Casuarinaceae > Casuarina > Casuarina cunninghamiana. Next base: position 20,984,282 of record CM052369.1, read on the forward strand.
TTCAAAATTAAAATTCTCACACATATCCCTTTAGAATTGTAGTCAGCCAATAAATTCAAATAAGTAATCAAAGAAAAAATCTATTGAATTCTCATTCTCTTTGCATTGAAATTGCATTGCATGCCCTCGAATGAAACGTGCTATATTCATTTGCATGTCTTTTCTTTTAGTTTAAGGAATAGGAGTTAAAATAATAATGATTAATGTGTTTGACTATTCAACAATCCATACATTCTCACATAGATTGATGCAAGGTTTCCCCGTCCTTTACTGTGTCCAAAAAACGTCATTTGAACATAGAATGTTTAAGTTTTGATGTCGGTGCCACCGATGACAAATAAAAAGTCTGGTACCCATTAATTTTGTGGAATTTTTCTCATTCAATATTTGCATATTGAAAACTCTTATTTTCATCTCAAATGTTCCTTATTTTGTCTTTGAAGGGAATTTTCGCGAATTCTATGATTCCGATTCTATCCATTACTATCGGCACTATTTAAGAACCTTTACTCGCATGAACCATTTTCAAGGCATCACTTTCTACACCAAGATCACAATTTCCATACTGCATCTGGCTTGTTTAACCTACTCTCACAAAGATCAAGCAATGTCAACTGCAGGGCTGTGTGTAGTAGCATCTATCAGTACCCTGTATTACTAGTGATGTCAAACCTTTTTTGGGGTCACTTACTTCACCATTAGGTATTGTTGGCATTTCCTCCTTTTAAACTGAATAACTTTTGGCCCCTTAATGTTACTAAAGACTTGTAGATGTTTATCAATATTGCTCTGCTTGTGTAGACAGGTTTACGCTATTTCTTTGTTATGCTGGTTAACTGATTGAAAATCCATGTTTTCAGACTACTATCAAAAAGGGTTCCATGGTGGTTCATTCACAGAGACTTCCAAAGAATCCAAGTTGGCTAATATTTATAACTCTGATCACAGATAATAGAGGTTTAATTTTTTTTACATGTTAATAGGATGTATATTCTTGCAAAATAATTTGTTTGCTTGAAAAATTACATTGTCCTTCGTCCTGAAAATATGCATGACTTTAAATGGGTGAATTGAATGTGTCTTTGAATGCCGATTTTTCTACCTATAAGCTATGTAAACGTTCATCTGTAATTTATGCTTTCTTCATTTTTTATTAGCGTCCTCCTTAGATTCTCTTTGTTCTATAGGTGAATTTCTAGTTGCTTTTTGCACAAAAGTTCTTCTAGAGAAGAGAAAGTGATAATTTGTAGAGAACACATTTTATTAGACTTTTACCTATCTGAGAGTAATAGACAAAAAGGAGATAAATAATACCAATTTGGTTGTGATGAAAATCAAGTTCAATTTCCTCGAAGAAGGCTTAGGAGAACAAGAGGTATACACAAATAATTGCAGGTTATTGTTTTTACTTGCAAGTGTTGAAGTTCAGAAGTATAAGTTGATTTTGATTGTGGCTGGTACCCCAATTCCACTAAGGAGAAGCAACAATCTTGGATTGAAACTGTGTAGCATTCTTTTTCTATTGCCACGCCATGATTGATGTATTTGAGGTGGAAAAAGAAAATGAAAATAGTCAACCACTCTTTTTGAGAGAAGGGAAATGAATTGATGTATGCAGATTGATGTGATATTTTCAAATTTACTATGAATTAACCATGCAACTTAGTTTCACCTAAAGTGCACTATTAATTCAGTTGATATTGCATCGTAGTTTTTCTTCCTCAATTGAAATGGAGAGTTACTACTATCTCATAAATCATTTGTAAAAGTTTGTTTGAAAGAATGAATCAATTAAAATTTTCATTTTTGTCTTGTAGTATTTGTTTAGACCTTAAAAGTTTAGTTTTTGAACATAGCACCCCTTTTGCTCTTTCACGTTTTTTTGGGTTAAGAGTGCAGAACTTAGAGCTATGTTACACTTTCTTTTTCAGACAGCTAGTTGAGAAGGAAGCAGACATTCTAAGTTGCATGACTACTTCTATTCTTATAGATTCCTTGAGAGACTTTTTTGTTGTAACTTGCGGCTTTGAATTGGAAATCTTATCAAGCTGATGCAGTTTTGAGTTCAATTGGTGTCATCTTTCATAGAAAACAGGTCGAAGCCATGTCTTCTTGATTATATTATTTTTGATGAGTTAGTTGTTCCATTGAAGACTTTGAATAATGCTAAATTGCCAGTTAGACTAGTTAGATTATCCTTCAGTTAATGGCATTAGCATGTATCATATTCTTTCCCACATGATTGGTAGTGCTCTCAAAAACAGCAACTTATTGAGACAATCTCCCTTGTTGGGAGCAGTTCTAACACAGCTTTTCTAGGAAGTCTTTAATACCCCTTTCTGGGGGGGAGAAAAGAAAGAAAGACATGAAACAAAAAAGGAAGTCACACCTATCGGTGGTCAACCCTTGTTGTTTTCTTGAGAACACCTCTTATTTTCATTATTAGGCTAATGAAACAGTAAATTTCATTTCATAACACAAATCTAGATTCGAAGGGATTCGATAATCGTGCGTTTTAGTCATATTCAGAGCCATGTTCCCCTGTTTCCTCTAAGGGGTAGCGTAATCCATGGGGCCATAAGGCTCAAACAACTCAGCTATGAATCCCTTCTTTCTCTTTGGGTTCCATCCCATGTCCTTGCAGAGTTGATCATTGTACCATATGTGAAGAGCAGCAATGGAGGATCTCCTGTAGTATTTTCCAGCGTATGTCTTGAAGTATTTGTCCCAATTTGCCACATCTTTCTCCATCTCCTTGATGTTGGGCAACTTGAATGTGTGGTCTAGAAGCTCTGCTAGCCACCGGCATCTCATCTCTGAGGTGTATAAGTTTGAAGCACTCTCCGAGAACCCAATAACTGCTAGTTGTGGAATTCGTGGATGAATGATTTGCCTAATAGATAAAAAACGGTGCAAATTTGAATGTTTGTTTCATATCTTCGTTATCAACATCTGACATTAAGTCTAGAGAGAGTGAAGAAAGGTACCTGTAGAGGGGCATTGCTGCATCTGCAGACCCGGTTATGCAGTCCTGAAAGGTTGGGGAGACGAAAATGTCTCTGAGCTTTATATCACCTCTAAACCCAGTAGCCAATATGACCAGATCAGTCTTCAGAGGTCGCTCCTCTCCATTAACTAGAATACCCTCTTTGCAGAAGCCAAAGCTCGCAGTTTTTTTCAATCTTATACTTCCGTCTTCAACTTTGTCATAGAATTTTTCAGGCACCATGGAGACCGAACAGGAACTGAAATCTCGAAGGAAGTTGTGTTTTGGCACCATTCCAAACTTAGCTAATCTAAGCTTCTTCTTTATGTCGCTCTCGACGAATTTAGAAAATGCCCATCTCTGAACAATATTTCTAAGCTTTAGGATTTGTTGTTCATGATTGTGAAACGAAAGTAAAGATATATACAGCATAGTACCAAAGGAGAAAGTATCGTTGCCAAGAGACTCAAAAGAAAGCCTTCACCAGGCTTATGAACCAGTAGCTCTGAGAAGCGATTTTGGTAAAAATAAGCAGTAGATACTCCCCATGGTAGATAATCAAGGCAATTCCAATGCTCAGTCTTGTACAATACAGTACATGGATTTTCAGTTCCTGTAATAAATCAGAGTATAATGAATCAATATTTGATACATGGGCCTAAAGTTTTATAAATTTTCGTCATAATCACTCAACTCCTTTCTTCCTTAACAACCTGCAATTATTGCTTCTTACCATTTGCTATCGAGCATTCAATAGCGATGTCCAAGGCAGATTTTTGAAACCCCACAACAGCAACTTGCTTCCCTTTGACCAGTTCAACGACACTTTCATAATCCATGGCAGCGTATTCCATGGAGTGCATCACCTTGCACCCGAATACTTCTGGTCCCTGGTTTGGAGGGAATTCTGGAATGTTTGGAACGTCGCTGAATCTTCCGATGCAGAGGATGACGAAGTCCACCAAAGACTCCTAAATTTTCATTTACTTGAAATAATTTATGATACTATTGCAGCTATCTAAATTTCTAGCCTTATTTTTGAATGTTAAACTAATTTGACATTGTATTAATTGGGTTAAATAGTTATTGAATAGGAATCTGGTCCAAATCTTCATGACTAACAAGAACCTACGCTTCCACTTATGGACAACCAGATCCGTCCTGAAAAAACTCGAAACTCACTGATTTTTTCTCCTCTTTTCCCCTTACGGGGCTATCAATAACTGCGTAAAATAGCAAGAAAATAATTGAAATCTCTAATTGCAGACATGGAGTATCCTTATTCTACATACCTTGGTGGAGTGGTTCAAGGAATCCTGTACTGTTATTTTCCATTTTCCTTTGGAGCTGAATGGCTCACCAGTGCCACCCCACATGCTCCAAGATTGCGTCTCTTCCTCATATGGGCCTTCATACTCGATGCTTACAACTTTGGTATTGAACTTGATATGCCGAAGTAGATCGAACTGGAGAGCATACGACTGAATATAGTCAAAAACTTGATTGTGGTTGGGGAAATCTTCCTTCACAGACGAAGACCATGGAAAATCCGAGAACTGATATGATTGTCTTGGAGTTTGGAGCTTAGTGGTCTCGAGGGTTTTACTCCATACTCCTCCAATCACACTTTTTGCTTCGAAAACAACTGGATGAAAACCCTTCGACAAGGTGTACTTGCAAGCTAGGAGGCCACTGATACCGGCCCCAACAATGGCCACCTGCTTTTCCATTGGTCGTCAGTTATCAACTCCGACAGAAGGAGGGCTTGCAGCATAAACTACAGAAGGAGGATTTGCAGCATAAAGTACAGAAAAGAAGGGCCGTTGAATTGATGTATCCAATGAAAGGACTTATTTGTTTCTTCGCCATCGTTGCCAGTTCTGCAACTGTTGAGACAGCACCATCGTCCTGACGTTGGGAGAAGCACGGTTTGGTAAAGTCTCTGAAAGCCGACTCTTACTTTGAGGGTGCGGAAGGATAGGAAAGAAGTATAAAATCCTGTAAAGAAGTCGTTGGCAGCTTCAATATTTGTCCTGCCTCGAATAAATATTTTACCACGTGACTTCCAACTAACTCCTGGACTTTCCACAAGACTACGAAGAGCTATGTCAAGTAATTTATGCATGGTAAGTATTTTTCCTCTCTTAAATTAACACTTTCTTTTCTTCATTTGTTAGGTTCTTGGGTTCATTCATTTTCTGCAGACAATGGGAGTAATCACTGTCACTTCCCTTTCTTCATCTCTCTTTTTCTTTCCTCTTTTTTTTTTTTTTTTTCGGTTTGATTTGAACCTTCAGGTTGGGAAAGGGAGTCCCTTCCGATGAAAGCAGACCCACTAAGGAACGACGATAATCCTTATCCAATCTTCGGAATCGTTAAGACCTAGTTGTCACCATTGTTGGAAATAATCTTTTCTATATCATTCTAATTTTATTGGATGTTCTGAAAGATTAGCTTGTTTAACTTACACTTACAAAAATCAAGCAATATCAACTACAAAACTTTGTGTGGTGGCATTGCATGTAATATGCATCACCTGTAGGAGATAAAAATGGGGCACATACAAAATTTCAATTAATTCTAAAAAAGGTATGGGTCTAGTTTTACTAATGTGGATGGTAACAATGTGCATATCTTTAGACAATTTAATAGATATTTATTGAAGAGTACATGAATATTTTTTTTAATCTTTTTTATATTTTTTATTACCACACACAGCACACGAGGAGAGAGAGGGAGGGGATTCGAACCCACTACTGAGTGGACTCGCCTGTCAGGATTTGGCTCAGTGTCTTTAACCACTGAGCTGAGGTCCCCACTAAGAGTAAATGAATAAAGAAGTCAAAAATCACACATGACATAATCACTATCATCAGAATTAATAATTCATATAAAAATCTAAATAAGGTTACCATACTTGTAAAGTTCTTAGAAGTATTTGAGGATGAATATATATTTAGTACAACCATCATCTCTTAAGTTACTCCAAAGTCATCCTAAACTTGAGATTCTTAGTTGTAGCCCATGGGCTGCACCATAGACCCAACAAAAGAATTTCCACTAAATTAGACCTGTTGTCCATGCTGCACACTGTGTTGTCCAGTTGTAAACTTTGCACTATAGTATGTTGCACTGGTACCATCAAACAATTATACAAAATATTTTCTAAAGTTGCCAAAAATTCTATTAAATAACACAAAAAAAAACCTTGAAATGAATAACTGTGTTGAAGGCCTAAAACAACTTAAAATAAAAAAAACGGCTTAGCAACTCCTGGAAGCAAAAACTTTGGTCACAGAAAGCAGCCAAAAAGCAACAAGCTTTAATATTCACGCTGATCGAGATGAAGGCAAAAATCCTCAAATAGCCAAAATTAACAAGCTTTAATGTTCACGCGGATGGAGAGAAAGGCAAATAGAATCTAGATTCACGATTGTCAAGAACACTTTTCCGACGGCAAACAAACAATAAAAAATCTGGAAAAATCTAGATGAACAGGTCTTCAGAATCCGAAGCCGACGCCCCCACAAACAGCGAATCACAAGAAATTCTGAAGCGATCCGACGGCAAATAAACACCAAGATTTCTCGGATTTCAAAAAAGAAAAAAAAAGTAGGGGATATTTAAATAGTCAAGATGAAAAATAATTCCAGCCTACTCTGGTACATGATATTTGATTGACGGTAGAACACAAGTAAAGAAAGATTGAATGTATGGATTGGGCATTTGTAGATTGAAAATAGCAGAATTTTTATATAATATTTATATAAAATAAATGGAGCTAGAATATATATTGGACTTTAGGTCATAGCACTAATGAAATGAAAATAAGTAATGCAAGCTAAATACATAAACTCAATAAAAAACAGTATCAATATTTAACACCCAACCATCTTACCATCCTTCCCCACGCATTTGTTTTTCACCTTCACAAACATGGCACTTTACACATTATGTACCTCGATCCATCCTCAAGCCTTAAGGAAGAAAAATATATATAATTTTAACTTGTTGATAAGAAAGACAAGACTTAATTATTTTTTATTTATAAAATCAAATTTAAAGAGCAAAAATATTTACTATTCATAAATTACCTCAAAAGCACAAGCGCAAGCGCTAATCTCCACCAGGAAATATATTAGCAACTTGAGACAACTCTGCGTGGAATACAACGGAAAGTCCAGGAGTCTTGGCTGAAGTCACGTAGTAGAATATTTAATCAAGGCAAGACAAATGCTGAAGCTGCCAACGAGTTCTTTACAGGATTTTATAAATCTTTCCCGTCCTTCCACATCCTCAAAGTAAGAGTCGGCTTTCAGTGCCTTGACCAAACCGTGCTTGTCCCAACGTGAGCACGATGGTGCTGTCCGAACAGATGTAGAAGTGGCAACAATGGCGAAGATGTAAGAGAGATCTGTAAAATACATATATCAGATTTCACTTCAAAAGAAAGTTTCCGTAAAAGCAGAAAAAGGTGAATTATTAAGATAAAGGTGTTAAAAAGTTACAATAAATTTATAATATATACCAAATTTTAACTAGACCATTACTAAAAACTAAAAGCCTTGAGATATTTTAGGTTTGATTTTGTATACTTTCCCGGGGTTCGAATTTGAGTCTCTTGATACATTATTCAACGGCCCTAGTTTACTGTATGCTGCAAACGGCAAGGTCTTCAGCATTTTTCCGGGTATAGCTCATTATTTTATTATTTAACATCTGCCAATCATTCTATTTATATGGGTCTTATAGAGGGACAACCAAACTACCGTCGGAGTTGATAATTGACGACCAATGGAAAAGCAGGTGGCCTCCTCGCTTGCAAGCACGCCTTGTCGAAGGGTTTCCATCCCGTAGTTTTTGTAGCAAAAAGTGTGATTGGAGGAGTATGGAATAAAATCCTCGAGATCACTAAGCTCCAGATTTTCCATGGTCTTCGTCTGTGACTGAAGATTTCCCCAACAAGTGTCAAGTTTTTGACTATATTCAGTCCCATGCTCGCTATTTTGATCCGCTTCGGCATATCAAATTCAATACCAAAGTTGTAAGCATTGGGTATGAAGGCCCATCTGAGGAACAGACGCAATCTTGGAGCATGTGGGGTGGCATTGGGGGAGCCATTCAGCTACAGAGAAAAATGGAGAATAACAGTACAGGATTCCCTGAATCTTTCCCCCGAGGTATGTAGAATAAACATATTCCGGGTAAGGATTTAGAGTTTCCAATTATTTTTCTTGCTATTTTATGTAGTTATTGATAGCTCACTAGGGGAAAAGGTGAAGGAGAGAAAGTTCTTGAGTTTCGAGTTCTTTCGGGATGGATCTGGTTGTCTATAAGGCCAAGCATAGGTTTCTCGTTAGTCATGAAGATTTGGCCAAGATTCCTGTTCACTGTCTATTTGAACCAATTACTACAGAGTTACTAGATGGATGTGTTGAAGACTGTTCTAGTCATATTGGCTTGGTGCAGCCAAGAATACATCAAAGTGAAACATGCTGCTGTAACTGTAAATTTCATTCTCACTTACTGTTAAAACTCAAAAGAAGTTTGTATATGGGTAATATTGAAGGCTCTTTGGCTTTGACTCCAGCGTCTCAATCTGGCCCTCACAGATGTTTCTTCATTATGCCGCTAAGCAGATCTTTAGTTATGACCCTCAAAAGTTATCAGTCGATTTACCGAGAACTATATTCACTTCACAAAAGGTTTCTTGGCTTTTCCTTTGAACATCCATGGCACTACGTACCATAAATGCTAGGAGGTAACTAGACTTTGCTGCAATGTGTCTTTACAGTTTGATTAGATTTCATGGAAAGACAAATTGGCATCTCTTGCATTCAAGACCATAAGAAGGCAGTGGACGTCACGTTGGCATTGCTTAACGAGAGGTGTGCTTGATCATATCATCGAAGACATGAAAAATGAGGGTTTCCTCACCGAATTGTTTTCTGTTGGACTGATGTTTGGGCTGCTTTTTGTCTCGTTTGATTTGCTTTCTTTGGCATTAGCGACGGTTTTCAAGCTACTAGCGGAGAATCCTACGGTGTTAAAGGAATTGACCGTACGTACACATTTTGACAAACTTGGAGCTGTAAATTTCCAAGATTTTTTTTTTTTGACATTTGATCCAATGATCAGGCTGAGCATGAGGCAATTTTTAAAAATAGAGCAAATCCGGATTCCCCAATCGTGGGAAGAATATAAATTGATTAATTTTACACTAAATGTTAGGTACATTCAAGCAAATACTCTTCTCTATGAAATCAAAGTGAAGAAAAGTAAGACAAGTCACTTCTAGGACATAAAATTATAGTAATTCTCAAATTTTGTGGCTTTAGATTTATGAATGCAGTAAGTTACCTCTACTCAACTTTACTGCCTTGCTCAATGTCATTTGGATTGTGGGACAAGGTTACCTCATATCCTTTTTTCATGGATAGCTTTATTAACTTTGAAGAGGACATGACTATCTCCATTATCTTGGAACAATTGAGCATTGGTTTAATATTGATGCTCAAGTTGCTGACCTCTTCAACAACCTTGGTTAGGAGCTTTATTTTGACCACCAATAAGATCACGCCATTGGTAGCTTGATTTTCAATTGTTTCTTTTCATTAGCTTGGAAGAATTGAGCTTTGGTTTGGAAGTGATGTTATGGTTGCAAACTTCTTCAACAATGACTTCTGTAAAGAGGTTCTCCTTGACAATCAAAGCAGCAAATCTAGAATATAATTATCGATGAAGCTCGAAGAGACGATTTTTGCTCCTGCTCAGTTCTCAAATTTGGGTCTTGGAAGTTCTGTGCTTGAGCATTCCTTGAGTGAGAACCAGCGTGCTTTATGACTGAACAAAATATTTATAAGCTTTTTAGACTTCAGAGTTCGAAATGTTACAGCACTTTGAAGTTACTAGACTTTTGTTCTTTTTCCTTTGGAGTTTTTGTTCATATATAAAAAGAAAAAGTATTTGACCTCCAGATAATGGCTCTCTTTATTTCGAGCTTCACTGGCCCTCCGAGTGTCAAAATTGATGCATACAAATGTGGGCAGCACCCTATTGTCCAGTGCTTATAAGGAGGGTAGGGAACATTGTACTATGACACACTGGTTATTGTCCTTATTTCTCTTTCATTATTGCTTATTTGTATTCATTCACGAACGACACAGATTTTATCAAGCCGTTTGTTCATTCTTGATCCGTGAATACAAAGATTTTCACAGTTATTATGCAATCCATGAGTTCTTATAACTTTTGAACATGTATTGGGTAAATTGGGAGGTTTGTACGAGAACGATAACAATAGAATTTCAAGATGGACTACAAAAAGCAGTCCAGTCACACACAACATCCTTTGCAGCAGTCATCGAGCCATGAACGACCTTCACATGACCTATATAATAATCGCAAGATTCTTTTACACGGGAAACATCTATTTGGCTCACATGCATCACCCTCCTTGGGAATTTAGCCGAAAAGAAAAGAAGCCCTCGGTAGCTTCAGTCGCCGCAATCTTTTGCAGTGCAGAGGATGAGATTGTGGGCGCCGTGATGCGAGTTCCAATGAGAACAGCGTTGTGGGCGACGAATCCTTTGGAGTGAAGGAAGTGTTGACCGGCTGAGTTTGAGTATGATTTTTCAGTGCTGACGTGGAGGGAGATGCTGATCTGGATTGTGATAATAAGACTCTTGAAAGGAACTGGAATTTAAGAATAAAATGAGATTAAAGCATCCTGATCTGCATTTAGTTAATTGCCTTGTTCTCTTTGTCAGATACAGCAGCAAAAGAACCTGGGAAGCTATTGCTTCGATTTTGGACTCTGTACTATCAAGTATCTCCCACTTCAAGCTATACTTCCAATATGAGACTTAAGAAAAAACCAGAATAACAAATACCTTTAAGTTTGCAAATCTGAAATTAATGATTTTAGCATTTCACAGTAGAGGGCACAAATGGCCTTATTTAATAAGTTCTTGGAGCAAACTTTAGATGCTTTTTAAATTAATAGACACAAAAAATGGAGGTATGAATCCCATGATTCAGAGCCATGTTCTGGGATCTCTTCTAAGGGGTTGCGTAATCCATTGGACCATAAGGCTCAAACAATTCAGCGATGAATCCCTTCTTTCTTTTGGGGTTCCATCCCATGTCTTTGCACAGTTGATCATTGTACCATATGTTAAGAGCACCAAGGCAAGATCTGCTGTAGTATTTTCCAGCGTATGTTTTGAAGTATTCGTCCCACTCCGCCACCTCTTTCTCCATATCCTTGATGTTGGGTAGCTTGAATGTGCCGTCTAGAAGCTCTGCTAGCCACCGACATCTCATCTCTGAAGTGTACAAGTTTGAGACACTCTCCGAGAACCCAATTACTGCGAGTTGTGGAATACGTGGATGAATGATTTGCCTGATACATTCGAATGTTGTATATTGTTGTTACTTAGTTGCATGTTTATTTCATATTGTATGAGTTATGAACGTTCATTGTAAAGTCTAGAGGGATTGAAGAAACGTGCTTGTAGAGGGGAATTGCTGCATTTGCAGACCCGACTATGTAGTCCTGAAAGGTGGGGGACAAGAAAATGTCTTTGACCTTTTTCTCACCCCTGAACCCAGTAGCCAACATGACCAGATCCATCTTGAGGGGCTGCTTCTCTCCATTAACTAGAATTCCCTCTTTTTGCAGAAGCCAAAGCTCGTAGCTTTTTTCAGACTTATACTTCCCTCTTCAACTTTGTCATAGAATTTTTCAGGCACTATGGCGATCAACCAAGAGCTGATATCTTGAAGGAAGCTATGTTTTGGAACCATTCCAAACTTTGCCAACTGAAGCTTCCTCCTGATGTGGCTCTCGACGAATTTAGAAAATGCCCATCGCTGTTTCATGAACAAAATTTCAAAGCTTCAGGATTATGGGGTTCATGATTATGAAATTAAAATAAAGATATAAAAAGCTTATTACCATAGGAAAAAGAATAATTGCCAACAGACTCAAAAGGAAGCCTTCACCAGGCTTATGAATTAGTAGCTCAGAGAAGCGATTAAAGTAAAAGAAGGCCAAAGGTACGCCCCATGGTAGGAAATCAGGGATGTTCCAATGCTCGGTCTTGTATAATAGGGTACATGGATAGTCAGTTCCTGTAAAAAATCAAGTGTAATGAATCAAAATTTCATGGATGGGCCAATAAGGTTTATAAATTTTCATCATTAGTACCTTGGTCAACTCCTTTCTTCCTCAACAAAACCTGAAATACTGTTTCTTACCATTTGCTATTGAGCATTCCATAGCAATGTCCAAGGCAGATTTTTGTGACCCCACAATAGCAACTTGCTTCCCTTTGACCAATTCAAAAGCATTTTGATAATCCATGGCAGCATACTCCATGGAGTGCATCACTTTGCCTTGGAATACTTCTGGGCCCTGGATTGGAGGGAATTCTGGAATGTTTGCAACATCACTGAATCTTCCGATGCATAGGATCACGAAGTCAACCAGATACTCCTAGATTTTCATTTACTTGAAAGAGTTTAGGATGCCATTTCAGTAATCTAAATTGCTAATCTAATTTCTGAATGTTAAACTGATTGGTAGCCAATATTGTAAGAATGTAGTAATTGGATTAAACAGATATTGAATAGAAATCTCGGCGAAATCTTCACGACTAACGAGAAAATACGCTTGGCCTTATCGACACCCTTGAAAAACTCGAAACTGAACAGTTTTTCTCCTCCACCTTTTCCCCTAGTGGACTATCAATAACTACGTAAATAACATGAAAAGAATAGTTGAGAACGCTAATTCTTAAAAGGAGTAAGTTTATTGTACATACCTCGGTGGAAAGATTCAGGGAATCCTGCACTGTTATTCTCCATCTTCCTTTGGAGCTGAATGGCTCACCAGTGCCGCCCCACATGCTCCAAGATTGTATCTGTTCCTCAGATGAGCCTTCATACTCGATGCTTACAACTTTGGAATTGAATTTGATATGCCGAAGCAGATCAAAATGGCGAGCATACGACTGAATATAGTCAAGAACTTGATTGTGGTTGGGTAAATCTTCCTTCACAGACGAAGACCATGGAAAATCCGAGAACTGATATGATTGTTTTGGAGTTTGGAGCTTAGTGGTCTCAAGGGTTTTGCCCCACACTCCTCCAATCACACTTTTTGCTTCAAAAACAACCGGACGGAACCCCTTCGATAAGGTGTACTTGCAAGCGAGGAGGCCACTGATACCGGCCCCAACAATGGCCACCTGCTTTTCCATTGGTCGTCAATTATCAACTCCAACAGAAGTAGGGTTATCCGATATAAATAGAATGATTGGCAGATCTTAAACAATAAAATAATGAACTATTTCCTGAAAAATGCTGAAGACCTTGCCATTTGGCACCCTTTAGAGAATGTAAGAACTTCTTTACTTTTCAGCTTAAAGTACAGAAAAGAAGGGCCGTTGGATTTAGCACCATCATGCATACGTTGGGGCAGCACGGTCTGGTCAAAGCTCTGAAAGCCGACGGCGGCGCCTGACGTGGTTGAAGATCCTTCTCATCCTTTGAAATAGGAAAGATCTATAAAATACTGATTTATTTCCTGAAAAATGCTGAAGACCTTGCCATTTGGCACCCTTTCGAGAATGTAAGAACTTCTATAGTTTGCAGCTTAAAGTACAGAAAAGAAGGGCCGTTGAATTTAGCAACATCATGCTCACGTTGGGCAGCACGGTCTGGTGAAAGCTCTGAAAGCCGACGGCGGCGCCTGACATGGTTGAAGAAGAAGAAAATAAGGTAACTTCGATGTAGAGAAGCTTAAAAGAGTCACGTAAGCCAACCCAAGATAATCACACAAGTACTAGGGTTATATAGATACGTGAAAGGAAGGACAAAAAACAAACTTCTCAAGTTTACAAGACTAAACTCATGCAGAGCACTCGACGCTTTGCAAGGAGGCCACGGCCTCTATTTATAGCTGGAGTTCTATTATAACATATTACAAACCAAAAGGATAGTCACTCTTCTCGAGATAAAAGCACGTGAGAATCATCATGAAGTCATCCTTTATCTCTTGATCGGCTCATCACTCTTTTCCAGAACAAGCATCATGAGCATCGGGTTCATTACACGACTCAATATGGGCGACTCCGATATTGTTGTGCATCTCGAGTATCTTCATCATACTGTGAGCGACTTGGACAGGCATTATCGCAACGATTACCAAGGAAATCAAACTCCTGAGAAGGGGGAGATGATATCCATTCGGGCTCATCAATGTATGGGAGAGGTGGAGGAGTCATTGGTTCCAGCTTGAGGCTACTGGTGATGTCAACTTGAGCTTGGTTGGGGCAACTTCCCACGTGTTGGTATGACCTGCGAGGGATATAGTCTGATGTAGAGGCAGGTAAATTCAGATCAGGAAAGTTACCTGGTAATGCTTCAATTGTTTCATACAAAGAAAGCTGCGGTGGAGCCTCATGCATGTTATTAAATGCATGAGATGATTCAGTGTCTGCATGCAGGGCATGCTGGACGTAAGCAATGTGTGCTCCGTAGTGAGACGGGTTGATCCAAGATGGGGCAAGATCATCAACAGAAGATCCTGCTCATCCTTTGAAATAGGGAAAGATGTATAAAATCCGGTAAAGAAGAGGTCGTTGCCAGCTCCCATATTTGTCTGACCTTGATTAAGTATTCTACTGCGTAACTTCGGCCAACGGACGGCAAGGGCAATCAACTCCTAAGGAGTTCAACAGTAAACAGGTGATGCGGCATGCAACCAAAGGAGTTCACCGCTTTCTTAATTTCTTCTCCGCCATCGTTGCAGCCATTCTGCATCTGTTAACACGAGGAACATCAAAATGAAAATTATCATGCAAATGTTGGGACATGTGATCTTGGAAAAAGGCTTCAATAGCGGATGCCGGGCCCCCGACGTTGATGAAGGTGATCCTCTCCCTTGAAGGATACTGAAGGATTGAAAAGACAATAAAATCTTGTAAGGAAATGGTTGACAGCTTCAATGTTTGTCTGATCTTAATTAAATATTCTAGTACGTGACTTAAGGCCGGCCTGCAGCCAAAGCAACTCGGGCTTTTTCTTTTCTTCATCTGTTAGGTTCTTGCCCTCAATTATTTTCTGCAGGCAAGGTGGATCGTCACTGTCACTCACCTATCCCTGTTTCTCTCCTTTTTTCCTTTTAATTTTAAAAAAATAATTTTTAATCCTTTCTGCCGCCCTTTGCTTTGATTTTTTTCCACATTTAGAACTTCGGAAATTACAAAAAGCTAGGTGTCTTTTTTTTTTTTTTTTTCCTTTAAGTAGACTTTTTATATATGATAACTATTAATACAATATGGTTAGGGATTATATATATGTATAATGAGGTCATATACCACATTATATTATAATAAAAATGATATCTTTAGATCTCTAAGCATGTTAAATAAAATAGGTTTTTAGCTGCTTTTGAGATCTTTTTTACACAGCAAACTCTATTTCTTATAAATCTCTAGATGACTTCAAGAGTTATAAATTTAGACCTTACATTATCTAAAAATCATATTATTCATTCATTTCGAATAACATATATAAAAATTGCACACATAGATTTAAGAATACAAACCTTTTTGCATGGTGAACAAGCCAACTAATTCTTGAATATTATGATAGGTATGGTTTTACATTAATTATAATATTCAGTTGTGCCAAAATTTTTGTAAAGTACAGACATTTTAAGAAAAGATGGTCTTGAGATTCAGTAGATTTATTACAAAAATAACAAGAACTATTTCTAAAGTCTTTAAAAAAGTGAATCTATCTCTTGACAAATCAATTTTGAATTGCCAACCATACAATTGCTAAATGTTATGGGATCGATATTTAAACTACATAATTCCATACCAATTAACTCTAAGTCCTTTAGGGATAAAAGCTTTTCTATATTGAGTTGGTTGAGAATTTTTCATTTGCAGCTCTAGTTTATCCAAGCTTATCTTCTCATGTGTCATTTGACTTTCATATAAAGCTAATGTTACTTGTATGCATTCACCAGACAGGGAAAGGAGCAATCAACTTGCAACAACTTGTTTCTGACAGCGGCAGCTTGTTGTTAGTTGACTGGTTGGATGCACCTGGAAGATCATCCTCCTGCCCCATTCGCTGAACCTCATACTGGGTAGGGCCAACCGGAAGGGTAGATGGTCCTGCCATGCCACTTGAAAAGAGAAATTCTGCTCGAGGATAAGAGAAACCAGCAGCTTGTTCATATATTAAATTGGGAGCATCTGCATGTGGATCGTTGGAAGAGCTGGCGTCATCATTTAAGAGAGAGACGTCTCTCTCAGTGCCATGCTGGACCAGGCAGCCGCCAGTAGAGGAGAAGTCACCTTCTGAAATATCTTCAGGAGCAGCAACGTGTGCATCAGGTGCGTATCACTGTGCTCTAACAGTTAAAGGAGTGGGTGATGGGCGACGGAATAGAATGAAAGCGTAACGCTTGGCGTTTGAGTTTAGTCCATAGATACTTCAACAAACCCTAGGCCATTATCTCATTAGGTGCCGCAGCATTGCTACTGCTGTTTACTTCATTATAAAGAACCGAATATGTACATCTAATGGCTTGTGAAAGAGGTTCAAACTAGCTTCGCAATTAGATAATCAAGTGGCTGGGAGCAGTTTCAACCATGGATTATTTTCTCAATAAGGAAATAAGAAGAGTCATGGAAGCTGGACCAATTCATGGAACTTACAGTTCTTTTACCATGCAAGGTTAACTACTTTTTAGCTAGTACAGCTTCCACAGGTTTAGTTATTTGATTATCAAGTTGTTCTGTCTAGACATGTAGCCCATATACTAAATTGCAAAATTTGAAAACTTGTACAGAAAATCCAGAAGACAATTGCTGATGAAGCTCTGAGAGAGGATTTTGGCTCCTAACCAGTTCTCAGATAAAGATTTGAGTGTTGGTGGCTCTGTGCTTGAGCATTCCTTGAATGAGAACTAGGGTGCTTCATGATGGAACAGAATATTTGTAACTTTTTCCATTGCAGAGTTGGAAATGTTACAGGCTCTTCAAGTTGCTAGACTTTGTGTTTCTGTTCATAGATAAAAGAAAAAGGATTTGACCTCCTGATAATGTCTCTTTAGTTTGAGCTTTACTTAGACTCCGAGGATGTGAATTTTGATTACTTTTGACTATGTATTGAGGCAGATTGAGAGGTTTGTATGGGACGGATAACAGTATAATTTTAAGATGGACCACAAAAAATAGTCCAGTCACAAGTATAACATCCTTTGCAGCAGTCATCACACCATGAACAACCACTACATAACCTTCATAATAATTGCAAGCAAATTTTAGGCAGGAAACCAGTTAATCTAAAGGCCAAGCGAAAAAATGGTAGCTAAATAGTAAATACGTTTAACTGCAAATCTGAAAAGTACTGATTGTAGCATTCCACAGACAAGGGCAACAAGTGGCAACAAGTGGCAACAAGTGGCACCAAGTTCTTGACGCAACTTTAGACGCTTATTAAATTAATAAACATAAAAATCGGAGGTGTGAATCCCATGATTCAGAGCCATGTTCCGGGATTTACTTTAAGGGGATGAATAATCCATTGGACCATAAGGCTCAAACAATTCAGCAATGAATCCCTTCTTTCTCTTGGGGTTCCATCCCATGTCCTTGCACAGTTGGTCATTGTGCCATACGTGAAGAGCACCAATGCAGGATCTCCTGTAGTAATTCCCAGCATATGTTTTGAAGTATTCGTCCCACTTTGCCGCATCTTTCTCCATATCCTTAATACTGGGCAACTTGAATGTCCCATCTAGAAGCTCTGTTAGCCACCGGCATCTCATCTCTGACGTGAACAAATTCGATATACTCTCCGAGAACCCAATTACTGCTAGTTGTGGAATTCGTGGATGAATGCATTGCCTGATTCATTCGAATTTCGTATATTGTTGTTACTTTCACATTTATTTCATATTCTCCTTGTTAGGAACGTCCAGTTTTAAGTCTAGAGAGTGAAGAAACATACCTGTATAGGGGAATTGCAGCATCTGGGGACCCAACTATTTGGTCCTCAAAGGTTGGGGATAAGAAAATGTCTTTGAGCTTTTTATCACCCCTGAACCCCGTAGCCAATATGACCAGATCAATCTTCAGAGGCTGCTTCTCCTCCCCGTTAACTAGAATACCGTCTTTGCAAAAGCCAAAGCTCGTAGCTTTTTTCAAATTTATACTTCCCTCTTCAACTTTGTCATAAAAGTTTTCAGGCACTGTGGAGATCAAACAAGAACTCATTTCTTCAAGGAAGCTATGTTTTGGAACCATCCCAAACTTTGACAACGCAAGTTTCTTCTTTATGTGGCTCTCGACGAACTTAGAAAATGCCCATCGCTGTTTCAAGAAGAAAATTTCAAAGCTTCAGGATTATGAGGTTGATGATTATGGAACGAAAATAACGACATAAAAGCTTATTACCACAGGAGAAAAAATTGTTGCCAACACACTCAAAAGGAAGCCCTCACTAGGCTTATGAACCAGTAGCTCAGAGAAGCGATTAAAGTAAAAATAAGCCAAAGGTACTCCCCACGGTAGGTAATCAGGGACATTCCAGTGCTCAGTCTTATACAATAGGGTACATGGGTATTCAGTACCTGCAAGAAATCAAGTGTAATTAATCAAACTTTCAAGCATGGGCCTACAAGGTCTATAAATTTTCATCAGAATTACCTTTCTTAACTCCTTTCTTCCCTAATAAAACTTGAAATTAGTGTTTCTTACCATTTGCTATTGAGCATTCCATAGCAATGTCCAGAGCAAATTTTTGAAACCCCACAACAGCGACTTGCTTCCCTTTGACCAATTCAACAGCACTTTGATAATCCATGGCAACATACTCCTTGGAGTGCATCACTTTGCCTTGGAACACTTCTGGGCCTTGATTTGGGGGAAATTCTGGAATGTTTGGAACATCACTGAATCTTCCGATGCAGAGGATCACGAAGTCTACCAAGTGCTCCTAAATTTACTTGAGAGTTTAGGACAAATAAAGTCCATCCAATGGATGGCCATGAGAAAAATAAGATCTAGCTCAGTTCCAAGCATAAGATTGATGTTGTCTATTTACTCTTCATTACTAAATTTCTAATTTTATTTCTGAGTGTTAAATTGATTTGATACATTCAATATACTAATACGGTATTGAATAGGAGTCTCTGCTTTATCTTTATGATTAATGAGATCCTACATTTGGCATTATAGACAAGCATCCATCAGAAAAAAAATTGGAAACTCTAATTCCTTACATGGAGTATGTTTATTCTACATACCTCAGTGGAAAGATTCAGGGAATCCTGTACTGTTATTCTCCATTTTCCTTTGGAGCTGAATGGCTCACCAGCACCACCCCACATGCTCCAAGATTGCATCTGTTCTTCAGATGGGCCTTCATACTCGATGCTTACAACTTTGGTATTGAATTTGATGTGCCGAAGCAAATCAAAATGGCGAGCATACGACTGAATATAGTCAAAAACTTGATGCCCGTCGGGGAAATCTTCCTTCAAAGATGAAGGCCAAGGAAAATCCGAGAACTGATAATATGACTTTGGACTTTGGATCTTAGTGGTCTCCAGAGTTTTACTCCATACTCCTCCAATCACACTTTTGGCTTCAAAAACAACCGGACGGAAACCCTTCGACAAAGTGTATTTGCAAGCGAGAAGGCCACTGATGCCGGCACCAATAATGGCGACCTGCTTTTCCATTGTTTTTGCACTGGTTCTACCACTACGAAGGTCTTTATAAATAGCATGATCAGCAGATCTTAACCCAATAAAATAAAAATAATAAGCTATCCGATTTTTCTTATAGCTCAAAATCTTATCTAAAAACTAGCTTCTATGTCAGGAAATAATTTCATATTTAAATATTTTTCAATGATAAGGACTAAAAACCAAATGTTCTAATTGTAAATGCCAAGAAAAAATATTTAAAAATGTAAAATTTGTTGCATGTGTTAAATTTCCTTTTTAATACTTTTTACATGAAGATGCTTATCTTTTTTATAAGGCAATATTGAATTAATTTTAAGAACTTTTAACATATTAATGAAACACTGGTTCGAAGAGACTCAAGTGAGAGAACTCTCTTACATGCTATATCTGTCTCTCTTGCATCTCCCCTAAAGGCTGCCTCGGTACCAGTACCAAATCGTGAACACGAAATATGGCAGGCAATGAAAGGAGTTATCTCTGCACCGCTCTTTTATTTCTTCTTCGCCGTTGTTGCCATGTTCTCCATCTGTTAACACGATGAACATCAAAACAAGAGTATCGTGCTCATGTAGGGACATCTCTGCTCTCGATTTGAGGAGGCGGAGTGTTAAAGTCATTGGTCTGAACGATATTGTATTACGGATCCCCTCCCGTAAGGCTCTTCCAGCATTTACCATGACCATTTTCATCCAGATACAACCCATCCACGACCATCCAGACCCACTTATTTAATGAGCGGAAGATAGGCTTGCATGGACTTCCTCATCTTCTCCGCACACCAGCCGGCACCAACAAGTGGACTCACAAGTTGCCATACCGCCCACAGGTTTAACGGCTTAAGAAATTTGTATAAATATCATACATCCTCGGCCTGTGTTTATGGAAGTTCTTCTTAATCCTTCTTCTTTCTTCATCTCTACTTTACTTCTCTGTTTGCTCTACGGTTCACGCTTTGTTTGTTTATAGAAGCTCTTGTTCTCGTTATTTGGTTTCTGACTTTATTTCCGGAGGAGCAGCAAAGAAAATGTATAAAATATTGTAAAGAAGTGGTTGGCAGCTGCAATATTTGACTGGCCTTAATTAAATATTCTACCACATCGGGAGGCCAACCAACTCCTGGATTTTTTATTTCTTCGTTTCTTTTGATTTTTGCGTTCAATTATTTTCTGCAGACAAAAGGAATCGTCACTGTTACTTCCCATCTCTCTCATTTTCTTTCTTTTCTGCGCCTTTGCTTTGAATTTTTCGGCTTGTAAAGGGAAGCCACGTGTCCTATCGATGGAAGTGCGCAACTAAAGAAACAAAGAAGATCCACGTTAAAATCTTTGAAAATTACTAGAACTTTGGTGTTGCTGTTTTGTCTTGTTCATGCAAAACAGCCAGATTATGACAAGATCCAATAATGTCTTTGGGAGGTTGAAATTGGCAATTGGAAAGAAATGAAAAATAATTATAACAGTGACAGCTGCTCACACCAGCCCACGAGAAGACTCTCCACACTTATTTGCAGGTGCCTTTCATATGTCTCCACGCAGCTGTGTAGACATATCGGCAACTCCTTTTCCACAGGATGACATATCACCGCCGGCGGCCAGATCAAACGCCAACTGCGGCCACCTGGACTCCACCTTTGCTGACTCGACAAACGACGCGTTAACCTAGCATGCAGAAGCCTGCGCTTAGCGGAACGAAGGAACTTCCACGTAGAGGGAAAGAATGCATTCCTTCTCTCCCACCAAAGGCATCCAAAAATAACGCCAGTCGTGATTCCCGACCGGATCTTTCCTTCTCCGTAAACCATACTTTGTAATTAGTCTGGCCACCTGTGTAAATGTTCCTCAATACAGTGAATAGAATGGCGAAGAAATAGTTTGCTCTGCACTCAATATCCTATATGCGTTGTAATAATTAAAAAAAGTACAGTGAAGAGAATCTGTTGAGAAGTACAACACACAAACCCAAGCATTCGGGTCCTCTCTTGAGTTTTACGGTCTTCTTCTTCGATAACTCTTCCTTTATCTTAGTATCGGAGCCATTCATTTGCGAAAACCCTTCCCCTCCATGGCCTCATCAACGTCGGTAGACGAAAACACCGCAATGACTCCTTTTCCCCTCTCATACAATACGATTCAGTCGACACAATTCAGCCATTTATGCACAATTTAACAGAACTAGGAAGGTCGAAATCAAATTCAAAAGAAAGTACGAGTCACTTATAGGACTTAAATTCAAGAATAGAATTCACAAAAATTTATGGCTTTATATTTATGAATATTTTAAGTTGATTCTATTCATTTTATTGCTTTGCTCAGTGTCATTTTGGTTGCAGGAAGAATGTTACCTCATATACCTTTTCCATGGATAACTTAGTTAACTTTGAGGAGGACGTGACTTATTTCCACCATCTTGAGTACTGTTCTCTCTCATGAAACCAGTTAATTCCAAATACAGCAGAACTGCCATCGATGATTCGGTAAAGAAGACAATTTTCTATATATCCTTCCAATTTTGCAGTAAAGCAGTTTCTTACCCATTTTTCTTTCAAGATACATTTGATTGGTGCAATCTGGTCAAGGCTAGACTATTATTATCCGTGATAGAGAGAAATACAGATTACCGATATTGAGGAATGCATGGGGAGCCAATTGTGGAGAAGATGAAGCAACCGAGAGGCCCGAACCCAAGTTAGCCTTACCCAAGGGTCGTTTAATTTGAAGACTCGCATACGTAAACCCAAATGCTTCGGACTGCATTCTACTGGTAACTTTACGTAACTTTGAACGCTATGGATCTTGATACAAACATGACAATGTCTGCGGTTACATTTGTCATGCTCTTCTGAACGAAATGTTTTTTGTAGTTTCTGGCCATTCGAACATTTACTGTCAGAAGACAACTTTCGAATCTAGCTGACGTAGTTGCTTCAACTTTGTCAAGGCCAGAGATCCAGCACGCCGACCAGTATTCCAGGAACTTTAAGGTTATCGCTATGCTATTTCCCATCAAGATAGAATTTCGAATGACATTCACCTTATTTTTAACTCTTTTAAGGAGCCTTAAAACCATGAATGGTTCAACCTCAAGTTTTACATGCCCTAAACCTATGAAATATTATGTTCTCTAGAACTTAATTACAGCTAGAAAACCATTTTTAAGAAGGCACTTACGGTTTTAATCAGATTGGCTTTTGGACTGCTAAAATTTTTAAAAGGCAAAGCTCGGGGAAATTTAAGGATGTCAACTATCATCAACCCAATTACAGTCCTCTGTCATAGGAATTTTTACTATATGATCCCTTTTGTTCTAACAATTTTGAAAATGAAATTAAACTATTATTATGGAAAAGTTCTATACAGGTTTTTCTTACCTCAATTCCTAAAATAATCTTCAACCTATTAAACTATTATTATTTCGGTTTAAAACTCTATCAATCTTTCATATTAGCCCTCGTAAAATCCTTAATACCAATTTTCCTTATGGATTTCGCACATGATTTTATTATTGGTTTTGAGACGGTCAAGACAAAACCAACTTACAGTCGAGACCAATCAACCCATGTACCACCGGCGGCGTTGGTGTGGCCCGACTGCATGCATGACTGGTGGTTAGGAAGAGATTTCGGCCACTACACCCGTCGGTCATTGGAAAATGGTCAAAAACCCATCCAAGGGAGCAACATGGCAATCGGAGCCTGCTACAAGTCAATGCAACACTGCTTTCTTTGCCACTTTACCTTATTCTTCAACTAATTCCATTAAACTATATCAATAACTTTCTTGTAATGCTGGGAAATACACTTATACTTTTATACACTATATTTTATTAATATAAATTTATATTTCTAACTAAAAAAAATATCAATTACTGAAAAAATTGGCACTCTTTTGTTGCATTTGAGTTATGTACTTATATTTTATGGCTAGCAGAATCCCATTCCAACTGAGATCTATTTTGTTGCTGTTGTGAAGTCTTATAACATTGGAGCTATTGCGAACGACCTTGTCAATTCATGAAAATTCCATGTTGGGAAAATCTATTAGGCACCCAATGTGAAGAAGCTGTCACAGTATTTGATTTCCATCTCTCTAAAGGGAGTGTTTAATAACTGATCATTGCCCCTTTTAGTTTTTCTAATGCATATTCAGTTATTTGAGGAGGTGCGGCTCGGAATGGAAGCACCTCATCTTTTTGCTAATGAGTTTGAAATAGCAATTAGTATAACAAAAGATTCTAAACGTGTCGTTTATCATTAGTTTATTAGCCATCTCATACCCTGGTGATTATCTTTCGACATTAATATAATCTAACATAATAAAATTAAGAACCTTAAAAGGCATATTTGTGAGATATCCAATCATTGAGAATACTATCAAGGTTGCAGCCAATTTCATTGTGGTAATTAGTAGGTGTTAGATTG
The DNA here is from genome assembly GCA_028551485.1 of Casuarina cunninghamiana. Classification (NCBI taxonomy): domain Eukaryota; kingdom Viridiplantae; phylum Streptophyta; class Magnoliopsida; order Fagales; family Casuarinaceae; genus Casuarina; species Casuarina cunninghamiana. The sequence continues at coordinate 21,008,468 of CM052369.1, forward strand.
AAAAATGTGACACTTTATTCATCTATATTGAACTCTTTTGGAAGCCTTACTTGGTTGAATCGGCTTTCCCATAAATTTAGGAAATTGGGTCTCTTTAGATCGATTACAACGCAACCTTGTTTCATAATAATGTCGACAGTTGAGTTTCTAATGCATACTAATATGATGGTTGTCTAATAAGTGAGAGTTTATGATAAACAGTCACAAATATAAAATTTTAATTAGTTCTGCTCTTATTTGTCACCTGAATCATAATTTAATTGTGTTAAGTTTGTTATTAGGTAGAGAACAAAGATTAGTAGTAAGGGGAAAATTATAATTTTTTCAATTAGAATTTCTCTCACTTTGCCTAAAAATATGAGACATAAAATATGTGTTGTATATTATTTGCTAAGCCGGTATAGTGACTAAAGAGAGAGAGCTGCTAGAGAAATTTCATCTGTGTATGGAAATTCCTAAATAGTGATAGATTATATTATCTTGTAGGCTTGGGAATTGATTTACAAAGAAATCTATTAGAGAGGATTTCTTCTTCTTCTTCTTCTTCTTCTTCTTTAAAGGCTTCGATTTGTATGGAAGTTCCTAAATAGTGATAGATTACGTCTCTTATGAACGTAAGAATTAGTTTACCCTGAATGATATAAAGTTCCTGATTTATTTATTTATTTTGTGGTGTAAATGTTTGCTATTCAATCCAGATCCATTCCTAATATTTATCTTTGAATTAGATGTCATAATATCAAAGTTTTTATTTTTATTTTTATTTCTATTTGTAATGAAAGATTAGTATATTTTACGACCAAAAAAAGAAAGATAGAATTAACTAACTATATATAGAATAAAAACAAGTTTGTTGGCCAATAGAAGGAACAATGCTTATAAGGAATTAGGAAATTCATCTAAATAACGTGATGACTAAAAGATGATGATATCATACTCGTGAGTTGCGAAAAAAAATTCAGAGAAAAAGAACTTCTGTTGTTTAGTGTTTTGAATTGCTTATCTTGGAAGTTTAGGGTTTTTGAATGTTCGTTATCTGGTTTATCTCCACCTATGCACCGATGCACCTTGGTCTTCGTGCCAAGTTAGGTAAGTCCTTTTATATAATAAATGATGAATCTTTCATTTTTCCATTCCATACTTGTCTGTTCTTTAGAATGTCTTTACTGTATGCAAAGTTTCCCAGAACTCGAGTAAGCTTTCTATGCTGATGTTCTTTTAGCAGAAATTGAAGAATTTAGTGGAGGCCAAAAAGTTAGTGGCGATAGTTATAATGTTTTCCAAGGATTGCTTTTAGATATTGTATACAAGAAGTACATGATTCCTCTTGCTTTATAAAAAGTTAATTTATGTGTTAACCAATCTTTTATTTCCATTACTCTAAAGGTGGTGTTTAATAATCGATCGTTGTCCTCTTTAACTATAGGCGTGTCATTTCCAACTCACACTGCTGTAAGAGTATACGCTTTTTCCTGCTGATATTGTATTTAATGAATACTGGACTCTTATTTCACAATAAGTTAATTTAAATGGTAATTTTTTTTTTCTATTCCATCACTTTAAAGGCAGTATTTAATAATTGACCGTTGCCCTCCTTAATTGCTTTAATGCATATTTAGTTTCTTTTAGGAAGTCCATGGTCCTGTATGGGGAATGCAGGCTTCTTTTCTGTTTGCTAATAAGTTTAGAACAACAGCTCTTAAGATGTAATTGAGATGATAAGGAGAACATGGTTAATTGCATTTTTGATTGACTTCATATTTTGGGAGAGCCGTTTTCTTGATCACTATTTATTACCCATCCTACTCACCCTGCTGTACATTATTAATATAATAATTGAACATTATTTGTAAGATTTCCAATTGTTGACAATGGTATCAAGGTTGCAACCAATTTTCGTTTTGGTTCTTACCATCGCTTAGATAGAAAAATACGCGTTTTTATTACATCTATGTTCAGCCTCTCCGGAAACCTTGTTTGGTTGAATAAGTTAACCGCTTCTCATTTTTTTTTTTTAACATTTTCCATAAATTGCTGAAATTTGAATCACTCTATATTGTTTACGATAGAACGTTGTTTCTAAGAAATATTTAATATTTTAGTTTTCTGTGCATACTTATTTGATGATTTTGGCGTAAGTGAGAATTTCTGATAAACACCCTTAATTATAAAATTTTTATTGGATTTTATTTTATTTGTGTTGCCTAAATTATCGGAGTTGCGTTGCTTTTTTTTTTTAAATTGAATTAGTTGCTATATTTTAAAAAGTTGTTATACCTATTTGAATGAAAAAAACAGTATTTTGGATAACGAGAAAAATATAGAATTAAGTAATTAGCATTTGGAATTTGAAAATTATGTTTTTTTTTTCAAAGGACATATGTTTGTAGAAAAAATGATTACTAAATCATCTAATAACATATGATAACAAGAAGATAATAATGATGGTGAGCAAACAGATGAGGTACAAAGAAAGAGTTCCGTTTTCTTATATATATATATATTATTTTTTAGTTTTGGGTAGGGAAAAGGGTTATACGGGTGAAAAGGTTTTGTCCTAAGTGGTGCTCAGCCAATTGCAAGAAATAGTTTTAAGTCAAAAGAATTTTCCTCGTAATGAGTGAGAACTCGGCTGTCTTGGAGTTTAGGGCTTAGAACGTTTGTCATTGTCTCTTTTACTTTCTGTTTAAAGAATTTGAGCCTGACAGTTCCACCAATGCACGTTCGTTTTTGTGCCAAGTTAGGTTACTCATCTTTTTGCATAATAATCCATTATATTTTTCATTTTTCTTTTCTATAGTTGTCTTTTTTCCATAACCTCTTTACTGCGTACGAAGATTCCCGGCAACTTGCGTATTGTTTCTACACCGATGTTCTTTAGTCTATATTGCTTCATAGGAGAATTTTCTCTCTGCACCAGCTTTTGTCATTTCATTGTCTGGTTAGTACCTGGTCATTACAGGAAGCTACGGTGATTGTCGGGCTTTGGAGACCAAGGAGGATGAAAAAAGTTTGGGAACTCTCTAGTGATTTAAGGTCTCGTCGACGGTGCGCCAGCGAACACAAATCCCTTGAAAGCAGTATATGCATGTCTATCGGTGAAGAACAACGAATGAAAAAGGCATTAAAATTATCACTGAGACAGATCGCGAAGCTAAATACAAGGCTGAAATATAAGAATTCTCCTGTGATACGGTTTTCAAACATTCCTACAAAAATTCATATAGAAGTTGACAAATGCTTAACTTAGTTAAGACTAGATGTTACTTGAGATCTTTTGATCCCAAATTTGACATCACTGTGTGTATTGGTGTATATTTATTAAGAAAAGAAATTTTTTTCAGTGGAACTTGTTTTTGTTTCTTCAAAATCAAGTTATTTAGCATGTAAATGGCAGTACTTCAACAGCATGTTGATACAGAAAGTGAAATGCAAAATCTTTGAAAGTGGAGATTCATGCAAAAGCTTTCTTCCATTGTCTTAAGTCCTTAAACAATAGGACAAAATGAAAAGACAGACCTAGAATTATGTATGCCATCTCAGGCCCGCATTACCTGGCAACGAATTTAAAAATAAAAGCGACATGTGCTTAGTCAAGGTCAAAAAGTTAATGTCGGTAGTTGTAATAATTTTTGAGGGTTGTTTTTCGATATTATATGCAAAGGGTGCTGGAGTCCTCTCACTTTTAAAAATTAATTTACATGATTAGTAATCTTTTTTCTCCCATCACTCAAAGGATAATGTTTAATAACTTATCATTATCCTCTTCAACTATGGAAGTACCATTTCCAACCCATATTCCTGTAAGGTTATAGAGGCAAGGAATTTGAAAAATTAAAGGGAAGTACGTTCACTTGAGGTCAAAAAGTTAATGGTCGTAGTTGTTACGTTTGGTGAGGATTGCTTTTCGATATTGTATGCAATGGATATTGGAATCCTCTCACTTTACAAAAAGTTATTTTACTTGGTAGTTTATCTTCTTCTTCTTTTGTTTTGTTTTGTTTTTTTATTTTTTTTAATTTCCGTGACTCAGAAGCTTGTGTTTAATAACTGAGCATTTACATCTTTAATTGTTTTAATGTATATTTGTCGTCTTTGAGGAACGCTAGTGTCCTATTTTGGGAATATAGGCACGTATATTCATCTGTAAATGCTAGTATGTCAAGAGCACGTTGATACAGAAGGTGAAGGCTAAACGCAAAAGCGTTGAAAGCGGAGACAACCCTCACTAAGGCTTTCTTCGGTTCTCTTAGGGCCTTAACAATAGGACAAAACGGGAAAGATCGACTTAAACCATGGAAGTGCCATTTCCGACCCACGTTGCTATAAGATTCTACTCCTTTTGCCTGGCAACAAATTTAAAATAAAAGCGACATGCGTCTAGTTGAGCTCAAAACGTTAATGCGGTAGTTGTAATGTTTTCTAAGGATTGCTTTTCGATTATTTATGCAGAGAGTACTGGACTTGTCTCACTTTACATTAAGCTAATTTACATGACAACCTATCTTTTATTTGCTAATGAGAAATGGTACGAAAAAGATGAACGGATAAGGAAGAAAGAAGATGAAAGAATGATGACCTGATCGCATGCTTAAGGTGCCTTTCCTCTTTGTGCAGTCAGCCCACCAATAAGGCTATAAGTTAATGGTAAGTGAAGTCCGCACCACAAATGAAGATGTAAAGTGGCAAAGTAAGGAGATATAAATTTCTATAAAGGTGAGGGAGAAGCTGCGTGGTTGCACTCATAAATGCATTGCTGTTCCCGGGCCTGTAATCTATAAGTTAAGTCTCGCATTTTCCGCGGAACTAAAACTGAAGAACAACTTTACTTCTGGAGGAACTCGTACCTGGTGGAAAGCGACTTTGGTCCAAATCACAGAGGCAGTTCTCATATTTTGGAGAACAGCAAAACTGCTATTTATCCTGAAAAGAGCAGATGTCTTTGCAGCTTTGTTTCAGTGCTCAACAATGGGGAAACAAACTTCTCTGTGGCAGGTGCACTTTCTTTTTTAAAATTATTTTTGTTTATATATTTTCTCCTTTCCTTTTCTGTGGTATGTCTTTTAGTCTTATCATATCACTTTGGTTCAAATTTAAATTAAAATACTGAGAATTAAATGAATGTACTATAGATTGAAAGTATATAATAAAAAGTGCACTAAGAATAAGAAAGCAAGCATAACTCATATAATTTTTTTTTCAATTTATAATTAATTTCAGGGGGAAAATAAGTTTCTGGAAAAGACCTGTAAGTGATAGAAAAATATAGTGAAAAATCGATTGTTTGAAATTTTGCATAAATGGGCAAATTTAACTCAGTCTGTGTTGATTTTCATTGTCAAGGCTCTACCCTTGCCCTTAAAGCTTGAATTCCTAGCTTGTATTTACATTATTTTCCGTGCTTCTATTATTTTGAATGTATAACTCTTTCACTTATGAGGCACCAGCCTAAAATTTAATCCTTAAGACAAAATGAAATTACCATAAACAGCTAATATCCTATATCTACACCATGCATCATGTAATTGTCTCTTTTTTCCAATTTTTGCAAATGAACTGGATCCGACTAGAATATTCTACGTCCTTAAAGTGGATAGCCAATTTACTCATGAAGAAAAATGATCAAATCTATGTTTTATCACACCTTGGAGTTTCTGAAGGCCTATACACCCAAAGTAGTCTCCATTGGTCCAATTCATCATGGAAGAGCACACCTACTGGCCATGGAAAATCTTAAGGCGAAGTACCTGCAAGATCTTATCTGCATCACCAACGTAGACCAGGGGACTTATATGGAGGTTGTAAGGCGAAACGAAGAGAAACTGCGTGCTTATTATGATGAACCGATTAGGTTTGACAGTGATGAATTTGTGAAAATCGTTCTAATGGATGCTGCTTTCCTCATTGGTGTCTTATTCAAGTTCAAATATCGTAACGTGCCATTTGAAGAGGATGACCGTATATTTGGAAAACCATGGCTATTGCAGGACATATGGGTTGACATGCTATTGATTGAGAATCAACTTCCATTCTTCATTCTTAAAGATCTTTCTGCGCCCTGCATGCGGTACACCGACCGTGGAAATCCGGTCTGCATCTTTGGCCTCGTACATTACTTCTTCAGTTTCCAACTGGGTTTGGAGGTTGCCGAAGATAGATTGGAAAATATTAATCCTTCTAACATTGAACATTTTGTTGACTTCCTAAGACACTTACATCTACCTTCAAGCAACAATTGGAGAGGTAAACTTCAAAAAAGCATACCTAGCATAAGGGAGTTGCACCAGGCTGGGGTCAAATTTGAAGTTGGATCGAGCAAAAACTTATTTGACCTTGAATTCAAGAATGGCAAGCTAAAGATCCCCAAACTCATTATAGGAGATGAAACGGAAGTATTAATCCGTAATTTGATTGCTTTTGAGCAATGTCATTACAAAGAGACTTACATTAATGATTATGTTATCCTCATGAATCGCCTTATTAATACTAAAAAGGATCTGAACTTAGTGGTTGAGTATGAAATTGTTGAGAATTGGTGTAGCAACAACGAGCAAGGATCATCTCTTATAAACAAACTTCAAGACGGGGTTATTTTTAAGTATGAGGAATTCTACTTTGCTAGTCTTTGTGAAGAGTTGAACAAGTACTATAGAACACCTTTGCACAAGTGGAAGGCGGACTTGAAACAAAAGTAATTCAACACACCATGGGCTGCCACGTCTGTTGCTGTAGGTGCTGCTCTCCTTATACTTACTTTGATCCAAACAATATGTTCTATTATCTCCGTAATGTAAACCCAATCGACAGCAGAATTGAAATGTCACCATTTCATCACTCTGTGGCATTTGTTTAGGGTTGTGCTTATATCTATTAAGTTCCAATATTGTAAGTGTTCTATAGTTCTCTCAAAATGTGTTTTCTTATGAAATGATGGAATAATTTTTGAATTTTTTCCTTAAGCAATATTATTGCTATGTTTGTACTGATTTTCTACTCCTAAAATGATCTTATTCGAGTGTTCAATGCTAATAAATTCTATTTTAATCAAGCTAAATTTCTTCTTTAATACAACGTCTACAAGCTATTAGGCGGGATACGAAGTATGTACGCAACCTTTGGTAGTTAGCAATGTTGGTCTACAATAGTAGAACTAAGAAACACAGGTTATGTCATCAAGAAAATCTAAAAGCATAATAAAGTTTACGTTCAATGCTTTGGACGAAAAAGCTTTTGAAGTTAAGTAGTTAGCCAAACTGAGACACGGCAGCATGACTCACGGCAGCATGACTCACGGTAGTGTTTTAAGAAATAAGAGTCACTCAAGTTGTCCAGTGACGTTTGGGTGTATGTCATATTGGAAATTCAAGAAGGTTTGGTACCAACTTGTTGCAAAACTTCAACAAGACGCATCACCCACATATGAATTGAGCAAATAATTATAAAAATGTACATACCAAAATACAACAAATTTAAGAAGTTTTGTACCAATACAATGTTATACATCTCCTATAATCTATTTTCATTAGATTTTCACATAGTTTTTCATTTATCAAACAAACATCTTATAGATTCTTTCAACAATTAGTCCCAAGGAGACTTCTTTGCTAAGTAAAAGAGAAAAAAGGGTTTTCTCTTCTCTGATTCTACTCCCCCAAACATGGGAGGAGGAGGGCAACCTTGACTAACCGAGTGCTGTCCTGAGAGACAGACGCTGATGGTGCAGGGCGGCTCGTTTTGAATTTCCAAAAATGCTACAAACGGGTATGAGCCTTGATAGAAAGCATTCTCTCGTAAAAGAGAATCCAACGTTCTGGTTTTTGGCCTTCGAGATAGTCTCTGCTCAATCATGTGATTAGTCAAGTTTGATCGGCTAAATTTACTCTACTTGTTGTAAAAGTATTTCTCACTTGTTAATTGTATTTGAATCCCCTGTTTCTTTCTTTTTTTTTTTTAAAAAAAAAAGAAAAAAGAAAAAAAGGAAATGTATTTCATTTAGGTATCTAAGGTTGAGATACCAAAACCCTAGAAGTTCGATTACTTTGGGGCTTTTCGGTTTTAAGCAATTCCTTGTTAAATTTATACCATTTGGAAATGCTTAGGACAAGAATGTGCTTAGATCGCTACATTCACTACATGTGTGGAGATTGAGTAGCTGAAATGCTGTGCTTTTGAGCTGCATAGTGCTATGGCACCAATTTGTAAGGTATAGTTTTTGTGTGAGGTTTCTTTCTGCTTAAAAAAAAAGTTCAAACAGGTGTCAAGAATCAGTGTTGAACTTGAGACTCTTTTAAGTGAAAAAGTTACCTCATGCTGCCAGGAATTTCACCTAGACTACTAAGGAATTGACTTATTGTTTGTGATTACCTTTTGAAAATGGTGGATATGTTTGGTGGCTCCAATGGAGTTATTAGTGGATTCTCATCTAAATGACAGGATTTGAGACATCTATTCCCAAATGCCCCTTTTACCTAACTAGGGGGGGGGGGGGGGGGGGGGTGGAACAGTCTCTCTAATTTATTTTATGCCTGTTAATTGCTTGCTGGTTGGAACTGTTTATTGAGCTCTTCGTTGATAATCTTGTTGCTTCACTCGTGAAAATCAAATAGATCATCAGTAGAATGCAATTCATTAAAATGAAATTAAAAAGAGATCAAGGTAAACTTAAAATCCGAATTCAACCCCTCTTCTTCGAGGCCAATTAGTCTTAACATTGAGCACTTGAATAATCTCTGGCTTTTCCACAATCTTCAAACATAATCGATGTAAACTTGGTAGCATTAACCTAGGTGACCACTACCTCATGTTTAAGGCTCTTCCCACTGAAATAGCTTACAACGCCGGGTATTCTGTTTACCCGCTGGGCTACCCAGTGGCTTCATTTTCAGATTAGTTTGTTGATAACAGGCCCGACTTTCGTTTTTCACTTATGATGACAACAAACGCCATCGCTTCAATCTCATATTACAAATTCTTCAGCCCACTTCTCGTCATGGCCAACTTATATTTAATCTGTTAAGCCCACACGCTGCAGCAGTGCAAAAACATTGTTTCGGCCCGTAATAGTCACGGATTATCCTTACGTACAGATCAGAACAAACAAGAACTTTTTAACATTCAAGCACGCTGAAGTTCTACAAGAGAAGAGCTCATGAGTATTTTATCTTCAAACGTAGAATATTTAGGCTTAATACAATATCATTAATGAGATATTATGCCTTTCCAAAACCAAATATTCTTTATTTATTTTTGGCACATAGGGTATCACTTTTACCATCACTTTTGGGTTTTACCAATTTTTTCATAAATAAACTTTATAAACCCAAACACACATTAATTTTTCAATCTCAAAATAATAGTAACAACATTATACTAACAAACTTGAAATGCTTGACTAGTTCACTGCTAGATCATTTTTATACTTCCGTTTCGTCTCTATTGACATCAACAACTCCCATACTCTGTCATCGTCCAGATAGTGAATTGATTAATTGCTGTGTAGCTTCTTAAATAGTTCTCACATTGCCGAAGATTGAAAACACGCGCTGTCATTATTATTGCGGCTAAGTAGCAATTGTTTGTTCATATTCTTGGGCAATTTTTCTCTCTGTTAAGTTTGATTTCCAATCTACAATACATACTACTTCCAGCTGTCTTATTGAAAGTATTCCACTATGAAATTGGGACAACTCACTCCTACGGTATAGCACAGAACGTTTAAAAAAAAAAAAAAACCAAAGGGGATAATATATATAGAGTAGAAATATAAGTTTGAATTAATACAAATTAGTATGCAAAAGTATAGGGGCATACCTTAACATTATAAGAATTATCAAAATTACAAGAAGATGGAGCTTGGAAGCTTTCAAATCTTACTCAAAATGACATTTTCTTGTGAGGATTTTATATTTTGGAACAAAAAAGCTCTTCCTTATATAGTTTTCCTTACTTTAGCCAACAAGATTGGAATGTCAATTGTTCTATTATGAAATCGTTTTCTATTCTGTTTTGTTCATATATAATAAATGCAAGCTAAAAAAGATATCTTAAGAAGCTTTGCAGCCAAATCATTTCTTTTAGTTGCTTTGATCATCCATTGTAGTTCTTCATTCCATTTTCCAATATGATGTCAAATTCAATTTTGAGTAAGGATAGTCTTCCAAACTATCATTGTCTATAAACATTAAAAAAAAAGATGATTCTTGTTTTCTATCTGGGATTGACAAAAGTCATTATACAAGTTAGCTGAAGGAAACTATTGTATCATTCTTTCTACTACATGGAGTTGATCTTGACAAACTAGCCATCTAATAAAGTTATGCTTACAAATGCCACCAATCCAAATTAAATCATACCAATCCACTTTTCCATTAATTGGTTGAAGGTCTTGATAAATTTCTTTGTAATAATAGGTAGACTTATAAAGAACCGAGGTAAGTGTGGCCCTTAGTTTGAGAATACCGTTCCAATTCCATGTCATGGAACCTTTGATATCAAGTTACATTACTGAAGTTCTTTTACATTTTATACTATGAATCCACATATTCCATAATGAAATATATAGAAGATTGATGAGATTCCAAAACATACATCCCAAAAAGACTTTATTTTAAAGTTTAAGATTTAGTAATCCTATTTCTTTTTTGGTGATCAAATTATTTGTCAAACAAGTTTGTGAGAGCATTGTATATCTATACTACCTACCCATAGAAAAGTCATGATCAAAGGGGATAATATTTTTGCAAGACCCAATTTGAACCTTCCTTTCTTGGGTTGTTAGGTTGTCTTAGCTCTTTCAATGGGAACATGTATCTCATAATAAATAACTAGAAAGATGCTCTTCTAGATGCTCGTCTTGATTTGTAATACAAAACTAGAAAATAATGTAATAAATAACGTTTTTTGAATTGAAAATACCAATGTAGAGAGAAAGGTAAAAAAAATTTAGGTTCTATGTTTTTTGAGCAAGCTTAATCGGTAGAAGTCAACTGGTCAGAGAGTTCCTAGGCCACGCCAAGTCCTTAAAGATCCAAAACACGTCGGTAGACCTATCCCACCTTCTTCAAAAGATATGTCTATGGCTGCCTGGAACATCTGGGGTATTATTGCCCGGGAAAACCTAGTGACATCCGTAAGATGGTGACTGATAGTAATGTCGGATTAATTTTTCTCTTAGTATGAATCTCATAATAAATAACTAGGAAGATGCTCTTACGGATTTTGTAATAAACTACTAGAAATAATGTGGCGAGAACGTTTTCAGATTTGGAAATACCAACTTGGAGAGCAAGGCATAATATTTTAAAGTTCTAAGTTTTTTAAGGAAGCCCAATAGGTAGGTGGCAACTGGATTGGCACATGCATCATATAATAGATAACTAGAAAGATGCTCTTGCCGATTTGTAATGATCAACGGGTAAGATTTTTCATAAATCTGTACGACTGAATAGATGGTTGAGAGGCTTATTTGGACCGTTTGCAGAAAGGTTACCGGATTGCAGAAGATAGGGCAATAGGAATACATAACATACTTTGCAGCAGTCATTACATCACGGGCTCTGTAACTCATATAAAGATTGCGAATACTTAGATACTGGTAGCAGTCAGCATGACGTTTCCTTCTGATAAAGGGAAATGGCAGTGGCCTGTCTCAAAGCATCACCCTCCTTCGGAAGCTAGCCAGAAATTTAAAGAAGAGTCTAAAGAACATGGGAAACTTGTGCTTTGTTTTTGGCGTCTGGAGTATCAACTCTACAGCAGAAAAGTTCTTGAGCATTTCTGACAAAGCCAACTGGGGAACTGCAGTATACGAAAAGCAGCAGAAAGTTCTACGCAATTTAGATTGAATCGTCGCTGTAATATTTAGTAGCCTGTTCATTTTTTAAGCCAAGTAAACTCTAGCTCAGGTATCTTATTGTCAGTTTCTAAGAAATTTGATGCCGGTAATCGCTTGATAGACTGCGGACTTTTCAGGCAACTAAGATCAAGAAAGACAAGAATTGCTATACCATAGCACGCAAATGACAGTTTTGTTGTTTTGGTGCAAGCTGATCTTAACGGTCCCCACAACCCTATTGGCCGGTCTTAGTATATTATAAATTTTGGGTAAGATAGAGACTTCGTGCAAATCATCAACAGCTAACGTCCAAAGCAACAAATTACTTGGATCCTCAGAGACGTATATTGGTAAAGCTGGTTTTGTATTTCTCTGTACGAAAGAAAAAGGAGAGAGAGAGTGAGCACAACTTCAATAATACTATTTCAACACATCAACAACTTTAAAGTATATCCTTCCCCCGTTTCACCAACCGGCAGTGGCCTATTTCTCTTTCTCTCTTTGCCCTCCATGCATTTGTTATTGTATGTTGCTTTCCCATGTTGCTGTTACAGCATGAATGACTGCTAAGTTGTTGCATTCACTTGCTATCGCGTCAAACTTCAAAGTTCAAAGTAGCGGACTGAACGATGCTGAGTGTTTATTGTGCAACCTGATTTGGTAAACGGGAACTAGATGGGAAGATGCATCCTGCAATAAACAACTAGAACGATACTTTATGAAGCTGTATGACTGCATAGAATATTAATAAGCTTTGTAGACTTCAAACTGCGAAACGCTACAGCTGTTCAGGTAGCTCAACTTTTTCTTGACGCCTTCATTTTGGGTCTTGAGATCATATTTGAAAGAAAATGGATTTGATCTCCGGATAACGTCTCTTTACGTTATAAGATGTTGTCAAAATCTGAGGAAGAAGAGAGAATCATTGGGTTAATGCTTTTTATTGATGAACAAGAAAACTCTTTTGATACAATAAGTACAAATGGGAGAAATTGATCCCATATTAGAGATTAATGTATACAAGTGTTTCTCTTTATATTACAATCTGAACGGGAGTTCTTCGGTGATATGAGCTGTTCCCATCCTATCTGGTACTGTGTGCAGAGAAGCTTGCAGACGAGAGGACTTGTTCAACTACTGTAGGGTATGCGGCAGAGGAGAGAGGGAAAGGCCACCTCAAATCATATCCGAAAAGATGTAATATGTAATACAGAGGCCAGACCAGTAGGAAGCATAAGATACTCTGCGGGTCATTACCCCATGCGCGTACTACTCCATGTCCCATATAAGGATTTCAATTATTCTTTTAGACAGCCAATCGAGGAAGTGTCAAGTTGTCTTACGAAAAAGGTGTAATGCGGTGGTCTCTCGTATCATCACCCTCCTGGGGACGTTGGCCAAAAATTTAAAGAAGACTCTTCTTCAAGATGCCCGAAATTATAAAAATTAATTGACATTAGTAATATGAAGCAAATGATATTAAGAAAGGCAATAATGTAGTAGAAAAATGGCTGTTGTTTGCTTTTTTCGTGGAAGTTGTCCTTAACACTCCCCACAGCCCAACTGGCAGTCAAAGTACAATATAAATAACTAGTAAGATAGAGACTTCATGCAAGTCATCGACCGATAACGTCAATGGCGGTGAATTATCTTCCTCATCTGAGACGTATATTCCTAAAGCCCCTTTTCTTTTATTTTTCCTTTTATGTTTCCATGACAGCAAAAGGATAGGGTGTGACCACGAAACCAATTATATTATTCCAAAAGATCACAAGTTTTAAGGTATTTCCTCCTCTTTCACACACCGTCAGGAGCCCATTTCTCTCCATCTCTTGCTGTCCTTGTTCTTAAGATATTTCCATCCATGTTTCTCTTACAGCATCCTTGACTGCTGGGCGTTACCATCGTTTTGTAATATGTCTCTTTAATTAGAGTTCGCTGTTCTTGGAAGATGAAAGGAAATATATACCTTAGTGTTAATAACCAACCAACAAAACGGGTGCTACGTCAAGAATTTTCCACTTTTCTGAGAGGTGGAACGTTCAAATAGTTCAACTTCGAGGAAACAAAATGGAAAAGAAAGAGGAAAAAATAGAGAACGACCACGTCCTTAGTTGAAGCCTTATTCATTATCGCACAAAAAAGAAGAAAAAATATAGCTAGATCAACAAGAAGTTAGCAGAAAGTAAACTACATTATTGTTAATACATACTTATATAGAGACAATTTCTAACTACCCAAAAACTAGGGTAAAAAAAGACCAACAGAAGTAATTACCATTAGCTAGGATTTTTCATATATGCAATAGGTCAGATATGAAATAAGTTACTTGCTGCAATTTTTCTCTTCTTCTTTTTTAATGAAATCGTTTGGGTCCTGATTTGTACATTCAATGAAGTGACAGCGTTCTACATGCTTTTAATGTTCTATATTTCTCTTGCACATCCATCTGGTTAATCTTAAATGTGGAACTAATACGGGCGATGAACCTACTTCGCAGCAGTTGGACGTAATTAATCATTTTATGGGAAGGCATGCATGCAAATGCACCTTCTTCTTCTCTTTATTAAACTCATGATATAGGAATTGACCTTTATTGCCAGGCGAAGGCATTTGTTCTCCCAAAACCATCGGATATTGAAATTGACCTGATTTTTATCTCCATAACCTCATGGATAAACATGTAGTGGTTTGTGGCACTAATGATAGACCCAATATTTCACAAAGTCCAGCGCCCAGCCAATATTCAAGCCCAAGCTATTGACTATTGCGTTATCATGAGCAGGATATTTGGTCCTAATATGGGTTATAATATTATCAATCATAGTTTTCATATTTGCCATAGTTTTTATTATTTTCCATTGTTAGTCCCTCATTATTCATTATAAATAGAACTCGTGTTCATGGCCTTTATTCAAACAAGCAATAGCACAATTTGCTTCTACATATTGCTCTCTCTCTCTCTGTCTCTCGTTTGCCTTTCCGCTTGTCTTCTCCAACTTTCGCTGGTGCACAAGCTTCGTAAATGAGCAAACCAGAGAAACTCGAATTGTCCGCAAATTCCAGACGTTCAGACAAAAGGTCCGCTCCGCGCGAGTCGAATCTTGATGGCTACGATAATACAAATAACAATGCGCCACACCAAGCCACAGCACAAACCGGCCCAAGTGCACAAGCACCTAACAGGGTAAAGCCAAAGGCCAAACAAGGGGAAACCGAATCGTCTGCTGCATCCGCAAGTTCAGACGGCAGGTTTGCTCCGCGCGGGGCGACGCTAGAAAAAAATCCTCCCAAAACTGAAAATGCCAAATGTTCAACAAAGAAAGGCAATCCAACCAAGCCAGCGTAGTAACCAAAAACAAGGACTGATAGCACCATGCTGCTCGTCAAAGGTAAGTAAAAGTGATGCTTGATGTTGACTTTTGTCGTGCCTCTTGTCAATTCCAAATCTTTTTTACCCGTGATGACAAAACTTTCGTTTCTACCTTGGGACGATGAATGCTGACTGAGCAACATCCTGGTGTGGTGCTTGTTGTCTTTGTTTTAAATTTATTATCATCTAATTCTCTTATTTTCATTTTTTCATACTTGTTGGAGATAAATATATCACAATAAAAAATATGATTATTTAATAATTTTTAAATATAAGAAATGTCACCTCAGTTCATGATCTAACTTTTAAATTAAACATTAAATCTTTCGTATCTCTTAACTTGTTCTTTTTTCTCTTCTCGGTCAAAAGTGTTCCTCATTGTTTTTTGTTTCAATTACCTGCACCATTTTCACCATAACTCGAATGCATGTTTTCTATCACTTTATCAGGTTTAGATATATTGCATGTCTACTAGCTCATTAGCCCAATTAGGACATTGGAATCAACATCATTTTACTAGTTTTGCTTGATCAAGATTTAAAGTTTACAGTGTCCAAATTTGATGATGCCATGTCGGATAAGAAGTTTGGAAAACCATTTTTTGGCTAGAATAGATCTTGAAAGGTCATTACTTTAGAGAAGGATGCAGGTGTTTATATCTTTAGGTGCTTTTGAAGATGAAGGTACTCGAAAAGTAGTCTTTTTGGATGTTCCAAAGATAACCTCCGTAAAAGATAGCAATATTAGCCGTTATGATATTTAGCAACCTTAATTTCTTCCTCTAAATTATCTGTTGAAGCATGAAATTGGATTAAGATTGCCCTTTTTTGGTAATTTTACTTAAAATTTCATTTCATGGGTTCATGACATTTCCTACTAAGGTATTTTAGCTGTGTTCAGGCTAAAGATGACATTTGGCAAGCTTGTGCACAGCATAATATGATTGATATACTTCCAGAAAATATAACTGTAGAAGTTCATAATGATAATTCAAGCCATATAAATATGTTACCCTTGAGTAAAAAAATTAAATTGTCAAGTATTTTCTCATCTCAACGTAATTGTCTCTACATGATTTTATATACGGAGCCACTAAATTATTAAAGCTAAAATCTATCTTCCTTTTTAGGTCAATCTTAAGTATTGATATGGATGAGATAATACTTTGCATATAAGCAATTGTATGTCTCCTTCTATGTCTATTCTATAACTATATGATAGGAAATAAATAATAGTTTTCTCTTAGATTCCCTTTTGAGAAGTCGACACATTAACAACCTTTCACGACTGGGTTCGTGAGTTTGCATTACATGGCACTTATTATGCAATTAAATTGGGGCACCAATTCTGCGTTAATAGATTTTTCTTGATTTTGTTTCTTTTTATTTATTTATTGAAATGTAAGTTCACATTAAAAAAGGTAATGTACAAAAGTATATGAACATACTCCAGGATTACAAAATTACAAAAACTACAAAAAGATAGAGATTAGAAGCATCTAAATTTCACTCAATATGATATTTTCCTATGAGAATTTTATATTTTGAAACAAAGAAACCTTCCCTTGTATAGTTTTCCTTACTTTAGCCAATAGGATGAGAATGTCAACTATTTTATTATGAAATTGTCTTCTATTTTGTTATGCTCATATACAATAAATACAAGTTAAAAAAGATATTTTACAAAGCTTTGCAGTCAAATTTTTTCTTTTAATTGCTTTAATCATTTATTGTAATTCTTTATTCCATCATTTAATATGACATTGAATTTCATTTTGAACAAGGATAGTCTTCCAAACCATCATTGTAGTTTTTCTTGATTTTGTTGACTTTATATAAATGAGGCTTTCCTCTTGTCCTCACTCCTATTTGTTTGTTGATTTTATGTTGTTCTCTGCAAGTATTGTTCTGGAATTGGAGGTTCCGTTCTAATGTTTTCGTTGCTATTTGCAGAACGGCGCTGGGCTTCCTAACCGGGTCTTAGAAAGCACTTGGGGTTCAGAGTTTTAATGTGTGAACATGATGCTGCTCTATTTTCTAGTTGCCAATTGAAGAAAATATTAAATAAGGCTCATAGACTTCAAAGTTGTTGTTTTGAGTTTTTAAGTTTGTTATTGTTGTCTTCATCTGGTGGTTTTAGATCATACTTGAAGAACAAGTGTTTTTATTCCTGATAATGTTAATCATTATCGAAAATGATTCATGGATTATTCTTGGTAATGATTCATTGTCATTTTAAATAATATTGATGTGTTTACATACGAATTAGGAATACAGCTCCCATAACAGACATAGTGATGGTAAAAGTGCTTTTAGATAGAAAACCAATAGTTGCCAGTAAAAAAAATTAAAAAAGGAGTCACCAAAGTTGCCCGGCTCACATGCCTCACAGTTGTGGTTAGTTAACCAAAAACGAAGCATTCTTCCAATGTTGGAGCGCAAAAAGTAGTCATGTCCATGCATCCGGAATAGTTAGTTGTTCTGCTCAGCACAACTTTAGAAAAACACCCCGTAACTCATACAAAAGAATTCCTTAAACAGAAATCGCATAAGTACCTAGTTGTCTTCTGTTAGTGGCCTGTCTCACAGCATTACCTTCCTTCGGAAGTAAGCCAAAACTTTAAACAAGACTCTCCGTGAGGTTAGAATACAAAATGAATCGATATTCATGCGTCCGGAATGTTTTTGTGTCAGTTGCTTAATGCATCATGAATTAATATCAACACGTTATTTGCATATTTTTTCTTTGGTAGAATGCTCTAGGACATTTCTGACAAAATCCAGTGGGAAACTGCATCATATGCCGAAAATTGTACTCTAAATTTAGACCGAGTCGTCGAGGTTTGATCTTATGAAAAAGTGGCAGAATCTGCATGCGCTTTTTTTAATATTAAGTAGCCAGTATACATTGAAATAAATAAACAGTAAGAAGCTACGAAAGGCAATAACATTGCAGGCACACGGCAATGATGCTTTCTATTCAATATTGGCAACTATTCGGTAGCCCGTCGATGTTCGAAGCAAATAATATTAAGGACAAGAACGGATGTACCGTAGAACTCAGTTGACCCGTGTTGTCGTTTCGGAGAAAGCTGAACTCGGCACTACCCACGGACCAAAGGACTGGTCTTAGGACAAATATAAACTTTTGGCAACATGGAGACTTCAAGCAAATCATTAGTTGACGTCATCATGATGATTCATTGTCACTTTAAATTTATGCTTATATTATATTTCCTTGGATGTGATTATCGTCGTACATGGCTATCTACCCTGTCGAAACTGCACCTTCAAAGCAATGATAAGGGGAGGAAAAACCTTTATAGTAGGGCTACAACATTAAAACGAAAAGTCAGCCGAAAATTGCTGTCGCTACTCCTAGTTGAAGTGTGATGGTGGAGGTTTACGTTGGATAACGTAAGCCTAACGAGGCCTGTTCCGTGGAGACTCAATAATGTAACAAGAACATTTTTTGAATTGAGAGGGGCCGAAATATTTTAAGGTTCTATGTCCATTGACTGAGTAAGCGCGGTCGATAGATGTCAATGGAACATGCATCTCATAATAAATAGATTGAAAGATGCTCTTGCCTATTTAGCAATAAATAACTTGAAATAATGTAATATACAAGAACTTTTTTGAATTGAAAATACCATTGTGAAGAGCAAGGCAAAATATTATAATGCTCTAAGTTTATTGAGCAAGCTCAATTTGTAGTGATGAGGACGTGTATCTCATAATAAATAACTAGAAAGATGCTTTTGCTGATTGTGCAATAAATAACAAGAAGTATTGTGTTCACCTACTTGGTCGGTCATGTGGATCTACCATAAGATCCTCAACCAAAGGGTAGGCACTAAAGACACCCCATCCCCAAACATCCCTCCTTTTTACAGTTAAAAAAAATTTAATTATCAATCTACCAATAGTTTAGTAATTAATTACTTGTCACTTTAGGCTTAAGTCATATTTCGACATCTCACACCCCAGAAACGTTTTTTTATTTAATAAGAAAACTAGAAGTAATGTAATTATCAATAGGTTAGTTGTTTAATATTGATTACTAGTTACCTAAGGCCTAAGTCCTGAGTTTGATAATCCATATTTCCAAACTCTTTTTACCTAACAATAGAAAATGGAAATAATGCGAAGGATACATTTTTTGTATTGAAAATACCAATATAGAGAGTGAGGCAAGTGATTTTAAGTTTATAGGGTTTGTGGAGCAACCCCAACTGGTAGGTGGCAACTGGATAAGCACATGCATTGCATAATAAATAACTAGAAAGATGCCCGAGCTGGTTTGTACTAAATAACTAGAATGGTTTTTCATGAAGCTCTATGACTGAAGAAAATATTTATAAGCAAATTGCGAGACTTATTTTGACCGATAACAGCAAAGTTACTTGTTGGATTGAGAAAGATAGGCCAATAAGAAAACATATCATACTTTTTTTTTTTTTGGTGAAAGGTCAAATTATATATCACCCGTAAAAAAATTTACAAGGGCATCTTTCTAGTTATTTATTATGCAATGCATATGCTTATCCAGTTGCCACCTACCAATTGGGGTTTCTCCACAAACCCTATAAACTTAAAATCACTTGCCTCACTCTCTATATTGGTATTTTCAATCCAAAAAATGTACCCTTCGCATTATTTCCATTTTCTATTGTTAGGTAAAAAGAGTTCGGAAATATGGATTATCAAACTCAGGACTTAGGCCTTAGGTAACTAGTAATCAGTATTAAATAACTAACCTATTGATAATTACATTATTTCTAGTTATTTATTTTAAGAAAACTGACAAAAAACATCTTTCTAATTATTTAATATGGATTAGACTTAGTCAACAAACATAGAACCTTATAATATTCTACTTCACTTTACACATTAGTATGTTCAATTCAAAAAAGTTCTTATCTTGTAATCGAACAGGATAGGGAAGATTTCATCTACCAGAGGAGTCAAGTTTACAAATTGTAATAAAATTTTACAAGAGCTTTGGAATTTGCCAAGTGCAATATTTGAGCTCAGATGATGATATTTTGTAATCTTATCCAGTTCGATTACAAAATATCATCATCTGAGCTCAAATATTGCACTTGGTAAATTCCAAAGCTCTTGTAAAATTTTATTACAATTTGTAAGCTTGACTCCTCTGGTAGATGAAATCTTCCTTCTCACATCCTTCTTGATTTTAGCAATAATGGTTGAGTTATCTAGACTTGTATCGCTGAATCTTCTTCTATTCCTTTCTCCCCAAATGTGATACAATACGACCTTGAAAGATATACTAAGCAAAGTTGCTGCAAAGCTCTTTCTTTTAACGGTCTTGATCATCCAACATATTTCAACTCTCCAGTGTTCAATTCTTCAAGTTAATCCATTCATGCCTAGCAAAGCCTTACAAATGTAGTTTGTAAACCTGTACTTAAAAAATAAATGTTCTTGTGATTCTTCTTCTTGTTGGTAGACGTTGCATTGTAGATCCATTGAACTATTCCATTTAGCCACCCGATCTCCTGTAGATAGTTTGTCTTTCAAAGTGATCAAGCAGATAAAATTATGCTTTGGTATTCCTTCTTTCCAGACAAGTCCTGCCCATTCAGTATATTTTCTGTTCTCTCTTAACGCTATATAACTTTTGGCAATATTGTATTCTGAGTCCGTCACCTGTTGTGTAACTTCTTACTTGTGTAACATAACATACTTTGTAGTAGTCATTGCGCAAGTGCCTTATAACTTATGTAAAGATTGCTAGAATACTTTTAGACTGGAAAGCAACAAGTATGAATTTGTCTATTGATAAAAGGTGCATTGCGGTGGCCTGTCTCACAGCATCACCCTCCTTCGGAAGTGAGCAAAAACTTTAAAGAAGAGTCTTCGCGACTTTGGAATAAAAAAATGAATGAATATTAATGCATAAGGAATTAATATTGACACCTTAGTTGTACAGTTTTCTTTGCCAGATGAGGCAGCAAAAGAACGTCTGACACTGGCGCTTTTTATTTTATTTTATTTATTGAGGTATGGAGTATCAACTCTTCAGCAGAAAATTCTCGGACATTTTTTTCGCAAAACCGACGGGGAAACTGCATTATATGCCGAAAACGTTGTACTCTATATTTAGACCTAGTCGTCGTGGTATGTTCTTATAAAAAAGTAGCAGAATCTGCATGTGCTGCCTTAATATTGAGTGGCCTGTAGACTTTGAAGCGAATAATATTACGAAGCCGAGAAAGGCAATAACGTAGCAGGCACATGGCAATGGTAAGTGTAACACTAGAGCTTGGGTACCTTCCCGTCACTTTCTATTCAATATTGGCACTGTTCGGTAGCCTGTCGACGTTCCAAGCAAATAATATTATGGACAAGAACGGAAGTGCCGTAGCACTCAATTAACCGTGTTGTCGTTTCGGAGAAAGCTGGTCTCAGCCTTCCCACGGTCCAAAGGACTGGTCTTAGGATATCATAAACTTCTGGCATCATGGAGACTAGTTCAAGCACATGATTAATAGTTGAAGTTGTCCGTGATGTATACTCGCAAAGCCACTTTTGTCCTTTTTGCATGGAAGATAACGAAGTTTAAGATAGATTCTTTCCTCATTACCCACCGGCTGGCCCATCTCTCTCTCTCTCCCTCTTTCGGCGTTTTCCATCAGTATCCTGCGCAGGCGTTTATTCTACCAAAACCATCCAGCCACCATAGTGCCCGACAATTTTCAGGGAAATACTACTTAAGAAAGAGCGGAAGGAAGCATCCTAGCAATAAACTGACAGTTTGCCCACGTTGCCGGTCTTAGCACGACACCAAATTTTGGTAAGATAGAGACTATGCAAACCCTAAAATACAGAACAAGAGCATCACAAAGAATTGCCTAGTAAACCAAAAGTGAAGAAAAATTTAGTTAATACAGATTTATAGAGAAGCAATAGCTAATTAGCTTAAGAAACTAGAGTCAAACGGGGACTACACATGACACAAGTAAAAGGTAATTACCGTCAAATACGACATTTAGATATCATAAATGTGAATTCACGGGGGTAGATGCACCTAAACCAATCAATTTGTACGTAATTAGTCATTTATAAAGTGTATAATGTTTTATTTTTTTTTACACCGATTGATATAGCCTCCTGCGCAGGCCTTCTTTCATCAAAACCAGCCATGGTACCCGACAATTTTTCGGGCAAATAGTACTTAAGAAAGACCGGAAGGAAGCAACCTAGCACTCAACTAATAGTTTTGCCGTTTTGGTGAAAGTTGACCTCAACAGTCCACGAAGCCCACGTTGCCGGTCTTAACACAACATGAATTTTTAGTAAGACAGAGACTTCATGCAGATCATCAACACTTGACGTCAATGGCGGAAAATTATCGTCCTCATCTGAGACAAATATTGTAACAACCGCTTGTCTTTTTTTTTTTTTTTCAAAACAAAAAACGAAAGAAGAGAGAGAGAGAGTTTGCGTACAATCTTGCATAGATCGCCAAGTTTAAGGTATAGTTTTCCTCGTTCACCAACCGGCAGGGCCCATTTCTCTGTTCTTCTTGCTGTCGTTCTATATATAATATGTTTATTCGAGTATGCGTGACCACTGGGCCTACCTTAATTTTGTAATGATTTTCTTTTATCAAAGTTTTTCTGGTTTTGGAAAATGAGAGAAAACTAACCTGCTACATTGTTACATTTACTTGCGATCTCATTACCAAGTACCAAGAAGCAGAATTAACGATCCTAGAAATAGTGAAGGATGCAGAATTTCGGATGAAGAATTACCAAAACACTAACCCCAAAATAAAATATAACTTAGTGTTAAAGACCAACCAATAAAGCCAGTGCTACGACAAGAGATTTCGACTTTTTGAGACGTGCAACATTCCAATAGTTCCAATTTCGAGGAAGCCAAATGGTAAAGAGAGGGCCTCTGTATGGTTTCCCTGTATTTCATGAGTTGAGTTCTCTGTATTGCCTCATGAAAAGCCGAAGTGGAAACTTGATGGCCCCACCAGTGTACATCGTAACAATTTTTCGTGACAGGGCCAAGCTGATTTTCACAGCCATGGCAAGCCGATTATATGAGATAGGGCCAAGGCCAAGCTAAGTTTCAGGGCCAAGGCTGAGTCAATTTCCAGGGAGAAGCCAATGGCCAAAAAAATAACTTCGGCCCCATAAGCGTACGTACACAATAACGGGTTTTCCTCCGCCCAACGATGAATTGGTTCTAAAACATAAGACGAGCACTGATGGCGCCACCCATGCCCCTCGCTCTGGGGAATAACGAGTGTATGAGACAAATCTAAACAGCTAAAAGCAAACTGAATCAAACAGATCCACTCTATTAGTTTCTGTTTGCTTGTGAAGCATAGTAATGCTTGAGTATGGCTTTTGTCGAGCCACTTCTTACTTCCAAGTCCATTCACACACGTGAAAATTCTTTAGTTTCTATCCTGGAATGACGAATGCTGACCACTTTTTGGTGTGATGCTTGTTGTCTGTGTGTTATATTTCATTGTAATTTTTAATGTTCACTTTTTTGTACTTCCAATTCTTATCATGTTTTTTCTTCTTCTTTTTGATTGATAGTGTTCTTCTTTTTTCCTTTTTTTTTTTCAGTTGCCTTTTTCATTTTAATCATAACTTGAATACGTGTTATTTCACGCTTTATCTAAGTTAGGTATATTGCACGTATGCTAACTGATATTGCAGACACTGGAATCTACATCAACTCAGTCTTTGCTTCATCAACATCCACAGTTATATAAATGATAATTTAGTGATGCCATGTCAGACAAGGAGTTCACAGAATCATGTTTGGCTAGAGTAGATCTTAATTACTTTATTGTTATGAACTTCTAGTCAAAGACAAAGATGCAGGAACTTAAACTTTCTTGCATTCTAGAATGATGTTTTTAGTTGTCTTTTTGAAGCTGATTATACTTGCAAAGTGCACTTTTTTTTTTTTGATGAATAGGTGAATTATTTATTAAAGAATAAGGAAATATCCTAGCATTACAATTTATCTAAAAGAAAATAAAATATGAAATTTTTTAGCTATGACACAATAAAATATTCGCTTGACAGAGTTTAATATTCTTAAATAGAGATACTCTTCTACAAATTACTCTCTTAATTCTAGCTAACAAAATTAATATATCAACAACTTTATTTTGAAAATGTCTACGATTATGTTTAAACTATATACAATAAAGACATGTAAAGTGCACTTTTTAATGTTCCAAGAATTATATGTTTTGCATATTTCATAATAGTACTCTTAATTGTTTATCATACTCCCCATGTCAATACTACATATACGAGAATGAAAGAGGAAAAGAAAAGAAAAGAAAGCTTTTGTACTTCAATAAAAAGTTGGACAAATACATGACTCGTGTCTGTTGGTATAGATGCTCAAACAGTCCATTTACCAGCTAAAGTAACTAAATTACAACTGAATGGCAGGTTAGGCTAGCATATGACGGCTGCTTAGCAGTCATGCTACTGCTGGATCCTTCCTCTTGTAAGTTTTTGTCAAGAATATGAAGGTTCTTATTTTGGAGTAGAAAAATTAAGAACTTTCTAAATGCATTTTATACGACACTTTTTTGGAATATAGAGCCAAGGGTGCAAAGTATCTCATCCTCGACAAATTGCATCCTTCGTAAGGTTTTCGATAAATTCAAAAATCAATAATGTCATTAGTCATTACGATACTAAGACTCTTAATTACTTCTTTAAACCATTATTGAAGCTTGAAAATGGATTGAGAATTCCTTTATGTGGTTATTGTGCTTATAATGTTGTTTCATGGGTTTATTATGTTCTATTTATGTGACCTGTCTTTTCCGTGCTCAAGCCAAGGATGACATCTAGCAAGTTTTGTGCAAAACAAAATATGACTAATGTTCTTTAGAAGATATAATTGGAAAAGTTGCTCAAGATAACACAAGTCTCCCTCTCTCATTTTGTTTTCTCCTTTTTTACATGAACATCTAAACTCACACACCAAAGTGTTGAACCTACGCTTCTAACTAAACCAAACACTTGTTGACTAAGATAGTGCAAGTCATATGAATATTTTCACCTTAAGAAAATACCTTCAATTGGTAAGCATATTTGTGTGTCAATATGATAATCTCTAAATGATTTTACTCCTTGAGTTACTAAGCTGTTAATGCTGTAAAATCATGTGTCTCTTTTTTAAGTCAATATTGAGTATTTATATGAATGAGATGATACCATGCACGTAAGCAATTGTATGTCTCTTTCTATACCACTCTACATTAGATGATAGGAAATAAATGTTAATTTCCATACGAACTCTCCTTTCAAAAGTCAACATATTAGCGACATTTGAGATTTGGTTTATGTTTGCGGTTAATAGCACTTTTACAATGCAATTAAATTGGGATACCAATCCATAAGAATTCATTTTTCTTGAAGAAAATATTAAATAAGCTTTATATAGACTTTTTTTGTAGCTATATATAATTTCAAAGCTAATTTTTCAAGTTTCTAAAATTGATATTATTATTTCATTGGAGGTTTCTGATGATATTTAAACGTTAAAGGTTTTTGGTTTTGTAATAATGACTCTTTAATTTGGGTTTTCCTTAGAGTTAGAGGATAGATTAACAATGTCATTAGATGCGATGTTGGGTAAAATGGTTCACTAGCATGATATATTTTGAATGCTTTCAAATTGGTGTAAATGAAATGTTGAACAGTATTGATAAACATTCATTGTACTGTGAACAACATGCTTTAATTATTTATAATGATCGTTCCAAACAAGAATAGGATTATCACTAAATATTTCTTCTATTATGAAGGCCAGCAGGTTGAAAAGCTTATCTAAGAGATTTTTTTTTTTTTTTTGGAAAGAGCCATTACGTCAAGTTATCATTTTGGTGAAGGAGGTATGAGTGTTTTATCCATAGTTGAGACCCAATCAGGGGATCTTCAGCTTATATTTCTATTAATGTAATTTTGATTATAGATGGACAAATATTCTTATTTGTCAATCTATTAAATGTTGGAATACAATTTGCTATTAACGTGGGTATTTCCGACTCTAGAATAGGATCTGCAGCTCCAATTAAAGCTATGAACAAGTAGTTGGCAAATTAAAATTGGAATTGGCACAATTTACAAAATTAGAACCCTTTGCACAATTCGCTTATGATCTCGATAAAGCTACTCAGAATACTGAAGTGCTTACATACATAATTGGACTAGCACTCCATAACTCATATAGAAATGGTAAAAGTCCTTTTAGACAGGAAACTAATCGTTACCCGCCCAAAAAGGGACGTTGCAGGTGCCTGGCATGCGTCCAAAAATCAAGATAAAAAATCTTCCAGACATTGGAATATAAAAAGTAGTCATGTTCATGCATATGCTTCCAACTAAACCAAGCACTTTGATACCGGACGGAGAGGAGGGAAATAAAAGGATAAAATTATCTTTGAAAACTAAGGATACAGATAATCACCACCTTAGAATTCTAGGATACAAATAACAATTATCTTTATAAGCTAAGGATACAGATAACTCACCACCTTAGAATTCAAGGATAAAACACTCACCACTCTATTGGAAGTAATTCCAAAGAGATACAGAGTAATGAAGCTCACCACTCTTGCCATAAGCAAAGAGATACAGAACTTAGAAGGAAAGCTTAAAGCTTATACTCAAATCTCACAACTCAATGCTTCTACTACACAATGGTACCAGCTATTTATAGGAAACTAAGACACCCACAATCATAAATATAGCCAATTACTATCTTCCCAACTACTATCTCCCCAACTACTATCTTCCAACTACAACCTCTTAATTACTAGCTTTCATCTGTCAACTACCAACCACTTACTTTCAACCACTTAGTCAACCTTCTCAAGCTTCTTTGGATTAGACTTGGGCTTGTATAAGTTGGGCCACAATATCACAAATGAGTATTTAGGCTTGGGCTTAGGCTATGGAGGATGGGCCGCGTCATTCTCCCCTGGTTGGAGAGGACTCGTCCTCGAGTCCAAATTGTCTTCAGTATAGTTGAAAATATTTGAAACTCCATACTCACTTGGAAACTCTAGTTTGTAATCATTGGCACCAATCTTCTTTAAAACCTTGTATGGTCCTTCAGTTTGTGGTTGAAGCTTTGCATACCTTCCTAGTGGAAACCGTCGATTATGTAAATGTATCCACACCAAATCACCTTCTTCAAACTTAGCAAACCGACGAGTTTTATTAGCTTGTGTCTAGTACTTCAGATTCTACCTTTTAATCTTGTCACGGATTTGCTCATGCAGCCTTTTAAGGAACCTTGACCATTCTTCTACATCTCCATTGAACTGGTGTTTTGATGGTAATGGCAACAAACCCAAAGGAGTTGTTGGATTCTTTCCATTGATTGCTTCAAAAGGGCTGCAACTGGTAATTTGACTTGTAGATCTTTGACCACTTGGATATAGTTCTTTGACAACCTCAAAGCCTAAAACTTGAGCTCCGACAATAGCCAACAAGCAATGTCTCTCAGCATGGCAACTGTTTAACTTTTGTTGGCTGTTAAGATACTTGAAGGCTTCATGATCAATAAAGAGAATAAACTCTTTTATCAGTAGATAATGCTGCCAATGATCAAGAGCTTGAACAATTGCATAGAATTCCTTATCATAAGTTAAATACTTCTTGCGACTTTCATTGAGCTTTTCATTGAAAAAGGCAATGGGTTTACCTTGTTGGCTAAGAACAGCACTAATTCTCACATTTGAGGCATCACATTCCAATTCAAAAAGCTTCTCAAAATTAGGAAGTGATAGGATGGGAGTAGATACCATTTTCTCTTTGATAAGCTCAAAGCTCTTTTGGGCTGCCTCTGTCCACTGGAACGAATCACCATTTAAGCATTCTGTGATTGGAGCAACCATCATATTGAAATTCTGGATACATCTTCTATAGAAGGACAACAAGCCATGGAAGCTTCGTATGTCATGAATTGACTGAGGCACTGGCCAACTCACAATGGCCTCAATTTTGCTAGGATCTACCTTGACCCCTGCATCAGAAACAATATATCCTAAGAACACAATACTCTTGGTAAAGAACTGACAATTCTTCAAGTTGACATACAGTTTCTGATCCCGTAAGGTCTGAAAGACTTGCCTCACATGATTTTGATCTTTGAACTTGCTAAAGATTAGTATGACATCAAAATAAACTACAACAACTTTCCCCATAAATGATTTAAATATGTGAGTCATGAGACGCATAAATATGCTCGGAGCATTAGAAATTCCAAAGGGTATTACCATCCATTCATAGAGTCTGTTTTGAATTTTGACTGCAGTCTTCCTTTATCTCTAGTTCTCATCCTGATATGATGATAGTCGCTTCTGAGGTTAATTTTGGAGAAGACAACAGCACCATGCAGTTGGTCAAGTAAATCATCCAACCGAGGAATTGGAAACCTGTATTTGATAGTAATTCGGTTGATTGCTTTACTATCAATACACATACGCCAAGATCCATCCTTCTTTGGTACTAACAAAGTTGGGACAACACAAGGGCTCATGCTTTCTCGAATCATCTTTTTGGACAAGAGCTTATCCACTTGCCTTTGTAGCTCTTTCTGCTGCTCAGGATTCATGCGATAAGCAGCTTTATTAGGAAGAGAGGCTCTTGGCACTAGATCAATGCAATGCTGAATATCCCTAGTTGGTGGAAGGCCGAGAGGAATTTCATCTGGAATAACATCTTCAAACTCCTTGATGAGAGGTTGCAATAAGGGATGTGGCTCAGGTTGGAGCTCAGGATTTGATTCCATGAGCACAAGAGCATAAACCTCTTCACCTTCTTGAATTGCATGCCTCATTTGAGTTCTAGAAAGTGCAAGATTGCCCTTCTTGCTTGATGGTGTAGATGTATTGCCTGGCTTAAGAGGAGCTAACACAATATGATTTCCATCCTTGTGAAATGAATAAGTATTTTTATACCCATCATGCAAGGCTTTTCGATCATATTGCCAAGGTCTTCCTAGAAGTAGGTGACATGCATCCATTGGCACCACATCACACCAAACACTATCCTTATAGTTTTTCCCAATTGAAAAGGAAATTAGGGAACGTTTATTAACCTTTACCTCATTTCCTTGGTTGAACCATTGTAACTTGTATGGGCGTGGATGATCTTCTGTCTTTAATTGCAGCTTTTCCACCATTGCTGAAGCTACAGTATTTGTGCAGCTTCCTCCATCAATTATGATATTGCATACCTTGCCATGAGAGGTACATCGAGTATGAAAGATGTTCTCTCGACGTCAATCATCTTCTTTAGTTGGATTCAGGTTCAAAGTTCTTTGAATGATTAGGGCTTCTCCTTCATCTGCATATACCATTTCTTCTTCACTTTCTGCATTGGCTTCATCAGGTTCTTCTAAGACATCTTCTTCAACAAGAGCAATAATCTTTCGGTTGGGGCAGTCGGAGGCTATATGTCCATGACCTTGACACTTGAAACATCTACGAGAGTCTGTAATAAAAGGCTTAGCTTGTTTAGAGCTTTTGCCCTTAAAGGAACTTTTGAACTCCATAGGTTTCACTGGCGGGGTTGACTTTGTAATTGTTGGACTTCCTCGTGTTGTAGCACTATCTCTTAACGTCGGCTTGTAGTTGTTGCCACGAGCTACCCTTTGTTGCTCCACAGTACGAGCAAGCTTTCGTACATCATTGAATGAGTAATATTGCTGCAAACGAACTGTATCCCCAATTTCTGCCCGTAAACCTACCAAATATCGAGCAATTGTTTGTTCTTTAGGCTCCATCACATCACACTTCAACATAAGGTGCTCGAATTCTATAGTGTAATCTTCAACAGATAAGTTCATATGCTTTAGATTTTGGAGCTTGAGAAAAACCTACATTTTGTAGTTGTCTAGAAGGAACATTCATTTCAGCTCTCGCTTCATTTTCTCCCAAGTTTGAATTTTTCTTCTTTCTTCTCGAACTCTTTGTCTCTGCAAATTTTTCCACCACAAAGATGCATATTTTCTTAGCATCAAGGCAATAATTTTTACCTTTTGTTCTTCGGAATAATTTTTGATAGCAAATGCTCGTTCAACTGTATGCAGCCAATCTAGGAATTCGTCTGGCTCCATTCTTCCTTCAAATTCTAGAATTTCAACTTTCACATCAGGAAATTGTTGAAGATATCACCGAAGATGACGAGGATGGGGCGGAGTACTATCATCAGAGTCTTCTTGAGCAGATTGTTAGAAAGGATTCTCATCCTCTCTAACTCTAGAACGACGACTTTTGTTAGATCCAGAACGATAGTTTTACCGTTCTCTTGTTTGGAAACGTGCCAGCTTTTCTTGGAGTTCTTCAAGTTGTCTCCTCATTTCGTCCATTTCCATCTCATGCTGGTCTACTTCATTCACCTTAGGGACTTCAAGATGGCGAGCATGATGACGACGACCAGCCATTGAACCTAGGCTCTAATACCAAACTTGATATTGGACGGAGAGGAGAGAAATAAAAGGATAAAATTATCTTTGAAAACTAAGGATACAGATAATCACCACCTTAGAATTCTAGGGTACAAATAACAATTATCTTTATAAGCTAAGGATACAGATAACTCACCACCTTAGAATACAAGGATACAAATAACAATTATCTTTGAAAACTAAGGATACAGATAACTCACCACCTTAGAATTCAAGGATAAAACACTCATCACTCTATTGGAAGTAATTCCAAAGAGATACAGAGTAATGAAGCTCACCACTCTTGCCTCAAGCAAAGAGATACAAAACTTAGAAGGAAAGCTTAAAGCTTATACTCAAATCTTACAACTCAATGCTTCTACTACACAATGGTACTAGCTATTTATAGGAAACTAAGACACCTACAATCATAAATATAGCCAACTACTATCTTCCCAACTACTATCTCCCCAACTACTATCTCCCCAACTACTATCTCCCAAACTACTATCTCCCTAACTACTATCTCCCTAACTACTATCTTCCAACTATAACCTCTTAATTACTAGCTCTCATCTGCCAACTACCAACCACTTACTCTCAACCACTTAGTCGACCTTCTCAAGCTTCTTTGGATTAGACTTGGGCTTGTATAAGTTGGGCCACAATATCACAAATGAGTATTTGGGCTTGGGCTTGGGCTTGGGCTATGGAGGATGGGCTGCGTCACACTTGTTGACTAAGATAATGCAACTCATATGAATAATTTCACCTTAAGCAAATACCTTCAATTGGTAAGCATATTTGCATGTCAATATAATTATTTCTAATTGAGACCTTTTGGAAGGAGCCGCTAAATCAAATTCTCATTTAGGTGAAGGAAGTATGAGTGCTTTATGCATAATTGAGACCCAAATGGGGGATGGTTTAATTATATTCTTACTAACATAATCTTAACTTATCTGCCAATCTATTTAATGCTGGAATCAAACTTGCTATTAACGTGGGTATTTCTGAGTCTAGAATAGGATCCGCAGCTCCAATTAAAGCTATGAAACAAGTAGTTGGCTAATTAAAATTGGAATTGACACAATTTACAGAATTTAAAACCTTTGCACAATTCGCTTCTGAACTTGATAAAGCTACTATGAATATTGAAGTGCTTACATACACATTCGGAGTACCACTCTTATAACTTATATAGTAATGGTAAATGTCCTTTTAGACCGGAAACCAATCGTTACC
Source organism: Casuarina cunninghamiana (assembly GCA_028551485.1). Lineage (NCBI taxonomy): Eukaryota > Viridiplantae > Streptophyta > Magnoliopsida > Fagales > Casuarinaceae > Casuarina > Casuarina cunninghamiana. The sequence goes on from CM052369.1 coordinate 21,040,407, forward strand.
TGCCCAAAAAGGGACGCTACAGTTGCCTGGCGTCCAAAAATCTAAAGCACTCTACCAGACATTGGAACGTAAAAACTAGTCATATTCATGCATCCGGAATAAATGATTGCTCTGTTGTTTGTGTTAAGAAGTAATGTGGTTTGGAGCTAACACGTGGGTTAAGCTGAAGAGCTAGAGTCGTTTCTAAGTAATAAGGTCTATGTGTTTTTTGTAGGGGATTCTATCACAGGTGGCACTAGTCACCTCTGAGCCGCATTTCTCAGAACAAGATTACTGGATGGAGCTGCCGTTTTCGGGTCATGATAAAGGCGCAGAGTATGGGAGATAGCTTGTATATTTTGTGTGCCGAATATGCGTGCTCTGTAAGTTAAGTAATAATTAGTTTTCTTCAGGATTTAAGGACTCTTATGCAAGGTACTGCTTTTATTTGTTTCCAAGGTTTCATTTTCCTCCTCAGAAGTGTGGCCCGTAATATCTTGTATCTGAAATTCTAAGCTTGTATGCCTACATGATCTTCCAAAAAAGTGGCTGAACTGCTGCACGGATCAAGGTATTACTTAGCCGCCACTTTACTTTAGGAGAAAAAATATTAAGAAAGTCCACAATGCAGCCGTCAAATGAAAGCCCTGGCTTTTTGGTGGAAGCTGATCTCAACAACCCCCGAAGCCAAAGTGATGGGACTTTTTACAACATAATCTTTTTGTAGGATCCGTACCCCATGCAACATTATCAACGGCTGACGTCAAAAGCGGCAAATTGCCTTCGTCATCAGGGATGTGGATTCGTAAAGCCGCATTTGGCCTTTTTTGCATGGGGAGAAAAAGAAGGAGATAAGAGTGCGGGCTCATGGGATGCAGTCCTTTTATCTAAAATATATTTCTTTTTCCATTTTATTATGGCATGCATAGCTGGAGGCATTATCATGCAAACTCTAGAGAACAAAGGAGATAACAAGGCTAATGTTAATCCAAGAATGTTGTGGGAAAAGTAAGAAGATTTTTTATCTTCATCCTGTCGTCTTGAGGCAGAAGAAAGAATTATTTAAAAAAATAATGGATAATATTCAATAAATCATTGTTTTTTTGCACCTTACTACTTTTAGGTTGGTGTATGTAACACGTCTCCTTCATAGGCGTTTTGCCACACTATTGCATTTACCAGCTATCTAAGCTTACTTTCAAGATCAAATTAGTGGACTAAAAAATTTTATAAACAGTTCAATGATGCAAAATTTAGACGAAGGATGACCAAAACCAAAATTCAATTTTGCACAAAATAAAGAACCGGTCAACAAAATTACATCAAGAAGAAGAAATTTTAACTCTTTGACGGGGAAATAGACACATAATTAAACTTTTGGTGAAACAAGAAGAAAACAGAGAAAAACCGCAGCCTCACATATTGAAAATTATTGAGTTCCGGACTACCAAAAGACATGGGCAGATCAGCAGCGAGGCAAAGATATTCCTGCATACCGGGAAGTGAAATACCATCCAATAATGCAGATTTATGGAATTATAGAAATGGAATCCTATTCCTTGTCAGATGCACACACTGAGCCCCAATAGGACGGCAGAAGGTGTGCATGGCCTGCGGTAATACACTATTCGGCACCCTCTTCGCATCTCAATGGTGCATTTGAACTTGCTAAGGTTTCATATTTATTGTTCCAGCTCATTTGTCAAGCATATTTAATAATTTTTTTGGCAAGTTGATTTCATCCAGTTGAATGTGATAAAACTGGACTTTTGGCAAGCATGTTTCTCTTGGTTTGTTGAGTTTATTTACATGATTTTTTTCCCGTTGTCCCGTCTCCTATTTGTTTGTTGATTTTATGTTGTTCTCTTCACGTGTTGTTATAGGATGAGAGGATCCATTATGAGGACTTTGCAACGTTGCACTGGGGCAATAAGGAGAAAACTAAAGAAAGGCTAAAGGAACAATTTGGTTCAAAACCTATTAGAACCTTTGTGCTCGAACGTTTAATAAGTGAAGACATTATGATGCTGTGTGGCTAAAGAGAATATTAATAAGCATTATAGAGTTCACAGTTGCAGTTTTTTTTTTTTTTTAAAATTTTTTTGACCTAATAAACTATTTAAAAGGTTTTATAATTTTCAAAGTATAGCTTTTCAAGTTTAAACTGAAGAAAATATTCATAATTTCTATTGAGTTGAGAATTACAGCTTTTCAAACTAAGTTTGTTTATTGTTTTTGTTTGGTGATTTCTAAATATATTTGAAAAATAATGGTTTGGATCTCCTAATAGTACCTCTTTAATCTTGGCCTTGCTTTGAATCAAAGTATGTAAAATAAAAATGTCTTGCGAATATGTTATGGAGTAAATTGAAAGGCTCGTTTAGAAAAACTCTAGGAAATGTAATGGAAAAGATAGACCAATCACAAACATGATATCGTTCGAAGCAATTTTTACACCTTCCACAAACCAAAAGGTATGTAGTGAAGAAAATGGTGTACCTTTGGAATGCTGCTAAAGAAATGTTGATATCAATAGCATTGAATCATTATCATTTCCACTAATATCGAAGTGCTTACACTTCCACAATTTTGGAGTACCACTTCCATAACTTATACAGTGCTTGCAATATCTAACTAGCACTGTTTAGGATCATAATTTTTTATTGCTGCTAGACTAATGCACTTGAAGGAGGCAGTGGTGACCCAAAAGACTATTGTCTAGTGCTCCACCAATGCTAAACTGATTGAGTCTTCGGTACTAGATTTTGATTATGATAAGTCATTGTCATATTTCACAAGTGGTCATCGTGACTCTAATATGAATTATTCTCCAACATCTTCTATTAGATGAGGAAGTAAGATATGGAGTTGAATGTATTTGATCATTTCTTGAAGACTTTTTTTTTTCCTCTCTCCTTTTTATTAAGGGCATGTAATGTTAGATTTGGGTTAAGTATATAACTTGTCCTATTTATCTTAATAAGGTATGGTGGTTCATGACGGGCGAGCTGGGGGGGTGAGCTGTAGATGAACGTATTGGGCCAAACGTTAAATGGACTAAGGGTATGGATGATTTAAATGATATGATTGGGAAACTAGGATTGATGGAACCCTCCTTTATGGGTCATGTTTTCACTTGGTCAAACAAAAGCTCATCTCAGAATCTTAGAGCAAGCAAAATTGATAGAGCTTTACTAAACACAGAAGGGATTCTCAAATTTGATAAACTTTCGATTGAGTTTTTACCTCCCTTGTTATCGGATCATTCTCCTTCCTTGGTCAAGCTAGATAACACTCATAAAAGGAAAAAAGCTCATTTCAGATTCTTTAATTTTTGGACAGCTAGTTCCGATTTTATGGAAACTGTTAATCATATTTGGAAGCAAGAGATCAGTGGTACTAAAATGTTCAAAGTTGTGAAGAAGCTAAAGGCATTAAAGTTACCCCTTAGGAAGCTAAATTCTGCTCAATTTGGTGATTTGCATCAGAAAGTAAAGGTGGCGAGAGAACTATTACAGCAAGTTCAACTCAATTTACAACTTGACCCCTTTGATATAGATATGCGTTCTGAGGAAAGACTGAAAATGGAACAATTGATTGCATTGAGTAAACATGAAGAAATCCTTTTAAAACAAAAATCGAGGAATCTTTGGCTAAAAGAGGGGGATAATAATAGTAGAATGTTCTTCTCATCTTTGATGCGTAGAAGAGCTCAAAATAAAATATCTCACCTAGTACTAGAAGATGGAACTACTATTTATGATGATGATGCCTTGCGGAAAGCTATCATTCCATATTATCAAAATGTACTTGGAAGTTCTCGTGCTAATAACCTTTTCACTGGAAGGTACTCTTCCTTATTCCATGAGAATGTGAATGAACTGTTGAATTTACCTGCTTTTGAACGCTCTGATGTGAAGAGAGTTCTTTGGGGTTTTCATGATTTCAAAGCTCCTGGTCCTAATGGATACAATAGTCTATTTTACAAGAAAGCTTGGTCAATTATCGGTCATGACATAGAAGATGCGGTACTAGATTTTTTCTCATCCAAGAAATTACAGAAAGCTATTAATGCTACTTTGCTATGCCTAGTACCTAAAACCCCTAACCCAAGTTGCATGAAGGACTTTCGGCCCATTGCCTGCTGTAATGTGCTATATAAAGTGATCTCAAAACTACTTGCTGAGAGAATAAGTCTTATTCTCCCTGAAGTGATTAGCCAAAACCAAACTGCTTTTATTAGGGGTCGTCAAATCTGTGAAAATATTATGCTTTGTCAAGAATTGCTTTATAACTATCATAAAGGAGATAAAGGAAAGCGTGTTGCCATTAAGATTGATCTTATGAAAGCTTATGACATGGTTAAATGGGATGCTATACTGGGGGTTCTCCAAGCTATTCATACTCCTCAAACTTTACTTGATTTGATTAGCCAATGCATCACTACTACTAGATTCTCTGTGAATTTCAATGGTGAGCATGTAGGTTATTTTGAGGGCACTAATGGGTTAAGGCAGGGAGATCCTTTATCCCTGTATTTGTTTGTGCTTGTCATGGAGATCCTTAATAGGATAATTATTGAGAAAGTTTCCACCTCCACTTTCAAATATCATTGGAGGTGCAAGGAAGAGAAAATCACCCACCTTTGTTTTGCAGATGATTTATTTTTATTTGCACATGGGGATGTTAATTCAGTATTATGTCTCACAGAAGCTTTGGAGGAATTTGCAACACTAACAGGTTTGCAGTATAATCCTAGCAAAAGTCAGATATTTTTCTCAGGGATCACTGAACAAGAAAAACTTTTGATACTAGATCATACCCCCTTCTCTGAAGGAAGACTCCCTATTAGATACCTTGGTGTTCCTCTTATTGCAAGAAGACTCACCTACACGGATTGCAAAGTTTTGACAGAGAAAATCATGGCAAGAATTGATGGATGGGGAATGAAGCATTTAAGTTATGCAGGAAGACTACAATTGGCAAAATCAGTTCTCACTTCTATCTGTACCTTTTGGATGCAAATGTTCCTTCTCCCAAAACAGACCATTTATGAGATTGAAAAGAAGATAAGGCACTTCCTCTGGGCAGGCCACTCAGAAGATCATAAAACTCATAAGGTTGCATGGCAAGTTGTTTGTTCACCAAAAAAAGAAGGAGGTCTTGGACTACTAAACCTTAAAGTATGGAATAAAGTCTTGTTGGGGCGATCTCTCTGGAATCTCATAAATTGCCCTAATTCATCCTTATGGAGTAAGTGGATTCATAGTACTAAATGCAGGGGAAAATCAATTATGGAGCTTGACATCAAAGGAAATATGACATGGAGTTGGAGAGGTCTTCTAAAGTTACGACAAACTTTAACCCCTACGATATCCAAACCTTCTTATTGCTGTAAGGAAACGTACAAGGAATTACGTCAAGTGAGCACTGAGGTTGAATGGTACAACTTGATATGGTCAGGAGGAATCAACAAACATAACTTCATTGGTTGGCTCATATGTAGAGACAAACTACCTACAGCAGTAGTGGTTTCTCGTTGGCTCCCCTCAATTGATTTGTATTGTAATTTCTGTGGCTCTCAATATGAAGATAGATCACACTTATTCTTTCAGTGTATTTGGACTAAACAGGTTTGGAGAACTATTCTAGCTCAACAAGGCATTCGTAAGGTCATCTACGATTGGGAATCTGAATTGCAATGGATGATTAAAGCAACTAAGGGAAAAGATTTAGCCGCAAAGCTTCTCCAACTTTCTTTCTTAGCTTGCCTTTATTGTATATGGTTAGAACGAAATCGTAGACATTTCAGAATAAGTCTATTGATATTCCAATGTTATTAGCTAAAATCAGGAGAGTAGTCCGTGGAAGAGCTTCTTTATTTAGAAACATTAAACTCTCTCAAGCTAATGTTTTGTTGAGTCATAGTTGGAGAATTTCAAATTCTATATTCTCCTAGATGATTTGTAATGCTGGGGTATGCCCCTAAGCTTATGTATTTCTTTATTCTTCGATGAATCAACTCACATATTCATAAAAAAAAAAAGGTATGGTGGTTCATTCCAGCCTTTATTAATACAATACATTATGGTAAAAAAAAGAAAAAAACAGCCACATCTAGTTTTCTGGTCATAAAGAAGTATAGTAGTGCCCTGTCCCAAAAAAGTAAGCAAAAGTTGGGGAGGGAACTCATCATAACGCTGGAATATTGTTGCGAAATATGAGAGAATGGGATGAGAGGATAATAAAACTGATGAGGATTAAGCTTATATATATATAGGCTTAATCTTATGTAAACATACGTGTCAACTAATAACAATGATAATAACATGGCGTGTAATATCTGAGAGAAAAAGACAATCATCAATCAACATCCACATAAACCTTGTAAAATCGGATTATTGTCAATTAATAAATATAAAAATAAATCAATATTAATATCAACATTGCTCTATTTAGTCCCTAAAGTTCCCAATCCAAGTTACACTAAGGATTATCGACCAATAACATGTTGTAATGTTATATATAAAATCATTTCTAAGATGCTTGTTGAAAGGAAAAGCCTCATTGTACCTTTAGTGGTCAGTCATAATCAAACAGCTTTCATTAAAGGGCACCAGATTTTAGAGAATATTATGCTTTGCCATGAACTTTTGCATAACTATCACAAGGGAGACAAAGGTAAATGTGTGGCCATAAAAATTGATCTTATGAAAGCATATAACATGATAAAATGGGATGCAGTATTATGAGTTTTGAAAGCCATTAACACCCCCCATTACTTGGTTGATCTTATAAGTGAGTGTATTACTATAACAACATTTTCAATCAATTTCAATGGAGAACATGCAAGGTACTTTAACGGTACTAATGGATTGAGACAAGGTGATCCTTTATTCCCATATTTATTTGTATTGGTTATGGAGATACTTAACATAATCATTATTTCAAAGACCTTTACAACGGTGTTTAAATTTCATTAGCGCTACAAATCGAAAAAAATCACTCATTTTTATTTTGCTGATGATTTATTTCTCTTCTATGATGGTGATATAAAATCAGTCATATGTTTTATAGAAGCTTTGGAAGAATTTGCTGATCTTACAAGCTTAAAGTATAACCCAAGTAAATGTCAAATTTTCTTTTCAGGGTTATCGGAGCAAGAACAACTTTTTATACTTGATCATACTCCTTTCTCGAAGGGTTCACTCCCTATTAGATATCTTGGAGTTCCCTTTATCACGAAAAGACTAACTTAAGTTGATTGTGAAGGTCTAACAGATACAATATTTGGAAGAATAGAAGGTTGTGGAATGAAACATCTAAGCTATGCAGGAAGATGACAATTGGCAAAATCTGTCCTCATTTCTATTTGCACATTTTGGATGCAAGTCTTCTTATTGCCAAAGCAGATTATTTATGAGAATGAGAAAAAGATAAGGAAATTCTTATGGGCTAGTAATATAGATATGCATTGTTCTCAAAAAGTAGCTTGGCAAACTATTTGTTCACTGAAGAAGGAAGGGGGATTAGGTTTACTAAATCTCAAAATTTGGAATAAAGTCATTTTAGGACTCATGCTTTGAAATCTCATAAATCTCCTAGAAGCCTCATTATGGAGCAAATGGATTCACAATACAAAGTGTAAAAGAACCTCAATAATGTAGTTGGACATAAAAGGTACCATGGCTTGGAGTTGGCGGGGTCTCCTTAAGTTAAGGTCCACACTTACCTTTGTTCTCTTGACTCCTACATATTGTTGTCAAAAGATTTATAATGATTTTCGGCAAGTTGGAGAAACGGTAGATTGATATGATTTAATTTGGATAGGTGGCATTAGCAAAAATAATTTCATTGGATGGCTTGTTTGTAGGGACAAACTTTCTACAGTAACAGAAATTGTACAATGGCTTCCTTCGGTAAACATATATTGTAATTTTTGTTAATCTCATTTAAAAAATAGAAGTCATCTCTTTTTGAATGTGCATGGACAAGGATGATTTGGAAAAGTATTCTTGCTCAGAATAGAATCTGACGTGATATTGGAGGATGGAATGAAGAACTACAATGGATGATCAAAGTAATAAAAGGAAGGAATTTAGCTGCCGAACTTCTCAAGATATCTTTCTTAGCTTGTATTTATTGTATATGGGTTTAACAAAATAGAAGTCGTTTTCAAGGGAAAATAATGGGTATCTCTATTCTCTTAGCAAAAATAAAGAAAATAGTATGAGGGAGAGCTTCTTTGTATAGAAATATAAAATCTTAATGCAATGTTATTTTGAGTGAGATTTAGAGGCTTCCAACTTTCATATTTTTATAGATATGGTAACTTTTGTAATATTGGGATATGCCCTTGTGCTTTTATACTTTAATATCTATTAATACAATTTATCTTTCCACCAAAAAAAAAAAAATCTCCGGAATAAATGTGCATTTAGTTGGTTTTCCAGTTCTTAGACAGGATACGAGCGAAGTGGCCAGGAAGATAAAATGAACCTGGAAGCTTGTGCTTCGTTTTTGGCATATGGAGTCTCAACTCCGTAGCAGAAAACTCCAGAACACTTCTGACATTATATGCCTACAAAATTCTAGAATTAATTGTCGTGGTATGATCATATAAAAAAGTGACATAACGTGTGCATGCACAGTTGTATTATCTACTGGCCAATTCCCTTTTAAAGGAGAAAAAAACATAAGAACGGCCATAGCAATGCAGCAGTCAAATGACAGCTCTTGCTTTTTCATGGAAGCTGATTCAACGGTCGACGCAGCCCAAGCGATCGGTCTTAGTGCAATATAACCATGCCGTAAGAGCGAGATCATCCAAAATCAACAGTTGACGTGGAAAAACTTATATTATTTTCGTCATTTGGACGTTAATTTCCAAGGCAGCATTGTTTTTATTTTCCTTTTTTTTTGACAATAAATAAAAAGGAAGAGAGAGACTGTGTGCACGAGATCAAGTATGTCATCTCCACTTTCATCAACCTGCATCAGCCCAGTTTCCGCTCTATCTCCTACTGTCCTTTTATTTTTTATATGTTTCTTTTGCATGTTGCTATTATACATGTATGACTTCTAGGCATTACTACGCAAACTTTAGATGGATAACGGAGATCATTAGGCATCTTATTTTAAGAAAACAACTCAAAACGTTGAGAATCCGCTCCTAAAATGTCCGATAAACAAGATATGAATGTTCATGCCCTCAAGGTGGAACTAGTATTTACGGTCTTAATGCGCCACCTTAAACCCTCCGGCTCCAACGTTTCCTGAAAATCTTGGTACTTTTTCAAGGACTTATACTCCAACGCTCAATCGTGATGCTTTGAACGAGCCTACGTCGTGAGTTCCTCTACTTAGGCCTCTTGTTTATAAGAAATGACAACCTCGTATCCTTCACCATGCGTTATCTGCTTCCCCAAGCTTCCTCATAACTCTTTCCTCAGAAGCTTCCCCAAGCTTCAGGTATTCTAGGTAAAACTTTCTGTATAATTTTCTTTCTAAACTTTCTACGAATTTATGCGCCAGAGTTTTTCCTTAAATTTATCGCAGTGTTTTACTATATGAGTTTACTTATATTTTTTAGAATCTATTTTGTCTCTTTCTTCTAGCAGATGTCTTTTGTTGCTCTAAAATTGTTTTAGGAAATAAATGTTTGGAGCAAATTAAATTGCTGTCTTTAGGTTACGTTGATTTTCAATCTTTTGTTGTCTTTTCAATTTTTTGGGTCTCTCGAATAGAATTTGTTTAGCAACGTGATGCATAGATTATTGCTACTTTGGTTTTTTGTTTTTTATATTTTTCCTCATTGCTTTGACATAGAAAGAGAATGAAAAATAAAGAGACCCGGGGGGGGGTGGGGGGAGAGAGAAAAAGAGAAGCATATGATACTTCTAGATGAGACTTTGGCCTCTAGACGATAAGCAATTTAATTAGCTAATTGTAACTACTTGCCCAAGTAATGTAATTAGAACTAGTCTACTTTTCGTTGGAAGATGAATTTGCCAGTCTAGGGTTGAGCTTTAAAAATGCAACTTCAATATAATGTAAGTATTGAATTAAGTACACCTAAGTGGGCCGAGCTTAAACATCTTTTAGCTGAATTTTAGCCATATTGATATTTGTCTTGAAGCTATCTCCACGTACAGTAGAACTGGTGAGGAGTTGACGCTTTTCTATGTTGAGATGAATTTTGCCTGTTTTCGTAAGTTCACAAGTTTATTGCTGCCAGTATCACATTTTGTTGAAAACCAAAACTGCTTAGTGTTAAATATTATTTGGGCCTTGCGGGGTTATAATATTCCATTTCAACCTAGTAATATGGATTCATACTAGGCCTACTGAGCACCCTAGCAGCATGGATTGAGAATATTACTTGGACCTGGAAAGGTGCTGAGTGTTAACAACTTGCGCACAATATCGTGGGCCTACTATTTTTTCGTGTTTCAGAATTCTAGGCTCAAGATATGTTGCAGTAAATACGTCTGTAGACCAGTTCGATGATCCTAGGTAACAGCCTATCTAATCGGCATAGTAAGAAAGTAATGAGACAATTGTCCTCAATCAGGCTGGTACTTCCCTTGGAACAAGGCATTGAGAATTTCATTCACCTCTTCCTTGGCCTCATCTTCGCAGTTATCAAATACTTCTGTACCCTTACTGGCAGAAACATCCTTGGTGAAATGTCTTATTAAGCAGATGGAAGGAAGCTTGTTACTGTCCCTGTTCCACTTCTCGTTGGGGTTGCTGTTGCTGGGTTGCAGCAGCAATTTTCTTTCATTATTTTTTGGGTAGAACATGAGAGGTTGACCGAAACCTCTTGGATGTCTGTTCACTTAGGAAGAGAAATGGCATCATCTGATGCTTCAGCAGCCATGATCAGCTTCCTACATGGAAAACGTTCTGCATAGTTTCATGGTTGGCACTTAGAGATAGCAAAGCCCACCAATTCCACTCTCCACAAGCAGTGTGAACACAACTCCTGACGTTAAACTTTAAAGAAAAGCACAACCAGACATTATTTCAAAACTCTCGTCGTAAAAGCAGAAGATATAAAACGCAGATGTTCTTCCTTAAAAAGGTTGTAACGGACCAGCCGGTTCTTACAGTGGGTGACCTCCGGCTAAATATGACAGACACTACTCCTGGAGATATTGGATTATAAACGAACAATTTGGGGCACCTTATTTATGAACCAGGATTACCACGGTGACTGAATTATGCTTTCAAGTCAATCTCAAAGATGAAGTTGAACTCCGAGGAGGATGAGCATGCAATGAAGGAGATTCAGACGACTAACTGTTTAGTGGGTCGCAGGATCATTTATTGCTTTTCGCTTTTAGTTCTTGCTCATTTCTCTTTGTCTCATGCAGCGTTTCTTTTCCATGCACTCAGAACTGAAGAAAAAAGGAAATGCATTACATATAAGAAGGTGGGAGCAGGGTTTTGCAGAGAAAGATAATAAAAATTGCTGGTTGCTTTCAAGTGAGAGGAACAAAGTGAGAGAGAGCTAGGCAGCACTAACAAGCATGTTTCTAAGCAGCATTATCTTAAAGTTACTCACTGGTAACTCAACAAGTGCATGTCTTTTCTTCTTATAATTTATATTTTCAGGTGAATTGGTCGCAAATTAAGGAGCTGACGTCGAGGTCCTGTTGTTGGACGTTAAATACAGTGAAGTGTATGGATGCTTTAAGGTTCTGTGTTTATTTTGCAAGCTGAACCAGATTGGGAGATGCAACATTTCTTGCTTTTGAAAGAAATTTATTGTGAATGAGGAAGTCCAATTCATGTCGTCATGGAGCTCACCAAGGTTCTTCTTTCATAGGGAGTAGATAAAATAGCCTAGATACAAATATATTCCCCGGTGTATGTTCTCAACAACCTCGATGATTGAAACATGGTTGATGATAGCGACAGATTCCATTTAAGCATTGCACTTGAGATTTTGCTTGAAGGGCCAGGAGTTCTGTCTTCATTCAATCCTAAACCTTACGTGGATATTCCTTAATGAAGACATATAATCAAAGTCCACTAAACAGAATTTACTTGCATATGTAGATCCTCATCAAAATAGAAGCAACTTAAGAACAATACATGTCCATGTTAGAGACCTTAAAAGGAAGTTTGTGTACACAACAATGGTCAGTGAGGATCCAACTATCTGTTACACCCAACGGCCTTCCATCAACCAAATCCACAAATGTCCGAAAAGGTCGGTTACTTTCCGTTAACAAGGCCGGTAATTGGGCACATGGAAGATGTTTTTGGCCCGTCAAACCCAGAAGCAGAAAAGCTTCTCTGGTATCCCACTGATTTTTGTGCACTTTCATTGATATTCCATCTCACAGCACTTTGCTTGTAAATTTTCTCAAATTGGAATAAACTTTCTTCTTGCATTAGTTCATAAATTTGGTCTTTTTCATTTTCTAACAACTTTGCTAGTTTTTGAAATTGTTATGGTTGTATGATATATAATGGACTATTTCATCAAAGAATTAAAAATTACTTAATAGATGGCTAATTGAACTATTTTATGCTAAAAATATTAAAAATATAAAATACATGAAAATTCATTAAAAAGGTCTGGAAACTAAATATCATGAAATTGTGAAAAATAATACTCTTATTACACACAAATGCTCAAGAATATTGGAAGCTGTTGATGGATAAGATAGCAAATATAATGGAAGCTGCCGTTGCATAAGTCAATGGACGTAGGGGTTGGTATCCGCAATTGAATGAGATCGAATATAAAATGTTGTTGAAGTGGGATTGTGGGAATGGAATTGTTTTGAAAAGACTGAATTCTGTTTTAAAAAGCTCAATTCTATCTAAGTTAACTAGAGATAAGAAGATCATCACATAATTTTAAGAATGCCACTCACTTTAAGCATAAAGAAATAATTCATATAAATACATTTATTTACAGTGAAGTTATATTGCACTTAAACTCAAGCTTTGATAATATTAAATTTTCTTTTTAAAATTAGCCTATACATGTACTTCAATTTAAAGAAGTATTTTTTTTTTTTAAACAAGAGTTATGTAATGTGGATTATTGGCTTTATCATGGGGATAATATATCATCTTTCGTAAATGAGGGATGCCACCTATTAAATGAGGGTTTTGATAATATGTTAGAAAATTTATTTCTAATTATAAATTAAGTCAAGAGTAAGAGATGTTTTTTCTAAAAGAAAATTCTCAAACAAGATTTCAATATTGCTAGTCTTGTTTCATACTATTTTTAATAAAAAACAAATTTACAGTCGAAGTTAATCAACCCACTTACCAGCATGCATAACTGGTGAGCTGGGAAGTGATTTCCGACACTAACGCGTAGGTAGAATCACTGGAAGTGATCCCAAGTGCGCAATATGGGAATCAAAGCACTCTGCAGTTCGATGCCACATTCCTTTTGATGCCATTTTATCTTCTTATTCCAACAGCTATATTGTAATATTCTAATTCCCGAAGAACATGTGCTACTGTTTTGTTGCATTTGAATTAGGGACTATATTTTTACTTCTGGTGGGGTGCTGTCGCAAGTGAAGTCTTTACTGTTGCTATTTTGAAGAATCTTTTTGTCTTGGGGCTGTTTCGAATGTACTTATGTATCTATTCATGACCATTACAAGCAGGTTTAATGTCTTAGGCATCCCAATGTGGTGATGCTCCTACTCACATTGGACCTAGTGCCCACGTGGTCGGCCAATAGTGAGACAAGAAATATTGAATAGTGATGCAGTCGAGGTTTCCGGGAAATATAAATAACCTCTGCTTTTGTGTTATTTTTGTATTGTTTTTGGTTTATACGTTTTTTCATGTTTGAGCCTGTATAATCTTTGACGGAATCAGAATCGAACAAGCTAGGGATTCGCCTCTTTCTTTCTTTCGTTAGAGTAAGAGCGCTAAAGCACCTTGACTGCCCGCGAAAGCCGTAGCCCTTTAATTGCTTGGGAGATCTGGCCTTATTTAGTGAAAGCCTTTTCTTGCTTAATGCTTTCTTATATCTAGTCATAATATGTCATTTAGATGAATTTCTTAATTATTTTTGTCTGTAAACATCGTTTCCCATTGGAGAAATTTCTTATTTCCATATGCGTAATTAGTAATTTTATCTATCACCATGCAAGTGACTCAATTGGCAACTTCAGGCCAAAAAGTCTCATGTTTAACATCCAACTCTCCCACATTCTGATTTATCTAAGAAAAAAATAACTTTATCTTTTTTTTATTATTATCAAAAGTATTGTTCTTCATAATATTTTTACCTTATTAGGAAGAAGATAAGTACCTTCATTCCCACGTGACCATAGACTTCTTCAAAGAGGATAATGTCGTACGTGTGAGTTACAGAAGGAGAAGGATAAAAAGAAAAGAAAAAAGACACTTCTCTTTGTTGTGAGAAAGTGAGGAATTAGTTGTCTTGGGGTTCAGGATTTCGAATGTTTCTTGTTGTCTCTGTGTGCTTTTCGCTTAAAGAGTTTCATACTGACACTCCACCTATGCATGTTTCGTCTTTTGTTCTGGGTTAGGTAACTCTTGCTTTTATAGGATAATTAATGATAGTGAGGAATTAGTTTTCTTGTATTTCGGAATTTCGAATATTTCTTATTGTCTTTATCTGCTTTTTGAATTTCACACTAACACTCCACCTATGCACTTTTCGTCTTTTGTGCCGGGCTAGGTAACTCTTCCTTTTTTATGATAATTAATCAACTCTTCATTTATTTATTTATTTTTTTCTGCACTTGTTTGTTCTTTAGAGTCTCTTAGCATCTGGGAAGGCTTGCTACACCAATTTTCTTTTAGCCAATTCATTACAGCATAGAAGGATGCCCTTTCTGCATCAGGTTTCGTGAGTTCAATGTATCGTTCCTATACCTGCTTATTACAGGAAGCTACTTTTCTGCGGCAGAAGAACTTCTAGCCCTTGAAGACCAAGGAAATAAACTCCGAAGAAGTTTGTATTTTGTTTCTATATGACACTACTTGTAACAAGTTGATGTACGGAAACTGAAATGCAAGGCAATTGCAAAATCTTTGAATGCGGAGATTCTTACTAAGGCTTTCTCTCGAGCCCTTAAACGATAGGACGAAACGAAAAGGCAAAACAGGTATGGATGTGCTCCATCCTAGTCCAAGTTGCTGTACGATTTTACACTTTTTCCTGGCAACGAATTTGAAAACAAAAGCTACCATGTGAGAGCGATAGTGGCTACATGTGCTCGATTAATTCAAAAGAGTTAAGAGGTGGTGCTCGTAAGCTAACATGTGAGCTTGACAGTGGCTAAATGCGTTTAGTTGAGGTCAAAAAGCTAAAGGCGGTACGGGTAATTTTCTAAAGATTGCTTTTCAGAGACCCACATGTGCTTAGTTGAGGTCAAAAAGTTAAAGGCGGTACTGGTAATGTTTTCTAAGGGTTGCTTTTGATAGATCGTATGCAAAAAGTACGGGACTCATCTCACTTTACAAGAGGTTGATGTACTTGGTAACGCGTTTTCTATTTGTTAAGAAGAAACAGTGCGTCCAAAGAACGAGTAAGAAATGAAGAAAGAAAAAGTAGAAGACCTAATCGCTTTTGGAATAGCTTCAGGGTCACATGAATGATGTAAAATTGAAGGTAAGTAAGCTATACATGTTTCTATACAGGTGTGGTGAGAACATTCGTGGTTGCAAACGCCGCAGATAGTTGTGAGTTGTTAAATACACAACCCTAAGCTATATTTAGATTAAGATGGTATACAGATACACAGAACCTTCCCTTTTTTTCTTTTTTTGGGTGAAATGTCATATGTTATGTATTACTAAATAAAATACAAAATTTTTATTGCAATATTATGATTTAAACTCAAAAACTACATTTGAAAATTTTTAAAACTTTCCAAAAATTTACTATAATTTAGAAGTTATATTCCCATAATTGATGAAAAAAAAATTTCACGTTCTTATTACTTTTGTAACAATAGTCAAGCTATCTAGGATTTTACCATTAAATCTTCTTTTATTCATTTTATTCTAAATGTGATATAATGTAGTTTTGAAAGATATATTTAATAAGGTTACTATAAGCACTTTTACTTTTAATAGTCTTGATCATCCAACATGCTTCCTTTTTACGTTGTTCAATTTCTAGAAATAGTCTACTTATACCTAGTAAAACCCTCTAAATGTAATTTGTATACCTATAATTAAAATAGAAATGCCCTTGTAATTCTTCTTGTTGTTGGCAAAAGTTGCACTGTTCATAAATTGAATTGTTTTATTTAACTATTTGATCTATTGTAATTTGTTTGTCTTTCAAAATGATCTAGTAAATAAAATTTTGTAAGTTGGTTACACAAAATGTACTTTTTTCTTTTCTCAAGGTTTAGTTTCTGGTTTCCGGATCAGTTTCCGATGCAGAAAGTGAAATGCAAGGCAGATGCAATATCTTTGAAAGCGGAGATTCTTACTGAGGCTTTCTTCAGTGCCCTTACGCACTTAAACAAGAGGACAATACGAAAAGACAACTTGAACTCTGGAAATGCCACCCCGCGTTGCTGTAAGATCATAATTTTTTTCCCCTGGCAACGAATTTGACAAATAAAGCCATCATGTGAGCCTGACAGTGAATACATGCGTTTGGTTAAGGATTGCTTTTCAGTGCCTACATGTGTTTAGATAAGGAAAAAAGGTTCAAGCTGGTACCTGTAAGGAAGGAAAAGAATAACGACATTGTCGCACTTTCTTGGAGTGACTTTATTGTACCTTTTCTCTCTGCCGAGTCTGTACAAGCCAAGAATAGGTGAAGTTAATCGTACGTAAAGATACGCATGTTTCTATCAAGGATGAGTAGGAACCTGCGTGCTTGCAATTATTAAATGTGTTGCAAGTGCGCACCCTATATTCTATTATTTAATTTGGGATTGTTTGGAAATAGAATGACGAACGACTTCACTCTTACACCTAGTGAGCGGGACTTTGAACCTCGCCTATAAAAGAGCAGCTCTCGTCTTTTGGTAGAACAGCAAAACTGCTTTTTATCGATAAAATAGCCAAAGGTCTTTGCAGCTACTTTCCCGTGATCTATTAGGGAAAAACAAACTTGCTTCTCCATAGCAGGTGAAGTACCCTTTTTCTTTCTTTTTCTTGAGATTATATCATTTTGGTTCTCAATATCACTAAGCTTTCTATGTTTTGACGTAAACTTATTAAGACTTTGGATTCTTCTGCTGTGGGATCTCTGCAATGGGATTGCTTCTATCTAGACCTGTCCCTTTCTCTTACAGCTTAAAGTTATTTATGTTTGCTACGCCAGTAAATTTTGTCTATGACATAGTGCGTTGTGTGATCAAGCCAAAAAGTTATTTTAGTTTCGGTACTTTTTCTCCTATAGGAATTTATATTTAGCTAAAGTTAAAATAATTCTTAATATGCTGATAGGTTTCAAATTAAAGTACTGAGATCTAAATGAGCATATTGTATGACATTTGATGTGCTATATAATAGACACTACAAATAAGAATACATTCACAGATGAATAGTCATTTTCTTAAAAATATATAATTGTTGGTTTCTTTATCATCTTCGGAAATAGAGGCTAGTTTTCATGGAAGACCAATGAGTGGCGACATATGTTTTCCATGGTTCTATTATCTTGCACTTTTTAGTAGGCAACTTAAAATTAGTTTTTAACATAAGAGCGAAAAGAACTGCAGAATTTCTTTATGTACACTATACACCATATAATCGTATATTCTTTCCATTTTTTTACACATGAACTAAATAAAACTAGAGTACCATGCATCCTTTAAGTGGTTAACAAAGACATTCATTAAGTGTTTTGTCCAATATTATTCATTCTTATTGTAGTACATGAAAGTTATTTAGGTATTGTCTAGTAACTTTAGTTCTTACTTGATCACAGTATTTCAATTTTTTTACACAGTAGGAAAGCAAAATGAATGGAAATAGTTCCGGTTCTATCGACATCGAAAAGCAACTTTGTTCAACAACATCATCTTCCTCGGCAGGTATTTGTAGAATTCTTAAAGAAATACGTCATATCAAGGAAAAGGCCTATACGGCTAGAGTTGTCTATATTGGTCCACTTCATCATGATAAAGAAAACCCAGAACTATTGATCTACTTAATATGATGATAAGTTTCAAATTAAAGTACTGAGATTTAAATGAGCACATAATATGACATTTGATATACTATAAACTGGGTAGATATATAATAAACACTACTCTAAAAATAAGAATACATTCGCAGCTAAATATTTTTTTAAATATATAATTGTTGATTTCTTTTTCATCTTGGTCAAGCCAGAGTAGTTTTCTTAAAAGACCAATGAGTGCAGAAAAGGAACAGAGAACAAGAGATTCTGCAAGAATGTGCGATTTTAACTCTTTTTCTACGTTGATTTACATTGTCAAGGTTTGACCTTGTCTTTAAATATTGATTCTTAGTTGTTATCCGCATATCTTTTCCATGGTTCTATTATTTTGTACTTTTTAGTAGGCAACTTAAAATTTAATTTTTTAAAATAAGAGCGAAAAGAATTGTAGAAATACTATGTAAACTGTACACCACAAAATTGTATATTCTTTCATTTTCTTTGCAAATGAACTAAATAAAACTAAAATACCATGCATCCTTTAAGCGGTTAAAAAAGACATTCTGTTAATAGACAGCTGCCTCACCTAATACATTACCATAATAGTGCCTGTGATTAGGCACAATATCATTGTAATTATTGTAAATATTTGGTTTACCTTTCCTAGGCTAGGCTATGTCTCTATAAATGTATAGCAATCATTGTAAAGTACAACACAGCAATAGAGAAATCCTTCATGCTCCCTCGCAGTTTCTTAGTTTCTTACATGGTATCAGAGCCATACGATCCTAGCTTCCGCTCTTTTTCTCTCTTCCGGCGAGTTGTGAGCCTCTTGCTGTTTTTTTTTTCATCCATTGCTTTCTCCTCCCGTCAGTTCTTGTTAATTTTTCACCTTCTGTTTCGTCCTTTCTCCCTCCCTTTGGTCCTTTCTTTTTCTTTCCTGTTACTTTTTCCACCCGTAGACAAAGGTATTCTCTCTCTCCCTTTGGTCCTTTCTTTCTCTTTCCTGTCACTTTTTGCACCCGTAGACTAAGGTATTTTCTCTCTCTTTGTCCTTTCTCTGCATCCTTCACAATTCCTTTTTCTCTTTCCTCCTTTTTCCCAACTCACCGTAGCCTAAAGAGTTTTCTCTCTTTCCTCTTCCTTTTTCCTTTCACATAAGTCACGCCATTTTCTCATCTTTTTCAACTTTGTCTTTTTCCTCCTTTCTCTACACGCAACCCTAGCCGCCTTTTTCTTTCCTCATTTGTTTTCCTTTTCTTTTCACGTTAACCCTAGCCGCCTTCTCCCTTGTTTTTTATTTTCCATCTTTTCATGTTAACCCTAGCCGCCTTCTCCTTTGTTTTTTTATTTTCCGTCAACCCTAGCCACTTTTGCTATTCCTTTCTTTATTTACCAAATTACCCTTATCCTTAATTCCCTCCTCTCAAACCCTAGCCGTCTTTGTTCACCTTCCTCATGGCCACTACCAACAGCTCCACTATCTCTCCTCTCCACGACCCATACCATCTCACTGCTGCCGATCTTCAACCGGCATGCATCGTGTCCCAGAAGCTCACCGGCGAGGCCAACTGGCATGTTTGGAGCGAGCAAATCCGAACAGTGTTCCTTGCTCGGAATAAGATGGGTTTTCTGACTGGTAAGCTCCCACGCCCCACTGGCGATGGTGACGCTGCTGCCCGTTGGGACCAGTGTCATGCAGCTGTGAAGACTTGGTTAACCCACTCTGTCGATTCCTCACTCGAGACTATGGTCTCCACTGCTCCCAGTGTCGTCGATGTCTGGCAATTGCTTCGTGATAGCTTCGATCGGATTAGCGGGACCCAGAAATTTTCCCTCAAACAGGCCATCGGCACTCTCCGCTTGTCTCCTGGTGCCTCCAGCGCTGAGCTCACATCCTTCTACCTCCGTCTGAAGGAGCTTTGGGGTGCTTTAGATGCCCAACAACCTCCTTTTCATTGTTGTTGTGGCGGCACTTGTGACACTAGTAAGCAATTTCGCCACCGTGAGGCAGAGGATCGATCCCTGCAACTTCTTTTGGCCCTGCCGGATGAATTCTCTACCTTTCGCTCCAACGTCATGTCACGTGATGAGCTCCCAAGCGTGGAGAAGCTTTACTCGCTGGCGAAGCAAGACTTGCTCCAGCGCGCTGCTACCGACGGTCGTTCCTCTCTTGGCAGTGATGCCAGTGCGTTTCAGACGCAACGTTCTAGTCGCACCCCAGTCGGGTCAGGTGCATCTCTGGCCCAAACGGGTTGGACCCATGATTCGCAATCTGGGGCCTTATCCTTAAGCGGGCCCAACGGGCCTATCCTGCCTCATGCCTAGCAGGCACCTCCCACATCTAGGCCCATTTGTAGTCATTGCAAGCAGCCTGGACACCTGCGTGAGTCCTGCTACCAATTAGTGGGCTACCCAACTAGTAGCAGGCCCAAGCAGCGTGGTAATAATAGACGCAAGCCCATTGGCCAAGGGCCTTTCGCTCATAATGTTGCCGCATCTGATTCTCTGCCTTCCCTTGGCTCTGGCCCAACTCATCCCCCAGCTATGGACTTCACTGGGGGATCTTCTTTTCAGGGCTCTTCAGGCTATCCACCTACACCCAGTCCAGGTCTCTTGGGCCATCATCCACCTAGCCCAGGTAGCGTATATGGTGGATCCACTGGGCTTACCCTCACTACCGATCAACAGCACAAGCTCTTGACTTTCATAAACCAAATGGGTTCCTTGGACCCATTCTCAGGTACGGTTTCTTCCCTTTCTCCCATTTCCTCCTTATGGATAATCGATTCAGGGGCTAGTGACCATATCACTTGTAATTTATCTCTTCTTGATTCATTTTCCCCATGCGTTGCACCCCTTCATATTACATTGCCTGATTGCTCACTTAGTCCTGTCACCCACATTGGTCGCTGCCAACCTTATCCATAATTGCATCTCACCAATATTTTATATGCCCCCCGTTTTAAACACAATTTGTTATCTATTCAAAAATTAACCCGTGATAACAATTGTGTAGCCATTTTTTTCGATGCTTTTTGTGTATTTCAGGACCGTACGACTGGGGATCTGATTGGGCTCGGCAAGGCTGATCGAGGACTCTACTTTCTATGTTCTGCTTTTCCAAAAAATTTTAGTTCTGTTTTCTCTGAATATTTAAATTCCCTAAAGTCCACTGTTTGTATTTCTGAACAACAATCTCTTTGTACTCCCATTTTTATTAATAATATTAGTTATGATCTTTTGCATCAACGTCTTGGTCATTCTTCCTTAAAACAATTTTCTTCTTCTGGTGTTTCTATTTCTTGTCCTTCTTCTTTTTCCTGCCCTATTTGCCCTTTAGCTAAACAAACCCGCCAACCTTTTCCCATTAGTCACACTCTGACTCACTCCATATTTGAGCTTGTCCACATGGATGTTTGGGGTCCTCATCGAACTCCCACCCATGATGGTGCACGCTATTTTCTTACTATTGTGGATGACTTTTCCCGTGCCACTTGGACTTTCCTCCTTCAATTTAAAAGCCAAGTATTTTCCAAAATCTAATATTTCATCTCCCTGGTTCATACCTAATTCAATACCACTGTCCGTCGCATTCGTTCTGACAATGGCTCTGAATTTTTTTCTTCTGAGTGTCGTTCCTTCCTTTCCATGAAGGGCATTTCCCATGAGACCTCATGCGTTCACACTCCTCAACAAAATGGAGTTGTTGAACGCAAACATCGGCACTTATTAGACGTGGCCCGTGCTTTAATGTTTCAAGCCCACATCCCCCCGCCATTCTGGGGGGAATGCCTTCTCACTGCCACCTACCTTGTCAATCGCCTTCCCTCTTCCTCTCTTCATGGTCTCAGTCCCTTTGAAAAATTATTTGGTAAACCTCCTATCCTTGAACATCTTCGTGTTTTTGGTTGCCGTTGTTACGCCACCACCTTAGGCCTTCGAGATAAGTTTAGTCCTCGTGCCCTTCCATGCATTTTTATGGGTTATCCTCCTTCTCAAAAGGGTTATCGTGTCTATGACCCTCAATCCCACAAATTTTTCGTTAGTCGTGATGTTGTTTTTCAAGAAACTGTTTTTCCTTTTTCTTCCTCTTTTACTTCTTCTTCTCCTTCTTCTTCTTCTTTGGACAGCCTGGCCCTCTCGTCACCTCCAGTTGTGCTGGATCCTGACACGTACACTTCCTCATCATTGCCTGTGGATCTTCCTGACCCAACTCCTTCAGGTACGATTCCCATTGCCCCGCCTCTCCCTGTTAACCTTTCATTAGACACCCCTGCTCTTGCATCGCCACCATCCCCGACCCCACCATCCCCCACCCCACCTCCCCAACCTACTGACACTACTACTGCTCCTTCTACTGCGCCTCCCGATCCTTCACTGCGTCGATCTGGCCGTCCCACTCACCCTCCTATCTGGACCTCCGACTACATATGTCCTACCTTACCTTCCTCTTCCCAAACCTCCCTTTATCTGATATCTAACTATGTCTCCCTCCACCACTGCAACCCCCCTTACCAGCACTTCATAGCCTCCATTTCCGCCATCACCGAACCTACCACATACCATGAGGCCACCCAAGACCCCAATTGGATTTCAGCCATGGATGCTGAACTTACTGCCCTTCAGGCTAATCACACTTGGGATATTGTTCCTCTGCCCCCTGGTCGTCGTCCTATTGGATGTAAATGGGTTTATAAGGTGAAGTATCGTGCTGATGGCTCCATTGAACGTTACAAAGCCTGTTTGGTTGCCAAGGGCTATAATCAACGTGAGGGCATTGACTACCAGGATACTTTCTCTCCTACAGCCAAGCATGTCACTGTTCGGCTCATCATTACCATTGCTGCCGTCCATCATTGGCCCCTTTATCAGATGGATGTCCAGAATGCCTTTCTTCATGGTGATCTTTCGGAGGAGGTCTATATGGAGCTTCCCCCCGGATTTCGCAATCAGGGGGAGCATCTTGTCTGTCGATTGCGGAAATCCCTTTATGGGTTAAAGCAAGCTTCTCGGCAATGGAATGCCAAGTTCACTGGTGCCCTGATTGCACACGGTTTCAGCCAGTCTTACCATGATTACTCCTTGTTCACCAAGAGGAAAGGTAGCTCTTTTGTGGCTTTACTCATTTACGTTGACGATATCTTGATTACAGGAAACAGTCAAGCAGCCATTTCAGACCTTAAAAAATATTTGCATGGTGCATTCTTCATGAAGGATCTTGGTCCTTCAAAGTTTTTCTTAGGGCTTGAAATCGCTCGATCTCCAGATGGTATTTCGTTAAGTCAGCGAAAGTATACATTGGAACTTATTTCTGAAGCAGGCTTAGCTGGTTCGAAGCCATCAATGATTCTCATGGAGCAGAACAAAAAATTCACAAGCCTTGAGTATGATGCTGGATCAAAAGAACAAATGAATGATCCTCCTCTTGACGATCCTTCAGTCTATCAACACCTAGTTGGACGACTAATTTATCTTACACTCACCAGGCCTGACATCACATTTCCGGTCCAACTTCTTAGCCAGTTCATGCATGATCCAAAACAATCTCACATGGAAGCTGCTCTGAAAGTAATCAGATATCTTAAAAGCTGCCCAGGCCTTGGTCTCATGTTCCCATCATCTTCGCCATTTGAGTTGCGAGCATATTGCGACTCTGATTACAGCACATGTCCCATGACAAGAAGATCCACCACAGGCTTTTGTATAATGTTAGGCAACTCTCTGATTTCATGGCGCTCCAAAAAGCAACCCACTGTGTCTTTATCGTCAGCTGAAGCAGAATACCGAGCTATGCAACTTACCACTTGTGAAATAGTATGGATCATTGGATTACTTAAAGATTTTGGTTTTTACATGAAGCGTCCAGCATTACTCCATTGTGACAATGAAGCCGCAGAGAAGATTGCAGCAAACCCTATATTTCATGAGCGCACAAAGCACATTGAAGTTGAATGTCATTATGTCAGAGAAAAGCTTCAACAAGGAATCATTACGACACGACATGTACCAACCAAGGAACAACCTGCTGACCTACTCACTAAGGCACTCAACAGTAAACAACATTGGCATCTTCTCTCCAAGCTCGGAGTATTTGATTTATTCAAATCTCCAGCTTGAGGGGGAGTGTTAATAGACAGCTGCCTCACCTAATACATTACCATATTAGTGCCTGTGATTAGGCACAATATCATTGTAATTATTGTAAATATTTGGTTTACCTTTCCTAGGCTAGGCTATGTCTCTATAAATGTATAGCAATCATTGTAAAGTACAACACAGCAATAGAGAAATCCTTCATGCTCCCTTGCAGTTTCTTAGTTTCTTACACATTCATGTAGGGAAGTGATCAAATTGTATATTCTTCGAATATATTTGTTTTCTAAATTTTTCATTCCTATTGTAGTAAATGAAAGTTATTTAGATAGCCTCTCTAGTAATTTCAGTTCTTACTTGATCCTAGTATTTGAATTTTTTGACACAGTAAAAATAAATGGAAGTAGTCACGATTCAGTCGGCAAAGAAAACCAACCTCGTTCAACGACATCATCTTCGTCGGCAGGTATCTCTAGAGTTCCTGAAGAACTACGTCGTATCAACGAAAAGGCCTATACACCTAGAGTTGTTTCTATTGGTCCACTTCATCATGAAATGAAGGATAAAAAACCCATGGAAGATCATAAAAAAGGGTACCTACGTGATCTTACTGAAATTACCGACCGGAGCGAGGATGACTATAGGGCAGTTGTAAGCAAATGGGCAGAACAACTTTCTGATTTTTATGCTCAATTCGTCGGGGATAACAGGGACAAGTTGAAAGTCACGGCTCGACAGGGTCAACAGGACCAATTGGTCGAAATCATTCTACGGGATGCTGTCTTCATTATTCTTTTCTTACTCAGGTTCAAGTTTCCCGTTCCACGAAAGAAAGAAGACCCCATATTGGGAAACACACAGATGTTAATGGACATATCTCGCGACATGCTAATGTTTGAAAATCAACTTCCTTTCTTCATTCTTAATGATCTTGTTAACGAATTCGTGAGAAACAACCAATCCGTAAGAGAAAGAATTGGTCGTGCGCGGGTCGACATGGTTGAGCTGTTGCGTTACTTCTTCAAAATGCAAATGCAGTTGGAGTTTGAGGAAAGCAGCTTGGAAAAAATCCGTTCTACTGACATTAAACACTTTCTTGACATCTTAAGGTGCTTCCATCTACCTCCAAACGAGGATTCAGAAGTGGAACTTGAAACAATAACCACGACCAACATAACAAAGTTACACCAGGCTGGAGTCAGATTTAAAGTTGGGCGGACAAAGGGCTTATTTGATCCAAAATTTGGGAAAGGGATCCTAGAAATTCCAAAACTTATTATAGGTGAGGAAACAGAAATTTCAATTAGTAATTTGCTTGCCTTTGAACAATGTTTTCATAAAGATCAGCGCATAAAGGATTATGTTCTCCTCATGAATCGCCTTATTACTACAGAGAAGGATGTGGAACTAATGGTCGACAATGGAATTTTTGAGAATATGCTTAGCAATAACGAGGAAGGGTTGCTTTTTATTAACAGACTTGGAAAAGGACTTGTGCTGGACTTCCACAACTTCTGTTATGGCACTCTTTGTGAAAAGCTGAATACTTACAGCAGAAGAAGCCAGAACATATGGATGGCGAACTTGAGACAAAATTATTTCAGCACGCCATGGTCCATAATTTTATTTATTGCCGCAGGTGCAGTGATTATATTCGCTATGGTGCAAACGGTGTTTTCTGTGCTCTCCTATACCAAAGGACTGCAGCATTGAAATGTCACCATTTTACTATTCCACTATAGTTTCAGCCAGAACATATGGATGGCGAACTTGAGACAAAATTATTTCAGCACGACATGGTCCATAATTTCATTTATTGCCGCAGGTGCAGTGATTATATTCGCTGTGGTGCAAACGGTGTTTTCTGTGCTCTCCTATACCAAAGGACTGCAGCATTGAAATGTCACCATTTTACTATTCCACTATAGTTTCTGATTTTAGTGATGTTGTACTTCTGGTTGTGCTTATTTCTGTTGACTTCAAAAATTGTTTGTATTCTTCAGCTTCAATGTTTGTACTGAGTCTCATCTAGTTAAATAATCCAATTCGTGTGATTGATATACTCTAGTTAAATTGTATTAAATTTCCATTTTCATTCTTCATAGCTTTTTACCTTACTTATAAGTTATTTAGACTGGCAATGATTCACACAAATAAACAATACAAATTATGTCATTAAGAAAGTAAAATCGGTCTTCAATGCTCCAACGAAAAGATTCTAAACTAGGTAGCAGTTGGGAAAACTAAAAATAAAAGTTGAATGACCGGGTTTTTAGGAGTTCAACTGCTAGTTACTGTTAAGCTTTCTAGATAGTCCATTTTGAATGGAGTTTCTGTTTTCATTTCCTTTATCAATTGTAAATACATAAATGTGATTAAAAAGAATTGTTGTATAACATTTTCAATGTAATAGTTTGTTTTTTTCATTTTCTAAAATTGAATAAAATATTATGTTAATTTTTACTTATTTGTTATGATAAAATTGAATTTATTTTTGTCTAAATATAAGTTTGCATTAATAAAATATAGTATACAAAAGCATAGGGCATACCATAATATTACAAAATTACAAAAACTACGAAAAAAATAAAGGTTAGAAGTCTCCAAATTTTACTCAAAATGACATTTTCATGTGAGGATTTTATATTTTAAAACAAAGAAGCTCTCCCTCGATTAGTTTTCATTACTTTAGTCAACAAGATGGGAATGTCAACTATTTTATTCTGAAATCATTTTCCATTCCGCTCTTTCCATATATAATAAATACAAGCTAAAAAAAAAATTTTAAGAAGCTTTGTAGTCAAATCCTTTCTTTTAGTTGCTCTAATAATCTATTGTAGTTCTTTATTCTATCCTCCAATATGACGTGGAATTTTATTCTGACTAAGGATAACCTTCCAAACCATCATTGTCCATGAACATTCAAAAAAGAGATGGTTCCTGTTTTCAACATGGGATAGGAATAAGGAAGCCATCGTACCATTCTTTCTACTATAGAGAGTCGATCTTGGCAAACTAGCCATTCAATGAAATTATGTTTGTAAAATGCCCTCAATCCAAATTAAATAATACCAATCTATTTTTTTATTAACTGGTTAAAGATCCTGATAAATTTCTTTGAAGTAATAGACAAACTTATATAGAACCAAGAGAAGCGTGGGCTTTAATTTGAGAAGACCTCTTCAAATCTATGTCATGGTACCTTTGATAGCAAGTTGCATTATTGAAGTTCTTTTACATTTTGTACTATGTATCCACTTACTTCATAATGAAGCATCTGGAAGATTGATGAGTATCTAAAGTATTCGTCCCAAAAAGACTTTATTCCAAAGTTTAAGATTCAGTAACCCTAATCCCTCTTATGTCATGCTACCTTTGATAACAAGTTGCATTTATTGAAGTTCTTTTATATTGTTTACTATGTATCCACTTACTCCATAATGAAACATCTAGAAGATTAATGAGTATCTAAAGTATACATCCCAAAAAGACTTTATTCGAAAGTTTAAGATTCGGTAACCCTAATCCCTCTTCTTACTTTGGTGAGCAAACTATTTGTCAAACAACTTTGTGAGAGTGTTGTGTATATATAGTTCTTGTCCAGAGAACATACTTGACCTCTACATAGATATAGAATGCTAAAGATAAGTAAAGAAAAGTAAAGAAAAGTAATGTTGACCGAAACTTGAAGATTTTTTAATCATTTATGAGAACCATTCTTGACCAACAATGTGTCCTATAACAATGATTCACACATATGTAGATGAAACATTTGAACGCCCTAGGCACCCCATTCTATAGTTTTGAAGTTAGTTAGAAATTCTTATCCTCTTGGAAAACAAAACCAGAAAAAGTATTCACAAAAACAGTGCTTTTTACTACTTCATTAAGCATTTCTTGTTCTTATTGTCAATGATGTATATTTGATTGGATGTGCGAATCCTAAAGTTTTTTATTTTTATGTATATTTTATTTTTTGTTTCGACGGAGCAGTAATTTTTCATTGTTTTGGGGATTTACAATCTTTTGCTCCGCCTTCTCACATTGGTTACACACTTCTCTCTTATGGCTCGTAAAAATCACAATCAGAATTGGTTAAAGAAGGACGGTAGGTATGCTAATATCAGTATTGGCCATCCTGGAGTCACGGATTCAGAAAACAACATTGATGAAACCAAAACTTTAGATTAAAACTGAAATCAAAGAGAGTTATTCTTGACCAACTTGGAAACCACGTTTGTGGCCAGACCAGAGGTGACCAAGCAAGATGCTACTCAAAAGCATGATCTCAATTCTTTTTTTTTTTTTTTTTTTTTTTTTTTTGTGAAAGGTCAAGTATTATCTATTACTAAAGAAAATATGAAATTATTCAATTATAACATCATCATTTATGCTCAAAGACTACATTTGATAAATTCTAAAGTGCTAGCAAAAATTTATTAAAATTGGAATTTCAAAATTTTAAAATTGAAGATCTTTGGCAAATTCCAAAGATCTTAATTCAAATTTGAAATTGCAACAACTCAAGCACCAATATGATCCTGATTCAAATTTAATTTTTTTATAATAATCTTATTTATTTAATTGAAATTAGAAAAGTTGGGTAGCATATATCCCAACCCAACAATTACATGCCTTGAAAAAGGGGAAGAAAGACCACCCCACATAAGTTCCCAAAAGAATACCATAAACATATGAATCCATAGTTAAATTTTGTCCTAGAATGGACTTTAGAGAATAATCTAGACCAGGATCAAATGTGCTTCCTTTAAATGCTAATGAGGAGTCATGAATCCTTCGTGAAGGAAATAAATAGTTAAATAAGTCTCCACCCTCAAAATCAAGGTTTAGAATCAAGTTCTTATTGATTGTAGCATTGGCAACAGAACTTTTGGCTCTAGTCCTATGAACCACCACTTTCTTGTTGGGAGTCTTTACCTTAATATCAACAACTAAGTCTTAAGCCTTAATAGATATAGTCATTAGCATTCTTCTCACTCTAGAAATGGGTTTTCCATTTTGAATCTCTAGGCAATCATAAATATCATAAAGTTGTTCTATCAATCCATCATCTATTTACTTATTTGCCTCAGCTTGAATAGTTGTTTCCTCGTCTCTTGTTCAATTTCCTCTACCTTTTTTCATTGTTCTCATACTTCGTACGGTTGAAGTCTCCTTTATCCCCATAAACCACTAGTTACTTTCCTTCTACACTTTTAAGTTAGTCTATTATGGCATGAGGACCTTTGACAAGTCAAATAAAACTAAAAATGGCAAAACAATCTTATGACGTGTTCAACTACTTGAGTTTCTTCTTGATTCTTCATCATTTGATCCTTTCCTCATCCAATTGGTCAACTATATGAGTTTGTTCTTGATAATCCTCCTCCAACTTAATTAGAATAAGGAAAGAACTCTTTACTTGAAATTGATCAAATTTTTATTGGAATTTCTCTCATCAATTAGGCACTACCAAAATTGTCTTATACAAGAAATACTGCACATATTCCTAGGTTAGGAGTTAAGCTTTGCTTCAATTCCTGCATCAAAACCCTTAACAATTGAATTTGTTGATCTTTTTCCCGTAATGCATGTACACTAGAACATTTTGGGTCCTTCTCGAGATTCTCATTCAACTCATTTGCTTCAAGTGCAACATTTTGATCCCAAACCTCACTTGCTTTTCACCTTTTTTGGTTGTTACGAAAGTGCCAACAATTGTTTCCTCATTCGCTTGTTGTTTATTATCATTTGTTACCCGTTCCTTTTGTGATTCCCCAATCTCATTGTGCCTCTTTTATTATTTCATTTTGTCCACTTGTTGATTAGGCATATTCTTATTTATGGTGGTCCCATCATTTTGCATGTATTGGTCACCATCAAGGTATGCCAAGATGGCAAAAGCATTGTCCGTCCCAATGTCCTTGGAAGAATTGTACTCTACATAACTTTCTTCAATATCTATTCCTCTAACTCGAACCTCTTGGAAGGATTCATCAAATATCAACGTAGGGTACATCCATTTTATTTCCAAGCGGGACAATCACAACGTTACGCACAAAAGGCTTAATTGCCTATTTAGAGGCTACCAATGCGTCTAAGACTTTTGCATTTCCCTTTAAATTTGCAATAACTTATTAATAACATGATCCTGATTCAAACTTAAATATGTTTTTAAAGAGATTTTCCCCTGACTAGATCTACTAGATTAAACTAAATATAAGTTCAATTGTCTTTATATAGAAAATTCAATTTTATTCTTTATATTAGTCAGATTAATATAAAATAAGCACATTTTAAAATTTGCTTTTCCTTGATATTTCCTCTATATCTATTTTGTTCTTCCAACAATCTCCGTTTTCTCCGGCCATCAATATTCGATCCTTCACGACTAAGAGTTATCATGACAGCTGTGTTTCGACTTTTTAAGGCAAAATATAAGCTTTTTAAGGTAAGATGGCCAGTTAATTTAGTTCTCGTGACTATTTATTTGTTGCTAGATAAGGAGTATTAGAAGATAAAGTCACCACCAAAGCAAAGTCAATCACCCGTGCTAGAATTTCCACATCAGCAACCACTATTCAATTCAACAACCTCTCTCCATGTGCGGGACCCACCAGCACTTAACAAGACTGCACACGTCAGCCCTTCACCATCTCAAACATTGAAGCGCCGCACAATCTCTGCAACTCCCGATCAACTTCCGGCAAGGAAAGAATCTCTCACCAACCGCAATATCAAGGCAAAACAAACATGGAAAACAAATACCAAAAGAGAAACCAAAACTTTCTCTTTTCAAACAAGGAAGGAAGAAACACTGGATTAATATCCTGAGAATAAAATCCGGAAATATTCCCAAAATACTTCCGGCAATCTCAAGCCTCACCGGAAACAATAACGATTCTCACCCTTGTATAATCCATGTAATTAAACCCATTCCTTTATAGTTTAGTAGTACAGCCCTATATATAGGGAATGCCTTGTATCTAAGCAAATCATCGAATACAGAATAGTTTTTATGTATTGTTTCTATTCCGGCTTATACCAGATATCATTTCGGTTTCTGACAGGTAGAAGAAATTACTTTGAATTTCTTCTTCTTTTCAGCCTACCGTACCTTTTATCTAGGAGAACCAAATGGGAAGGCTTGCTCCGAGTTCAGTTTGTCCTCCAAATGGGAGCCCCGTGACCCTTCGTCATTCATACCCCTCTTCGCGCTTCCATGATGAAGGTTGAGCACCTTTGCCGCTGCCCCCAACGCCACGGCCATTATCACCCATCGTCTCAGCTTTTCCACCTTATAACAAGCTAAAATATCAAATTTTCTTCTCTAGTATGTTGGATATGAGAAAAAGAGTTTATACTCGATCACATCCTTTTCCAAAGGGGCTAGCCCTCCATTAAATGCCTTAGAGTATCCTTTATCCTCAAATGACTCACTAACTTTGATTGCAACCTTCTTAGTGAAAAAATATTAAAGAAATTGAAAGCCAATAGGTTCTGCATATCAACAATAAAGGAAGCAAATAACTAACAAAGTTGTCTTATTTTCTATGTAAACATATTGGCTTTAGATTTTAAACTTTGGAATAAAATTATTTTGGGATGTATGCTTTGGAATCTCATCAATCTTCTAGATATTTTTTTATGAAGTAAGTAGATTCACAGTACAAAATATAAAAGAATTTTAGTAATGCAGCTTGGTATAAAATGTTCCATGACATAGAGTTAAAAGGTCTTCTCAAACTAAGACTCACACTTACCTCTTTTATTTATAGCTTTACCTAATGTTGCAAAGAAATTTGTTAGGACCTTTAACTAGTTAATAAAAAAAAGGATTGGTATGATCCAATTTAGACTAATGGCATCAGTAAACATAATTTCATTGGATAACTAATTTTTTAAAATCAACTTTCTATAATGAAAAAAAGGTAAAATAGTCCTCCTTAGTTAACTTATATTACGATTTTTGTTAATCTCAAGTTGAAAATAGGAGTGATCTTTTTTTTTTTTAAATGTACTTGGACAAAGATAATTTGGAAGACTATCCTTGCTCATAATCAAATTCGACACCATATTGGTGAATGGAATGAAGAACTGCAATGAATGATTAGAGCAACAAGGTATGGGGACTTGAATGAAATCATTGAGAATATGACATTGATTGAACCTCCTTATTCGGATCCACTATTTACCTAGGCAAACAAAAGTTTGGGTACTAGTCTTAGAGCTAGTAAAATTGATAGAGCATAATGAATTCTCAAATTTAAAACTTTGCTATTGAATTTTTACTCCCTAGTGTATTACATCATTCTCTATGTTTAGCTATTTTATTTATGAATATATGAGTTTATTCATCAAAGAATAAGAGAATCTAAAAATTAGAGGCATACCCTAACATTACAATTTGTCTTAGAAAAAATCGAGTTTGAAATCTTCTAATTATGACACAGCAAAATATTCACCTCATAGGATTTAATGTTCCTAAATAAAGATGTTCTTCCACATATTACTTTCCTAATTTTAGCCAATAATATTGATATTTCAATAACCTTATTTTGAAAATGTCTACAATTGTGTTTAGGAGATACATAATATATACATGTTAAAAAAGAAAGTTTAACAAGTTTTGTAATCAAATCATTTCCCTTAGTTGTTTCAATTATCTTTTGGAGTTTAGAGCTCTAATAGTTGATGTTCTTATAAAGGCCTTGTTGCGCAAGAATACTTTTTCAAATTTGCCAAGTCCAAGTACATTGAAAAAACAAGTGTAACCTACTTTCAAATTGAGAACTATAGAAATTACAATACAAAATAATTGAGGGAAGTGATCAAGAAATCACTTTTGTTCAAGGAAGTCTGACCTTACATATAAGTTATCTAATAAAGTTATGTTTATTGATTCCACCTGAGAATATCAAATCATACAATTCAACCTTAGTATTTACTTAGCACAACTTCTTTTTATGTTTCTTTACAACAATAAGAAGATTTGGAAATCGTGGAAATAAGAATTTATTATAACTTCAGAAGACCTCTCCAACTCCATATCATATTTCCTTTGATGTGAAGATATATAACTAAAGTTCTTTTGCATTTAGCATTACGAATCCATCTACTCCATAATGGTGAACTTGGATAATTGATGAGATTGTAAAGTGACTATCCTAACAAAACCTTATTCTACACTTTAAGGTTAAGTAGTCCAAGTCCTTCTTCATTTTTAAGTGAACAAACAACTTACTAATCAACTTTATGAAATATAAAGTATTTAACCTTCTTTAAAATCATATAAATGATTTGTTTTAGAAGAAAGAATAGTTACATCCAACAGGTGCAAATAAAAGTAAAAACTAAATTTGCCATATTTAGTTAAATTTTGCAATACTACACGAAACAAATTCTTCATTTAGGTTCTTTAATTTTTGGATTGATTGTGCAAATTTCATAGATATAGTTAGTTCAATATTGCAATAGGAAGTATAGGCTTAAAAATATTTCAAGTAGTGTAGAAACTAAAAGCTTTGAAGTCTCCTTTCAAGAAACTTATTGTAACTCAGTTTGGTGATTTGCATCGAAAGATAAAGAATGCTAGAGATACTTTACAACATGTGCACTCAGATTAGAACTTAATTTTCATTTTCCTAATGTTTTAAGGAAAAGGCACAACAAAAATTACTACTCACAATGAGTAAATATAAAGAAATTCTACTAAAATAGAAATCTATGAACCTATGGCTAAAAAAAGGGGATAATAATACTTAGATTTTCTTCTCATCATTGATGGAAGAAGAGTGCAAAATAAGATCAGTAAACTAGTATTAAAAGATAGCTTAGTTATCATAGAAGAAGAGGATTTGAAAAGTGCTATTATTTCACATTAGAAGTCTATCCCTGATAATGTTAAAAGTATCTTCATCGACTTTGAGAGGTATACTTCTTTATTCCATGACAATGTAAGTGTACTTTTTAATCCATTAAGTTTTGAGTGTTTAAAAATTATTAAAGCTCTTTAGGAATTCATGATTTTAAAGCGCCTAGACCATATGGATATAATAGCTTATTTTATAGAAAGCTTGGCCTATCATTGAAAGTGATATAAAGGATGCTATGCTTGAGTTTTTCCCTTTAGGAAGTTGTTAAAGGTTACAAACTTTATATTGCTATCTTTAGTCCTAAGTCTTCTAATCCTAGTTACAATAAGAATTATAGACCAATTGCATGTTAAAATATTTTCTAGAAAATTATTACCAAGATGTTAGTTGAAAAGATAAGTGTTATTCTTCCTATAGTGGTAAGCCAAAATCAAATTATTTTCATTAAAGAACATTAGAATTATGAGAATATTATACTTTGTTAGAAACTTCTTCACAATTGTCACAAAGGAGATAAAAATAAATGTGTAGTCATAAAAATTGATTTCATGAAAGCATATGATATGGTTAAATGGGAATTTGTATTAGGAGTCTTGAAAGCTATTAATATTTTCTAGTATTTAGTTAATCTTATAAGTGAGTGTATTACTACAATAAGATTTTCAATAAATTTTAATGGAGAGTATGTAAGTTACTTTGAAGGTACCAATGAATTAAGACAATAGGAACTCATTATCCTCATATTTATTTATACTAGTTATGGAAATACTTAACAAAATTATTATTGGAAAGACCTCCATATTAGTTTTTAAGTTTTACTGGTAATGCAAACTTGAAAAAATCATTCATTTGTGTTTTACTAATGATTTGTTTCTTTTCTCTCATAATGATATAGGTTTAGTGCTTTATCTTATGGAAGCTTTAGAGGAATTTGCTGAACTCACAAGTTTATATTACAACCTAGATAAATGTCAAATGTTCTTCTCTGAGTTATTAGAGTAAGAACAACTTCTTATTTTAGATCACTCACCTTCCCCCATGCGTACACTTCCTATTCGATATCTTGGAGTTCCTTTGATTAGAAAAAGACTTACTCATATTGATTGCAAAGGTATGACATGTAAAATATTTGGAAGAATAGAAGGTTGGAGAATGAAATACCTTAGTAAAATCAGTCCTAATTTCCACATGTACATCTTATTACCAAAGCAAACAATTTATGAGATTAAGGAAAAAAAATCATAAACTTTCTATGGTTAGGTAGTATAGATATACCATGCTCTTACAAAGTAATTTGGTAAATAGTTTTCTCACCAAAGAATAAAAGAGGATTGTGGTTACCAAATCTTAAACTGGGGAATAAATTCCTTTTGGGATGTATGTTTTAAAATCTCATCAATCTTCTAGATTTTTTTTATAGAGTAAGTGGATTTATAATAGAAAATATAAAACAACTTCAGTAATGTAACTTAGTATAAAAAGTTTCATGACATGGAATTAGAGAAGTATCCCCATACTAAGGCCCACACTTACCTTCGTTCTTTATAGGTCTTCCTATATGAAATTTATAAGGACCTTTGACTAGCTAATTAAAAAGTGAATTGGTATAATCTAATTTGGACTAGTGGTATTAGCAAACATAATTTCATTAGATAGTTAGTTTGTCAAGATTGGCTTTTTACAACAAAATGAATGGTATAATAGCTTCCTTTGGTTAACTTATATTGTAATTTTTGTTAGTTATAGTTGAAAACAAGAGTTTTTTTTTCTTTTTTTTAATGTACATAGACAAGGATGGTTTGAAAGATTATCTTTACTCAAAATGAAATTTGACATCATATTGAAGGATAGAATAAAAAACTGCAATGAATGATCAGACTAACTAAAGGAAAGGATTTGGCTACAAAACTTCTTGAGATATCTTTTTTTGGTTGCATTTATTGTATATGAGCAAAATAAGATAAAACATAATTTCAGAACAAAACAGTTGATGTTCCAACCTTGTTCACTAAAGTAAAATAAAAAATTATATAAGGAAAAACTTCTTTGTTTCAAAATATAAAATCTTAATAAGAAAATATCATTTTAAGTGAGATTAAAAGCTTCCAATCTCCCTCTTTTCATAGTTTTTGTAATTTTTATAATGTTAGAATATGTTCCTATACTTTTGTATACTATACTTATTAATGCAAACTTACATTTCTATCAAAATAAATAATAAATAAATTTCAATGAAGAACATACATAATACTTTCAAGGTAATAATGAACTAAGACAATGGACCCATTATCCCATATTTATTTGTACTGGTCATGGAGATATTCAATAGAATTATTATTATAAAAATTTTCACTTTGGCATTTAAGTTTTGTTGTTGATACGAACAGAAAAAAGATATCACTCATTTGTCTTTTACTAATGATTTATTCCTTTTGTCTCATAGTGATATAGTTTCAACACTCTATCTTATAGAACCCCTAAAGGAAATTACTAAACCTTTTATGGACATGTAGTACAAATACACAACATTTTTATAAAGTAGTTTGACGAACAATTTGCTTATCAAAGAAGAAAAAAGGATTTAGGCTACCAAATCTTAAACTTTGAAATAAAGTCTTTTTAAGACATATGCTTTAAAATCTTATTAATGTCTCAAACTCTTCCTTATATAGTAATTGAATTCATGGTATAAAATGTAAAAGAACTCTAATAATGCATTTTGATTTCAATAATTCTATGAAATAGAGTTATAAATGCCTTTTCAAACTGAGGCTGCTCTTACTTTAGTTCTTTCCAAGTCTACCTATTGTTATAAATAAATTTACAAAGATGTTTAACAAGTTGATGAAGAAGTGGATTGGTAAAACTTAACTTGAGTTGGTCGCATTAGCAACTATATTTTCATCAGATTGCCAATTTGTCAAATATATACTATTTATAATTGAAGAAATTATATGATGGTTCCATTCAATTAACTTATATTGTGATTTTTCTCAATCTCATATAAAAAGTAGGAGTTACCTTTTTTTGAATGTCTGTAGATAAAGATATTTTAAAAACTATCATCACTAATAATGAAATCCAATATCATATTAGAGCATGGAATAAATAATTTGAGCAACAAAAGGAATGGATTTAGCTATTAAACTTTTTAAGGTTTCTTTTTTAGTTAACATTTACTATATATTGGCTAAATGTAATGCAAAACACTTTCAATGCAAATAACTGACATCCTAATTTTGTTGGCAAAAGTAAGAAAAACTTTGAAGGAGAGAGAGCTTTTTTATTTTAAAATATAAAATCCTTCCAAAAGGGATACACAAGTACTAGAATGAAAAGGAGGGATACACAAGTACACTTTTATCTACTAGATCACCATTAATAGCAAACTAAATATAGTAAATTGAGTAGCCATGTGAAATAATTCAATAGACCAACAATACAACCTATATCGTGATAAAAAAATCAGTGGTGCACTTATTCTTTAATTGTAGGTTCATTAGATGCATAAAGAGGACAATCCTGACAATGAA
Source organism: Casuarina cunninghamiana (assembly GCA_028551485.1). Lineage (NCBI taxonomy): Eukaryota > Viridiplantae > Streptophyta > Magnoliopsida > Fagales > Casuarinaceae > Casuarina > Casuarina cunninghamiana. The sequence goes on from CM052369.1 coordinate 21,078,005, forward strand.
CAACTTGAAGGATTGAACCCAGGTGGCGGTGAATTGGATGAGCAATGGTTGTTAGAACAGGATGATGGTCCTGTAATTGTAGAAGCTTTCAAGAAGTGCAAGAAAGAAATACATGAGTCTATGCTCTTCATTTCTTGCCTCAATTCGACCGTTAAACCTACACGCACAGTTTCCAAAATTACATTTCCCCGGTTCTTCTACTGTTCCTATTTGTCTATGGGATCCACCAACAAGCTTAGTCTTAATTAGTTTTAAATGCCTATAACATTTATTGAAAATGTCCCACAAAGTTCCCGCGTTTCTAGTTTTTTTTTTTTAATCCATCGCAGTATGGCTACATGATTTTGATCCCACAACCGGCTCTTGACCAAATCATCCTTAGGTCAAGATGGAGTCTCATCCACCAACCGACATTTTATTTTATTTTATTTTTTAAGTTCAGTTCCAAACCTAGCGGCTCCACAATTCATAGTAACAAGGGAGTTGCAGAGAGAAAATAGGGATCTATGTAGGTCTTTGGCTTTGATTGTTATTGGCTACTAGAAGGAGACATGGCCAATAGGATTTCTCAAGGTAGAAAACAACGGCAGGACTTGTAGATGAATTCAAGGGCAAAAGGGTCTAATGATGTGTAGAGATTTTGGGTGAAGAATTTTATGAAACGGTGCATTTAGAACGGGTAAACAGAAGAGAATGAAACAAAACAATTTCAAGGTGCAAAGGAGACGGTTAGGAATTCGAAACAGCAGAAACCCATAAAACGAAACAAACCTTCAATTAACGAGATACAGACAGCCAAAAATACCTCAATAATAGTTGTTATAGTCTGCGATAGGTGAGCCGACCGGGTCGATGAAGGTCACTAAAGCTGTGAATGACTAAAAATCTTAAGCAGAAACAACTGAGATTCAATTCTTCAGCCTTGGAAGCAAAGCAAGACCTCGAAAGCAAAAGACGACCTCATGAAACGAGATTGGTAAGGATTCCAAGCCGTTTTGATACCATGTTGGAAAACAAAAAAATCACTGAGTGCAGCAAACGTGACGAACAAATGCAAAAACGATAAGATGGTTGCCCAAGGGCTTGGAAGGATTATGCTATTCACATTTTCTAAATATATATATACAGCCTCCTTTACACTTTATACAGTTACAGAAATAATGGGCATTTGCAAAGATGGCCCTATCCAATACTATTGGGCTACGGTCCATCATATAATAGAAAGAAACAAAAATAATACAAATGAAATCGAAAAAACAGCTCGATGATCACTGCCATCTAACACACTCAAATGACAGTTTTATCGTTTTGGTAAAAGTTAACGTCAGCGGTCCCCACAGCCAAGTTTCAAAAACATTATAACTTTGGGGCACTCATCACGCCTTATGCGTACCACCCCATAAGTTAAGAATTTGAAGAATCCTTTAGACAGAAAAACAGTAAGTACCTTCGGGGCACTGCGGTGGTCTGTCTCGCTGCAGTATCACCCTCCTTGTAACCTTAAAACAGGCATCTTGTGGTCACCTTTTGCTTCGGTATTGAATATTATTTAGTGGCCTCTGGACGTCATGCAAATAATATTGAGGAAGACCTTCAGCACCCAGATGACAGTTTTGTCGTTTTGGTGAAGCTGATCTCAGCAGTCCCCACAGCCAAGGGACCGGTCTTTGTAGAATACAATTTTTTTGAAAGATGGAGACTTCACGCAAACACGTCAACAGTTGAAGTCGAAAGCGGAAAATTACCTTTGCAACGGAGACATGAAATCGTAATTTTTTTGCGTGTAAGAAAAAGGAAGAGAAAGAGCGTGAGCATGACGCAACTATATCCTTCAAAAAGATTATCAAACTTGAGGTTCATTTATTTGATAATGTTGCATTTATTTGTTACTTTAATTTATTCTATGATAACTGAGATTCGTCTTTCTTAACCATCTAAAAATAGAGTTGTTCCTGACAGCTACGGGATCCTATTTGTTTCCTGTTTGTTACTTCGGTCCAAAACCCAAGTTCCACCGGGCTTGTGAAAGCGCACGTGAGGTAGGTGGCAGTGTTTGGTGGGCCTTTGCACGTGTTGGAGATCCATGGTTAATATTCCTGATTATGTTCTCCTTAGATTGAGGAGAATTATTGTCACATAATAGGCAGGATTTACATTTTGAGAGATAGGAATTGTACTGATAGGAATTATTATTTGTCATTATTATTTATCATTATATTTTTCCTTTTATGTATGTAGGTACTTGTATTATAAGTCTGCCTACATTATTCCAGGTCTACATACTTTTTAAGTGTATACAAAAACTCTTTCCCATGTTGTCTTCTCTCTGCTCTTCACATTCTTTCAAATAGTAAGATGAAGTTTTTGTTGTACGTAGGCTTTTTTATAGTTGTTTTCTTGGATATGATTACATTGACACTATAACTTCAAACTGAAGATAGTGGAAGAGAAAGATTGACACACTACAAAATTGCTTCAGCTTGTGGGACACCCATGTCATTTCGCAATGAACAAATTCAAGAAGATTTTGAAGTGGCTAAAGTAAAGGCTTGATACTCGGTATCAGTTGAGGTGTGAGCTCCACTTTTTTTTCTTTTTCTCTTTTAAGAAAATAAGGACAATACCTTGGTAAATTTTATGAATGCCAACAAGGTTAGGCATAATAACCATATCTAAGATAAGTACAACAAGTAGGGTATAATCCTAACCCGTTGAGAAAAGCTAATTGTTTATATATTAAGTTGTCACACATAAGTAAAAGTAAATACAAAAAATATATTAGACAACACATTCCTTTAACCCCTATAATTACCTAAATCTAGTTAATCTTTTGCATAAACATCTAAGCATAGATGAGACAATGATCCAGGCTGGTCAAAAATTGTCACATTCTAAATGGCATTATAAGCTCCACTTTGTTGCCATATTGAACTCCAAGATATAAAATTTTATCTATAAGGGAAATAGTATCCTATGCTTGAATCTACACATGAACCACATAAGTCATGAGAGTTGAGAAAGTGAAATTTTTAGGCCATTGTCTTTCTCTTTTTTTAGTAAAATAATTTTATATATAAAATACATCAATACAAGATAGTTATAAATATATCCATATAATGGGATCTTACATAACATTACATTAAAAATGACATTCTTAAGTCTCTAAACATGTTAAATAAATAGATTTTCAGTTGTTTCAAAGATCTTTTGAACATCGTAAAATATAATTCTTATAATCTTTTTGATAGCTTTAAGAGTTACATTCAATGCTCACATTATTTCTAAAACTTTTGTTATTCCTATAAATAGCACAAACAAAATATGTCAATACAAGCTTAAGAATACATGTATTATAGGTACAATGGTGTCATATTTGATACAATCTCCACTTACACCAAAAGTGTAGTTGAGTATATACATTCTACAAAGATATGATCTTGAGATTTAGTGGAAGTATTACACATATAACAACTTTTATCTTTATGATCTCTAAGAAAGTTGAGTTTATGTCTTATGAAAAATTAGTTTGGATTATTGACCATACTAATATTGAGCATCAAGGGATTACATACTTGAATCACATAATTACATGCCAATTGACTCTAGGTTGTTAAGAGATAAGAGCTTTCCTTGCTAATTTGATTGACTTTCCATCAATAGTTGCAATTCATATAGATTTATATTCTTTCTTGCTACTAGGCTTTGGAATGGAATTGATGTTACTTGTCAAACATAGGCTATGAACACATCATATTGGTAGGCAAGTTCCACTCTTGATTACTTACCATTATTAAAATTGTTTGTATAATTTTAAGTATAAGTGAATATGTCGAACACGTAATATAATAATAAAATATTATTGTCTTACAGTAATTAATTATTAATAAACTAATTAAATATTAATAGTGAACTAATTCTAAAATTTATCGAACAAATCAAAATAGAGTTGTGAATGAATTAAAATTGATGAACATCAAAGCAAAATTTCAAAACTAAGAGCAACTGAATTTTAAGTACAAGTGAAAATGTTAAAGCGTTCGATTTCTCCATAATCATAGTATATGAAGTTCAAGGGTTTATGCCTGCAAAAACAATAATATTTATGCAATGAAAATTTTTCATAATTTATTTATTATCCTATATTTAGATATAAAAAACCTACTTAATTTATTAATTCATTACAGCTCTATGTGAATTGAAAATAGAAGTGCATTAAAACCTATAAACATTCTCAATTTATAATAAATCTTTTGATCACTTTATTACTGAAAGCTACGCAAACAATATAGTATATATTTATTTATATTTAATTCATTATTATATATTATAGAAAGTAATTACATGTTGCTATCTCTTAATCTCTCACATACACATTAAATCATTCAAGTAGTCATCACTCACTTTAAAAGTATTAAATACAATAATATATAACTCACATAAATATAATCTAACACAAAATGTAGAAAATCATGAAATTCACATCATCATGATTAGGTTACATCATAACCTTAATAAAATAAAATTAAACATAATGTAATAACAAAAAAAAAACAATAATAGAAACTAAATGAAGCATTTTAAGTTAAAAAATAAAAAATCTATTACCACATTATCTTTTCTTTAATAAATTTTTTCTAAACTCTTACAAGTTAAAACAAAATTAAAAATTAGCTTAAGTAAAAGATAGGCTATCACGCCCCTCTCTTTGGCTTGTATTTTTATTCCTTTCTTTTTTCCTTGACGGCACCCCTTTTTTCTCTTTCTCTCTCTTGTTTTTCTTTTCTTTCATTTTTGTCATGTCCCACCTCTATTTGTCTTTTTCTCTTCTTTTTTGTTTTTTTCTGTTCAATGCCCTTAGCTCATAGGTTGTTTGGTATAAAGGAAACCCTTCCGCTACTATTACATGCCACGTTTCATTTACCAAAGAAAGGAAATCTTTATGATCATGTTTCATCTACACCAAAGTGTTAACTTTATTTTGCAAGACATGAACAAACAGAGCTATATAAGAAGGGTAGTGGGCAACCAAGAATTTTTTTCCTTGTGGAAGTTAAGCTTAGCAAAGCTATGAAACCATGTCACGAAGTGTAACAATGGAAAGCTTGGAGATTTTTGGGAAAAGAGACTCTGTAGTATTTTATTCTCATGAAGACAATTCGTATTCAAGGTCCTATCTGTAATACATGTAAATTGATAACGGAACATATTTAGAATAACAAATCAATTATTTTTCTGTTAACAGAATCGTATCATGTCTAAATAATTTCGAAAATGCCAGGATTCCCACAATCAATCGCCCAAAGCATATGGAAAGAATCCAGCATCAAATCGCGGAAACAATGGATGAAGCAACTAAGAAGGAATCAATCAACCCGAAATGAGCAACCGTGTCTCCAACAAACAGTATCATGTTGTGTTATGATAAAGGGCCATTGTGATACATTGTTTAGAGATTAGAGGACACCATATTTAGTTTAAATTGATATTGCAAACGGTATCAACCTAGGGAGATGCCCATAGTCTTCTCATGTATAACTTCTGCTAAATATATAAATTTAACTTTAAAAACAGAAACAAAAACAAAAACAGCAACATGAATGCAAGATGAAAGTTCAAGCTTTTGCACTTTTGAAGCAAATAATGTTAAGAAAGGAAAAAATGTAGGCAAAATGTTAGTTGTGCTTCTAACGTTAGATCTCATGTATTTTGTTTCTTAAAGATATTAACAGCAATACTGTAAATTACAGTCTTCTCGTTTTGGTGAAGGCTGGCTCAACAGTCCCCACAGCTAAAGTGACCGGTCTTAGCACGTGGCGGAATGACCCATCTTATTTGACAGATAGCTACTCCAAATCGAAAGGGTCATGTGATGGTGGGATGGGAGGTGGGTGCTTACATTGGATAGAAGATTAACAAACTAATATGGAGATTCAATAACGCAACTCGAACGTTATTTCAATAGAAAAGTCCAATATGGGGAGAGGCAGAATATTTAAGTTTTCATGGTTGTTGAGAAAGCCCTTTTTATAAAAATTTCAACTAGATCCAGACGCATCTTTGTACTAAATAAAGATACTCTGCTGATTTTGCTGTAAATAACTAGAAGGATTCGTAACGTGGCTGTACGACAGAAGAAAACATTTCTACTCTTTGTAGACTTTACAGTGTCTTTGCTTTTGAATCTGCATTCGACATTTTGAGAGGCTTATTGACCGGGAACAGATCGCTTGTCAGATGGGAAACAATATACCTAACACCTCCGTGTGAAGTTAGCCAAAAATTTAAGGAGCACCCTTGGAGATGCTAGAATATAAAAATGGGTTAATATAATGCGTTTATTCCGGATCTGTGTCTAGTTGTTTGTCCTGTTTCAGTGATCGGATCGAACGCGTTATTGTGGAAAAATAATTCTCTTTGTCAGCTAGAGCAGCAAAAGAAGAAGCTGGGAAGCTTGCGCTTTATTTTTGTCGCCCGGAGTATTAACACTGTCTGAAATCTTTTTTGAACATTTCTAAGAACGCCAACTGGGAAACTGCCTACAATATAGTACACTAATTTACATTGAACAGTCACGATTTATTCTAATAGAAAGAGTCGGGGAACTGATGAGAGGGCTGAGCTAATTATTTAGTAGTCTTTTTACTTTTGAAACAAATTATTAAGAGGCTCATTATTTAATTCAAAGTTCAATTTCAATGTTAGTAGAACCTATTATTATATAAATAGATTCTTAATATATTCTTAATATATTCTTTCACAATATGAGACTTATTACTCATATAACAACATAAACTCTCACCATGATGGTCAAATTACTGGCCATCATTGTATTGCATTATGTGGATAATATGTGAGCTCAAATTATTAGAAGCTCATAGAGATATTATGAGAATTTTGACTCTGATATCATATTAAAAAATCTACTATTTAACTAAAAAATGAACTAAAAAAATAGTTACACTCATTATCTTATAAACAAAAATAATAATATATTCTTTAATAATATGAGATTCATTAATCACATCTAACACAACTCCTCATTATAGTAGTTAAATTATTAAATCATCATGGTACTGAAATACTAGAAAGATACTCAATCTCAAATATTTAAGGTTTCATGGTTGTTAAGGAAGCCCATTCTATAAAAATTTCAACTAGATCTAGACGCATCTTTGTAGTAAAAAACTGGAAAGATACTCTACTGATTTTGTTGTAAATAACTAGAAGGATTCGTAACGTGGCTGTACAACTGAAGACAACATTTGTACTTTTCGTAGACTTTATAGTGAAATATTATAGGTTTCTAATTTTTTTATAGATGTCGTGTTCTGGATCAGATTTAGAAGACATGTGATTTGGTCCCCGGGCAACGACTCTTTTCTTTTGAATGTGTATTCGACATATTGAGAGGCTTATTTGGACCGGTAAAAGATCAACTGTGAGATGGAACACAAAATGTCAACCAGTAAGAAAAACATAACAAGCTTTGCCGGATTCAATACGCCATAACTAGGAAAGTTTTCTAGAATTCTTTTTAGACAGAAAGGCAGTAAGTATCAAGTTGTCTTTCTATCTTGTGAAGTACCAACTGCATCAATCTCCGCGGGAAGTTGACCAAAAACTTAAGGAAGAGCCTTGGAGACGCTAGAATATAAAAATGGGTTAACAACATAATGTGTCTATTCAAGATCCGCAACTTACGTGTTTGTACGGTTCCCTTTGTCAGGTAGAACACGTTATTTGTACAGTTATCTTGGTCCCATAGAGCAACAAAAGAAGAAGCTTGGAAGTTTTCCCTTTGTTTTTTACGTCTTGAGTAACAACTGGGAAACTGCATTGTATGCCAACAATATTGTAAACTAAATCTAGAATGAATTGTCGCGGTAGTTGTTACGGGCTTAATTTGTCAAGCATGAAACTATTCTATAAAATAAAAGAATTAAACGGCTTTGTTACCAAGTAAACAAGACTTCCTAATGTTGTATCAAGGGAAACAAACCTCTATTCTCTTTATAAGGAGAAGAACACCATCATAAATTCCTGGTTTAGAAAAGCTCTGTTTTCTCAGACGTTCTCTAAATTCAGTGGCCTTTTCGCTTTTGAAGCAAATAATGTTTATAAGGACAAGAAAGGCAACATTGGAGCAGTCACACGACAGATCTGGCCCTTTGGTGGAACAGTCGGCACAACCCAAGTGAACGGTCTTAGTACAACATTTTCCTGAGGTGGAGGTGTCATGCAAAATTATCAACAGTGGACGCGAAAAGCGGCAAACGACAAAGAAGATTTGAGAGTGTGTGTACAATGTCGATTATATTCTTCTTAAAGATCTCCAACTTTAAGATATATCCTTCTCTTTCTCACCAGCCGTAATGGTTTCGTTTCTCTCTCGCTCTTGGTGTCGATGTGGTTATTATGTGCTTCTTTTTCATGTTGCAGTTACGGCATGCATGGTCGCTGTTTTAGACATTTAGAGGAAAATAGTTTGTGATACAAGGATACATTTATCTAAAAGTTCATTCGAGAGTATATGGTCTTTTCACTTTATTAAAAGTACTTTGAAGTATAATTTAAACAATATGAGACTTTTATTTCTTCATCCTTAACAAATTCCTTGCAACAAACATGGGCTCCACGTTTCATGTAGTTAGTCTATGTCCCCTTGCAAACCACTTCGAACAAGCTTTGGACATAAACCTTATCCTGACTTGGATTGTAAGATCATGTTAGTAAGCACATTCTTACTTAGAAATTTACTCAATTGAAAACTGATCTTTTTTCATTGAAAAAGTATTTCAAATAGGATTTAGATAGCCTAACATTTTTTTCATACCATTAGTGATGCAGTCTTAAAAAAATCACCCCTTCACGCACAGACTAAGCTCCAGTGGGAAGTGTTTTCTAACGAATGGGAGGGTTTTTCTCTCTTGCAAGCAAGTTTAGAATAATGAATTAATCAAATGAGCATCTCACATTATTGATATATTAGCTTGTCATACTATTTACAAGTGGAAGGGTTTTTCTCTCTTGCAAGCAAGTTTAGAATAATGAATGAACTTTTTAATATGATATCAAAATTTATATTTTGAGTAAAACTCTTATTTGCTCATGAGTTTGAAATTCACTAAAAGTGTTTCTCTATACTCAAGACAAGAGAGCATATTAGAATTTAGCCTTTCTTCTTTTTCTTACATTAAAAATTAGTATTATACTCTTAACATGTTAAGTGTTTTATTCTTTTATGAATTGGTTTTAAAGGAAGAAGCAAATCTTCTGACAATTTACACTATGTTGCATTTACTTTACAACTTGACTACATTCAAGTTTAGATTATTAGACTAAAAGGTTTTAGAACCAGTCTAATGCTGCAAAGAAGTTCTGGCTACTACCGGAAAAGGACAAGTTAAAAAAGAGCAACATAGGATATGAAATAGTACGTTGGATATAATATAAGTTGTCTGGTACATCATTAGATACGATTTTTGAATATGTAATAGGTTGGATATGATATAAGTTGCGAAATAGTCTTATAATGCAAACAAGTTCTGGCTACTACCTAAAAGGACTAGAGCTACAAATGAACAACATAGGATATGAAATAATACGTTGGATACAATATAAGTTGCGTGGTACATCATTGTAGGTTCCATTTCAAATATGTAATAGGTCGGATATGATATAAGTTGCCAGCTGCATTTTGCTTTTCAAGAAACTGTGTGGGTCCTGATATTGTACGTTTAATGAAGTGGAAGCATTTCATTTTTTAAGGTTTTGTATTTCTCGCACACACCCATCCGGTTAGTAAAAAAATGGAAATTAACCGGGGAGACGGAACCCGCTGCAGTCATGATTCGTGGAAGGCACGAATGAAAATGCAGTTTCTTTTTATTTCTTCTTCTTTTGCGCATTCTGCTTATATAGGGGTGGATCTTCAGTGCCCCGCGGCACGCCTCTGTTCTCCCAAAACCAGCCAACATCGCACCCAGCGAGATTTTGCTAAATGAGTTCTCAGGCAAGCGGAAATCGGGCCAGCAGAGCAGCACAGCCCCAGGGGTGTCAAGCAATGCGTTCTTGGGTAAGTACAACTGCATGACAATGATCTAAAGGAATGAAAGCGCATTTAGTGAGACATAGAGGGAGGGAGAGTATTATGAGTCTGAAAAATCTACTCTTGGTTTCAGTTTGTTAGAAAAGAGTGCTTGATGTTGACTTTCGCCGCGGCCCTTCTCAACGCCAAATCTTTTTATCCGCGTTGAGAGAACTTGTATCTCTCTGTTTTGTGCTCCTAGAAATCTGCTGAAGCAGTAGGATACTTGTTTCATGGTTAATACTCAATTTTGTGTTGTAGTGTTTATTGTATCTGTTTCAAATGAACTTATCATCTAATTTTCTTTTGTTAGTTTTCTTTGTACTCCTCTAAGTACCAAATATCTAATTCATGTTGACAGGACATTCCTGCTATATTGGGTAGTGAGACAGATCATATTGATGATCATTACACTCGCGGTACTGAATTAGAAAACGGAAAACCTTGGATTTATTGTTTGTGCAAGACCATGTGGGAATATTATGCTTGTAAGTCAATCGAAAGGAGTTCGATTCTTGAGGCTGGTCGGACGAATATTAAGATAATGCACCGTTTGGCGGGGAAGGAAAACATTGGCATCAAGGACGTTTATGAGGATATCTGCGATGTCCATATTGTCATGGAACCCTGTATCGGCGAGGGTTTGTTTGAACGCATCAAAAAGACGGGGGAATACTCCTTGAGGAAGGCTGCTAAATTGACAAAGACCATTGTTGGGGTTATTGAGACCTGCCACTCACTTGGAGTGACACTTGGAGATCTAAACGAGACCTTCATTTTTGTTAACAAGGATGATGATTCTCCTTTGAAAGCCGTGAACTTTGGGAGCGCTGAGATACCAGGTGACTTAAAAGAAAGTACCCAGGCTATTTTAAATTTTCAATTCGTCTATTCAGAGAGTTGGTCAAAATTAAGTAGCCGAAGCACCTGAATTAGTTACTCTGCAATTGCTTCGTACATTTTGTGTTTTAGATGCAAGGCATCATTTCTGCTAATATAGGTATTGTTTTAATGATGAAAGGGAAGTAAGTGTCAAAAAACATTTGACAAAATATTTGATTTATTTAGTTATTCTAACTACATGCATGCCTAAAGAAAGAAAAAAAATTGAACTCACGAGCATAATATTTTACTTCGAGATTGTGTAATCTCTAAGTGTAAATTTTATATAAGTTTCTTTTACATGAATTTTCATTAATTTTAATCTATCAAAAGTTATGGTACAAAGTAGTTCAATAAAAAAAAAAATTCAGATGCTGGTTCTAGAGCTGAGGTAATGAATGATTAAATTGAATATTTTGTATTACAAATTTTGGGAGATATAAAAATATATGACAATTCACAAAAAAAAAAATCAAAGAACTCTTTAACTAGTTCGTTAAAAGATAGTGAGATGCACTGAAATTGCATGTTGTTGTTCTCTGATTATTGTTTCTATTTATATGTGCTGTGGCTTGCTGTAAATGCCTACTTTAATTATATTAGAGCACAACATAACACTCACACCAAAACCGGAAACATAAAATTTAATGAAGTTAACAAACCCTACTCAAGCCCCTCTTTCTTGTTGGTTCCAAACTTAACAATTTCTATGTTTTAAGTGTATATTTTCATCGTGAATACTTATTTGGTAAATGATAAACGTGACTTCGATGAATCAACTCACATATTCATCAAAAAAAAAAAATGATAAACGTGACTAAACGGGGGAGATGCACCCTCTACCAAATAAATGTATTCAATAAACCTACTTGCAGACATGCATGTTGCATGCAATAAGTAATTTCCTAACACTTTTTTGTATTGTTACCTCACTGCAGTCGAGGAATTCGAAGCGCGAAACGCGCAAAGAAACGACATACGGTCAGCAGGGTGGATACTGTATGCGTTGGTCACCGGGGTGAAAATGCAGGAAGGTATGTGTGATTTGGTATACTACACAAACAGTTGAAAGTTTTTACCCTGATTCTATATAGTGAAAGCTTTGTCTCTCTGAAATTCAGAAAAACAGGAGCAAATATTGCATGGAATGCTCACATCCGGAGAGACACCTGAATGGCACACAATACCCAAATGGCACAAAATACCTAGCGTAGCAAGGAGCCTAATCAAGAAAATGCTCGGAGGTATACCTGTAACTGCCACAGATGTTTTAGGTATGTTTAAATTTCATCTTGCGGCTTTTAAAAGGTTGAGCAATTACTATGTTTCTTTCATAAGATTTGTGCTATTCTAGAAAATAAGAACAAACAAAACCTGCTAAAAGTTTTCATTGACTATATTTGTTAATGAAACTCACCGCCTTGTTGTATTTTTCTGTTACTTGAATAATCTTGAGAACAACTGGGACTCATCTTTCTTAATTGTCTGTTTAGCCAATGATTGGATTCGTACAAACGGAATTGCGCCTGGGTATGTTCCCGACATAGCTGAGATCGCTCGTCTCAAAAAGTCCATCCGCAAAATAAATGTAAGAGCCCAGATTGACCCTTTCCTATTTGTTTGTTGACTTTCTCTCCATTTTGTGGATTTAGGATTGGAGGATCCGTTATGACCTAATTGTTGCTATGATGCAGGAAACCAATTAAAATTGGAGAAAAAAGAACCAGGCAAAACCATCTGAATTTGAGCACGAGGGATGGAGGTGTCCTCATTAGCTCCCAATAAGCCGACTTTATGATGCTTTTCGATTCAATAAAACGTGTGTACGCTTTATGAATTACGGACTGTTAAATGTTTCAACTTTTCATGCTGCTAGACCTTAAACTGCTGCTTTAATTTGGAACCTTTTGGTCACAGTGTTGATGATTTATATGCTTTGATACTGTGTTAAAAACTTAAATTGAAGGAAGAAACTACAAAAATAATTAAAAAATAGAACTATATTTATCAACGGTACAACTGAAAAATCTTAATAGATGTATGATACGAAATAAGCATCTTGCTCAGGTTACCTCTTTCTTTCTCAAGACGCTTACCATTTTTTATACTTTAAACAATTTTTTGATTTTTTGATTTGTTATATTACCTCTTTCTTTCTCCTCTAAGCCTTTTTAATTGGTTGAAACTTCAATTCCTATCTTCCCATTAAATTTAGACCGTTGGAAAATATTTGATCCGAGAAAAAACGGGCAGCAAAAAAATTCTTTTCCAAAATGTCGAGACCATTTTCTGAAAAGCTCTCTCTTTAGGTCAAACCTCATTTGAACACCTTTTCACTTTGCAAAACCCACCGGTTCCTCAGGCTAATTCACAATATTTGAAACTCACCATTTTGATCACATGAGGGCTGAGGTCTAACGTGTCCACAGTCTCACCATTTTGATCACATAAGGGCTGAATTTTAACGTTTCCACAGCCGTCCTTCACAATTCACAAAGCTAAATGAAATTTATTATTCAATTAAGCAGACACAGCTTGCGAAATCAGATCATGTCATTTAAAAATACGCAGCTTGCAGAATCCAATCGTCTTATTATATGCTGAATATCCAACAAAATTGTATACAAAGTAGTCCATATTATTTGTCATAATTAAGTACCAAAGTTGGCTTGGAGGAGACTAATATTCTATGGTATAAGAAAATATGCGTTCTTAATACAGCCACATTTTTCTTTTGTGCATAAATCTTGATTAAGTTTTCATACTTTTATGGGCACATAGTTCTTCTCTATAAACTATTTGTATACGTTTCTAAGGACCCCAAAGTCTTTTGATAAACTTTACCTTTGACATCCCCAAAGTTTACAGTTTACTCGACATAGAGTAGCTAACACTCCCATGTAATTGAAGGTTTGTCTATCCAATTTTATGTATGAAATATTTGTACATGATTTGATGGTTGAGCGAATACAAAGTATAAAAGGTCCACTTTGGGCTTCATCTCCGTTTTCTCCCTTCGTTCTTTTGTGCTTTTGCCTCCCCGGTCTTCCTTCATATTTCTCCATCTCGTTTGTGACACCTCTGTTTGGGCATATTTCTACATGTCAAAAGGGAGATGCCCTTGATGAAATACCGAATTGCAGTAGTAATTTTCACTTAGAACAGTTATGTGCAATGGATAGGTTAAATGCGGTGGTCGGTCTCACGGCAGTATCACCCATCTTGGAAAGCCAACCAAAAAATGTAAAGAAGCCAATGGTAGTTGTGCTTGTAACTCTAGATCAGGCATCTTGTGGTCAACCTCTGCTTCAATATTGAATATTATTTAGTAGCATGTGCACTTCAAGCAAACAATATTAAGACAAAAACAGCACTACCTTAGCACTCAAATGACAGTTTTGTTTAGAAATATATATTAATACAATTTACCTTTTCATAAAATAAAAATGACAATTTTGTTGTTTTGGGAAAAGCTGATCCCAGCAGTCCCCACGGCCCAGGACAATATAAAATTTTTGTAGGATGAAGGATGAAAACTTCAACCGTTGACGTCCAAAGCGGTGAATGGGCTTCGCAAACGTGAGATGTATAATCGCAAAGCCCCCCCTTTTTTAGCATGCAAGAAAAAGGAAGAAAAAGAGCTTGAGCATGACACCAGTCATATGCTTCGGAAAAAATCATCAAACTTGAGGTTCATTTATTTGTTACTTTAATTAATTTTAAGATAACTGAGATTCGTCTTTCTTAGATATGTAAAAATAAAGTTGTTTCTGACTGCCCCTAGATTCTATTATGGTTTCTGGTCTGAAAGAGTTCCTTATAAAAAATTGAGGTAAAGAGAACGGATTGACTCTCTCCTATTTGTTTATGTTTGTTTCTTCGATCCAAAACGCAAGTAATGTATATTTCTTTATTTTGACACAAAACCCAAGTTTGTTTTACTCGGCTTTTGAAAGCGCACGTGAGGTGTTTGGTAGTGTTTGGTGTTTCTTTGCAGGTGTTTTAGCTCTTTTTATAGTCGTATCCTCGGATATAATTATTGTGCATTAGGAAGTTAGAAGAATATTCTAGGACTCTTCATGGAGACGCTAAAATATAACAATGACCTTGATATCAATGAATGCGGAATGGAACCGTGGTTAGTTGTTTACAGTTCTCTTTGTCACATAGAGCAGAAAAAGAACCTGCGAAGCTTGTGCTTTGTTTTTGGTGTTTGGAGTATCAACTGTGTCCCAGAGGGTTCTTGAACATTTCTGAAATGTCCAACTGCTAACTGGATTATATGCCACAGATTTATACTGAAGCGTTGCCATAGGATCTAACAAAAGGGGGGCGTAACGTGTGCATGGGGTGTGATTCTTTTTAGTAGCCGGTTCGCTTTTGAAGTAATTTTAAGAAAGACGCTAAAAGGTAGCACTCAAAAAAAATAGTTTTCTGGCTTTTCGGTGAAAACCCAGGGCCCAAGTGACCGGTCTAAATAAAACCTAACTTTTCTTAAAATGGAGACTTCATGCGAAATGATCTACAGCGGCGAGAAAAATGGCAAATATTTTAGATACCTGAGACTTGTGTTTGTAAAGCCGCTCTTTTTTCTTTCCCCCCTCTCTTTTAAGCCCCAGTCTGATTTTAAGGCCTCAGCTAATCTAACTGAACTGCTACAAGTGTGTTGTTTTACCTACCTGTTTCTTTTATTCACATTAAATTATTTGCTGAAGAGTCAAATAATCATCTTTCTTTCTCTTTCTTCCCTAAAACTCCCCTATGTATGTCATGTGGATAAAATTTCTATTAAAAGTAGATGTTATCCTATACTAAAAGTGTAGTGATAGGCCTTTAATTCTATAAGTGATGATATTTTTTCATTTAATGTTTTAAAGTTTTAGAATGAACCCACATATTCTAATATAGTATCAAATATTGAAATGAGTCTTTGTTTTATAATTCCTTGAACCCTAAAGTTGAGCTTCTATCTATCTATAGTGCTTGTACCAGCATGTTCGTGAGAGAGAGTATTAAAGATGAATATTTTCCTAGATCAAAAGTATGAGGACAAGTTGTATATTATCACTTTTCCATCTTACACATGTACATTAAATCAATCAAGTGGTAATCAGTCACATAAAAGTGTTAAGTATAATAATATGTAAGTCACACAAATATAATTTCATACAAAACATAAAAGATTTGAAATTCACATTATTATAGTTAGGTTACATTGTAACATTAATAAAAGGTAATTAAAAATAATGTAACAACAAATAAGAATAATAATAAAAATTAAATAAAAAATTTTGAGTTAAAAAATAAGAAATCTATCACAACATTGTCTTCTCTTTTAAAATCTTTTGTTAAATTTCCACAAATGAAAATAAAATTAAAAATTAACTAAAGCAAAAGATACGTTGTCGCGCCTCTCTTTCTCCCGTGCGACCCCTCTTGCACTCTTGGCAGCGCCGGTCTTTTCTCTTTCTCTCTCTTGTTTTTCTTCTCTTTCTTTTTTGTCTTGTCCCTCCTCTTATTTGTCTTTTTCTCTTATTTATTTATTTATTTATTTTCCTTTTCCACGCCCCGCGCTCCTTTGTTGCGCGGCCTATCACTTCTTTTTTGTCTTTTTCCTCTTTATTCTTTTCCTTCCTCACGTGGGTGACTTTTTCTTCGTGAAGAAAATTCAAATTTTATCTTGCAAACACTGCATAATTTGTTTTCTAAACTAGATAAAACAATTTAAAAAAAATAAAATTATTAAAAACCTTGGCATCTCCTGAAATTTTGGACGAGAGTACGGACTTGCTTTTTGATCTTCCTGGCAATAGGTCCTTCAAGTAGTTAGTAGTCATCCCAAAGAGAGTGATTTTCCATTTCTTACTATGTTCTTCACGTGGGTTGCAACCAAGTGTTCGGTATCTTTTGTTGTTAAATATTACAAAACCTATTTCAAAAAATATTTTGTAGATATTTTGAAATAATATTATGCTTCTTGTTTCAATAAAAATTATCAAACATAACTTACATTTCTACCAAAACAAAAAAAAATTAATAAAGAAAACATTTGTAGAACATACGTGGAACAATTCCCTTAGGGAATTCCTAGTTTCTTAAACCTGCAAACGCACATCATTGAAATGTTGTCTTTTAAATCTTGAAGCTTGGGTTTCAAAGCCCTTAGCTCATAGGTTTTTTGGTATAAAAGAAACTTTTCCGCTATTATTCCATGCCACGTTTCATTTACCAAAGAAAGGAAATCTTTATGATCATGTTTCATCTACGACAAAGTGCTAACTTTATTTTGCAAGACATAAACAAAAAGAGCTAGAGAAAAAGGGTAGTGAGCAACCAAGAATTTTTTTCTTTGTGTAAGTTAAGCTTAGCAAAGCTCTGATACCATATCACCAAGTGTAACAGTGGAAAGCTTGGAAATTTTTGGGAAAAGAGATTCTGTATTATTTTAACCTCGTGAAACCAATTCGTATACAAGGTACTATCTATAACACATGTAACTTGACTATAAAGGGAAATATTTAGAATAACAAATCAATTATTTTTTTGTTAACAGAATTGTATCATATGTAAATAGTTTCCAAAATGCCAGGATTCCAACAATCAATCGCCCAATGCGTATGGAAAGAATCCAGCATCTAATCGGGGAAACAATTGATGAAGAAACTAAAGAACGAATCAATCAATCCCATATGGGCAGCCTTATCTCCAACAAAGAGTGTCATGTTGTGTTATGATAAAGGGCCATCGCGATAACTTGTTCAGAGATTAGAGGACACCTTATGTAAGTTAAATTTATTTGTAAGTGGTCTCAACCTAGGGAGATGCCTCTAGTTTTCTCATCTATCACTTCGTGCTAACCATATAAATTTAAGTTACAAAAAAACAAAATAGGGCTTTGCGGTGATCTGTCTCCCAGCTTGACCCTCCCTTGGAACTTGGCTAAAAATTTAAAGAGGACACTTGTAGAGACGAATATAAAAATGACAATATAATGCTTTTATTCTAGATATGTGTCACATTGTTTGCTAAATTTTCTTTGTCAGATACGAAAATCTCACAGCAAAAGCATAATCCTTGTGATAAAATTTAAATAAAAAAGTAATCTTTTAACTCTTGAACTTTTGAATTAGACTTTTGAATCTTTTAAATTAATATCATAACATAGATTGAATCTACGATACTAAGCAACATTAGTCCGATATATCACCTGGCATGTGATAGTATGTGTGCAGAATGGAAGTTCAATAATAGCATGACTCCTTGTTGTGAAATCTAAATAAAGAAAGTAATCTTTCAATTCTTGAATTAACTTTTATATTAGACTTTTAAATCTTTTAATTAGATTGAACACATAATTTGTACACTTCTCTTGTCAGATAGAGCAGTAAACGAATAACCTGGGAAGCTTATTCGTTGTGGTTGGCGTCCGGAGTGTCAACTCTGTGGGACAAAGTTCTTGAAAATTTCTAACACAGAAACTGCGTTATGTGCCTACGATACTGTACCCGAATTTAGATTGAATCGTCACCGTATGTTCCTATAGAAAGAGCCGCAGAACCGGTGCGTAGGTTTTGGCAGTTATTCACTAACCTTTGCACTTTTGAAGCAAATAATATTAAGAAAGGAAAAAATGTAGCAGGCAAAATGTTAGTTGTACTTCTAACTTTAGAACTCACGTATTTTATTTGTTGAAGACATTAACGGCAATACTGTACATGACAGTCTTCTCGTTTTGGTGAAGGATGGTCTCAACAGTCCCGACAGCATAACCTGACCGGTCTTAGCACATGGCCAAATGACCTATCTTATTTGAATGATAGCTACTCCAAATCGAAAAGCTCATGTGATGGTGGGATGGAAGGTGGGGGTTTACGCTGGACAGAAGATTAACAAACTAATATGAAGATTCAATAATGCAACTCGAACGTTATTTCAATAGGAAATTCCAATATGGAGAGAGGCAGAATATTTAAGGTTTCATGGTTGTTGAGGAAGCCCATTTTATAAAAATTTCAGCTAGATTCAGATCTTGTAGCAAATAACTAGAAAGATACTCTTGCTGATTTTGTTGTAAATAACTAGAAGAAGTCGTAACGTGGCTGTACGACTGAAGAAAAACATTTGTAACTGTTTGTAGACTTTACAATGTGAAATGTTGCAGGTCTACAAATTTTTCTAGACATCATGTTTTAGATCACATTTAAAAGACAATTGGTTTGGTCCCCGGGCAACGCCTCTTGGCTTTTAGAACTGAAAGCAGTATCAAGTTGTCTTCTGATACTTGTGCAGTGCGGTGGCCTGTCTAGCTGCATCACTCTTCGCGTGAAGTTAGCCAAAATTTAAGGAAGACCCTTGGAGACGCTACAATATAAAAATGAGTTGATATAATGCTTTTATTCCGGATCTGTGTCTAGTTGTTTGTCCAGTTTCCATGTCGGATCGAACGCGTTATCTGTAGAAAGAGAAGTCGCTTTGTCAGCTAGAGCAGCAAAAGAAGAACCTTGGAAGCTTGCGCTTTGTTTTTGTCGCCAGGAGCGTTGACACTCTGGCTGAAAGTTTTTGAACATTTCTAAGAACTCCAATTGGGAAACTGCATTATGTGTCTACGACATAGTACACTAATTTGGGTTGAATCGTCACGATATGCTCTAATAGAAAGAGTCACAGAACCGTTGCAAAGGCTGTGCTGATTATTTAGTGGTCCTTTTACTTTTGAAAGAAATTATTAAAACACTCATTATTTAATTCAAAGTTCAACTCAAATGCTGGTGGAACCTATTCTTATATAAACAAAATTCTTAATATATTCCTTAATAACAGGAACCCTCATTACCCATAAAATAACATGAATCCTCATCATGATAGTCAAATTATCAAACCATCATAGTACAACATTACATAGACAATGTGTGAGCTCAAATCATTAGGGGCTCATAGAGGTGTTATGGGAATCTTGACTACAATACCATATTAAAAAATTTATTATCTAACTTAAAAGTTAACTAAAAAAGTAATTGAACTTATTATCTTATAAACAAAAATGATAATATCTTATGTAATAATATGGAACTCATTGTCCACATCTTAACGCAACCTCTCAACTTGGTAGTTAAATTATTAGATAATCATAGTGCCAAATTATGTAGACAATGTATGAGCTTAAATTAATGAAAGCCCATAAGAGTGAATGGATTTCTACAAATGGAGTTCTTCCTGAGACAAAACCAGACGAAGTTGATGTCGACTGTCTGAAAACGTTCAGGGGGAAAAATTTACTGTGAGAGGCCGGATTGACTCTCTTCTATTTCTTTGTTGACTTCCTCTCCATTATGTGGATTTACGACGGGAGGATCCGTTATGACGTAATTGTTGCAATGATGCAGGGAAGCAATTCTGTCTGGACAATGAACCATGCAACACCATCTGAATTTGAGCGTGAGGGATAGTGCTGGTCCTCATTAGCTCCCAATAAGCCGACTTTATGATGCTTTTCGATTGAATAAAATGTCTGTACGCTTTATGGATTACGGGACTGTAAAATGTCTCAAACCTTTCTTGCTGCTAGACCTTGAACTACTGCTTTAATTTGGAACTTTTGCTCACAGTCTTGATGAATTATATACTTTGATATCATACTAAAATCTTAAATTGAAGGTAGAAACTACAAAAATAATTGAAAAGAATGGAACTATACTTACAACAGTACAACTGAAAAATCTTCATAAATCTATGATACAAAATGAGCCTTTTGCTAAGGTTACCTATTTCTTTCTCAAAATAGGCCACTTACCATTTTTTATATTTTAAACAATTTTTTGATTTGTCATATTACCTCTTTCTTCCAATTAAATTTAGACCATTTGAAAATATTTGATCCGAGAAACAACGGGCAGCAAGAAAATTCTTTCCCAAGAATCCAATCGTCTCATTGTATGTTGCATATCCAACAAATTGTTATAAAAAATATTTGTCATAATTAAGTGCCAACGTTGGCTTCATCTCCGTTTTCTCCCTTCGTTCTTTTGTGCTTTTGCTTCTCCCATCTTCCTCCATATTTCTCCACCTCGTTTGTGACACCTCTGTTTGGGCATATTTCTACATGTCAAAAGAGAGATGCCCTTGATGGAATACCGGATTGCAGTAGTAAATTTCACTTAGAACAGTTATGTGCAATGGATAGGTTAAATGCGGTGGTCGGTCCCACGTCAGTATCACCCTCCTTGGAAAGCCAACCAAAAAATGTAAAGAAGCCAATGGTAGTTGTGCTTGTAACTCTAGATCAGGCATCTTGTGGTCAACTTCTGCTTCAACATTGAATATTATTTAGTAGCATGTGGTTTTGTCGTTTTGGTAAATGATCCAGCAGTCCCTACTTCCCAGTACAATATAAATTTTTTGTAAGATGGAGACTTCAACAGTTGACGTCCAAAGGGGTGAATGGGCTTTGCAAACGTGAGATGTATAATCGTAAAGCCCTTTTTTTTAAGCATGTAAGAAAAGAAAAAAAAAAAGAAGAAGAAGAAAAGGAGCGTGAGCATGACGCCAGTTATATTCTTCGGAAGCGATCCCCAAACTGAGATTCGTAGTTCTTAATTATGTAAAAATAAAGTTGTTACTGACTGCCGCTATAGTCTAGTATGGTTTCTGGTATGAAAGAGTTGCTTATAAAAAATTGAAGTAAAGATTGACTCTCTCCCAATTGTTTTTGTTTGCTTCTTCGATCAAAAACGCAAAGTAATGTATGTTTCTTTATTTTGACACAAAACCCAAGTTTGTTTTACTCGGCTTTTGAAAGAGCACGTGAGGTGTTCGGTAGTGTTTGGTGTTTCTTTGCAGGTGTTTACCTCTTTTTATAGTCGTGTCCTCGGATATAATTATTATGCATTAGGAAGTTAGAAAAAATATTCTAAGACTCGTCATGGAGACCCTAAAATATAAAAATGACTTGATATCAAGGAATGCGGAATGGAACCTGTTGGAGGATTAAAATATCCAGTTCCACATTGGGTAAGGCGACAGGAGGTCTGGCCTTATAAGCTTCCGCTAGCAACCCACTATTGCACAATTCTGTGTTTTAGTTGGGCCCTTCAATTTCTAATATGGTATCAGAGCCGGCCCTGTGTCCTGCCTACCTTGATGTGGTCCCTCTAGACTAGTCCCACCTCTCACCGCGCCCAACGTGAGACTGCGGGGGAGTGTTGGAGGATTAAAATATCCAGTCCCACATTGGGTAAGGCGACAGGAGAGTCTGACCTTATAAGCTTCCGCTAGCAACCCACTATTGCACAGTTCTGTGTTTTAGTTGGGCCCTTCAATTTCTAATAGAACCGTGTTTAGTTGTTTACAGTTCTCTTTGTCACATAGAGCAGAAAAAGAACATGGGAAACTCGCGCTTTGTTTTTGGTGTCTAAAGTATCAACTATGTCGCAGAGGGTTCTTGAACATCTCTGAAATGTCAAAACTGGCAACTAGATTATATGCCTACAGATTTATACGGATCTAATAAAACGGGAGCATAACGTGGGCATGGGGTGTGATTCCTTTTAGTAGCCGGTTCAGTTTTGAGGTAAATAATATTGAAAAAGGGAAGAACGGCTAAAAGTTAGCACTCCAAAAACAGTTTTCTGGCTTTTCGGTGAAAGAAGATCTGAATAATTCCCAAGCCTCAAGTAACCAGTCTAAATAGGACATAACTTTTCACTTAATGTGAGAGAGAGTATTAAAAATAAATATTGTCCTACATAAAAAAATATGAGGATAACTTTTTAATCTTATAAATTATAAGATTTCTTCATTTAACATTTTAAAATTTTTGAGATAAACTATTACATTTTAATAGTTTTAAAACTCATTCAAAAATGAACAAACTAAAACTTGCCCCATACACAAAACCTGTTTAAGTAGTAACAAAGGCTTGGCACCTGATATATCTCACTTTTTGATATATGGGTAGGAAGGGGACTCGTGGAGACTGATGTCAAGAGTTTTATGACTACTTATTTTGTATAGAATTACTAATTTTCTATTTTTTTCATCCGTCAATAAACCTTTGCAAAACAGCCAATTTACGACAAGATCCAATGATGCCTTTGGGAGGTTGGAATTGACAACTAAAATAGAATGAAAAAGGATAAGAATGAGAATATGTTCCATTAGTTTTAATTTTATATAATCTCAATAATAGTCTTTTATCAACTTTTTTTTAATATCTATTTATTTTGACCAGAAAAAACTGATTATTAATTGGAAATAGCCAAACTAGAGAATATAGATGTTTGAGAGATCAAGAATGAACGCAATTAAGTCTTTACCATTGTCAAGATATGTCTCAAATCTTTAACTTTAATCAAGAAGCGGAAGGTCTTCTAAAAAATTGATATATACATACACACACTTGCTTATTTGTTAATTTATAGGAATTCGATTTGACCCACTAAATGTGATGTTAGTGAAATCTGCCACATCGGGGCCTGTCGTGTCAGCGGCCAGCACAATTCTCACAAGGGCCTTGTCCGAGCCAACACGCAATCAGCGCATGCCACCTACTCACACCAGTCCGTCCACAAGCAGAATCTCCACACAGATGTGCCTTCCGCACATCTCGTCCGATAGGCGACACATCACTGCCGGTGGTAAAACATTCACTAATATATAGACCTTGTATTTCTTTTCAAAAAATTTGAATGATAATGGAATGACATACAAATTACAAACCCAGTTGTAAAACATTCATTAAACCAATCACTTCCGAATACAGTATAACTACTGCCGATAATAAGGTAAAAGAAGGCATTTTTATGTATAATCCTTCCAATTCGGCCTTTAATTAGTTTCTTGCCCATTTTCTTCCAAGATATATTTGATTGGTGGTCATGGTTAGGCCATTATTCTACGGGAAAGTAAGGCCGATTACTGATATGAGGAATGCGGGAGCCAGATTACTGGACCGAAAGGCCCAGACCCAAGGCAGCCTTAGCCTAGACTCGTCTAATATGAAGCTACGGACCTTAGAGTTGAGTGGAAGACCCGCATACGTAAACCCAAATGTTTGGGCTTGCCCTCTCCTAGCAAGTTTGGGTAACTTTGTATAGTATGAAGACCGACAGGAACACGACGACGTCAGTGGGTTCCATTTGTCATGCTCTTCTTAACAAGTGTTTTCTGTATATTCTGGCCATTGGAACGTATGCTGCCATGGGACAATTTTTGGGTTTGAGTTAGGCTTATATCTTATCTTATCTTATCTTATCATATCATTTTAAGAAGTTTTTTTTTTTATATTTTAGCTCAGCCTTGATTAACAAAATATGTTCAGGTACTGTCCCATTTATCCCCCCCCCCAAAAAAAAAGAAGTGGGACAACTTTAGAATCAGTTGATGTGGTTGCTACAACTTTGCCAAAACTAGAGATCCAGCACCCACCAACATTCCAGGAACTTTAAGGATTACAATTCCTGTGCTTCAGAAAACTTATTATTGGCATGCAAGTTAGGCTTATTATCAACCCAATTATAGACCTCTATCATAGGATTTTTTACCATATGATCCCTTTTGTTTTCTAACGACTTTCAAAATGAAATTAAAATATTATTATGAAAAATTTCTATACAAGTTTTTCTTACCTCCATCCCCCCTCCCCCTTCTTTTCGGGTAGAAAGGCAAATTTCCATTAATAGACTTTAATATAGAGAAATAAAGAAGTATATTCCAACATTATAAAAATTATGAAATCTATGAAAAAATAAAAGTTAGAAGTCTTCATATCTCATCCAAAATGACAATTTTTTTTAGAGAATTGTATATTTCGAAACAAAAAAAAATTTCCTCATACAATTTTTCTTACCTTTACCAATAAAATTAGGATGTTAGTTAATTTTCTTTGAAATCATCTTCTATTATACTCAACCCTTATATAGTAAATGCAAGTTAAAAAAAGATATCTAAAGAAGTTTACAAGCCGAATACCTTCTTTTTGTTGTTTTAATCATTTATTATAGTTTTTTATTTCATCTATCAATATGATGTCATATTTCATTATGAGTAAGAATAGTTTTTCAAATCATCTTTATCCATATATATTCAACAAAGAGAACACTCATATTTTCTATATAAGACCAATAGAAATCATAATATATGTTTATTTTATTATAGAAAATTTATCTTGACAAATTAGTCATTTAATGAAATTATGTTAGTTGATACTATTAGTCCAAATTAAATTATACTAGTCCACCTCTTCACCAAATGGTCTAAGATTCTTGTAAATTGCTTTGTAAGAATATGTAGACCTTAAGAGAGTTGATGTAAGAGTAGGTTGTAGTTTGAAAAGACCTTTCTAACACCATGTCATAGAATCTTTGATATTAAGTTGCATTATTGGAGTTCTTCTACATTTTGTACTATAAATTTATTTACTCTATAATGAAAAGTCTAGAAGAATAATGATTTTTCAAAACATACATTCTAAAAGGACTTTATTCCAAGGTTTAATATTTAATAACCTTAATCTCCCTTCCTTCTATAGTAAGTAAATAGTTTTCTTACCTCTGTCATTTTGAACCTATAGTAACTTTTGTTATATTGGGATATATCTATTTACTTCTATACTCTTAATTTTATTATTACAATTAGCCTTCAATCCTTTCAAAAGTAACTTATTATTTTAGTTTAATGATCCAATATCAATCTTTTGTAATAACTCTCATAAAATCCTAAATATCAATTTTTCTTAGGGTTTTCATACATGATTTTATGATTGGTAAATAAGAAAACAACAGTTGAAACTCCGGTCAACAGCAAAATTGTAGAGTTAATGAATCAATATCCTTAGTTCAAAGTCTTTCGCCCCTATTACCTAATAAAACAAAAGATAGAAAACGACAGACTAAGTTTTAGATTTGAAGGATTAATAAAGAGTATAAATACTTAAGTAATATGTCTCAAAAATTGCGAGCTACAACATTTACAGGGAATGAACTCCTTTTGTTTTTTAAATAACTATATTTTGGGAGAAAATGGAGTTTGATTCTCTTTTTCAGACAAGCCAATGGCGAGCCACTTAAGGGTTTTCTTAGTCAGCTAAGATCACTCTTTTATGATCAGCTAAGTTCTCCAACTTCTTGGGCTTGACCTCCAAAACTCATAAATCTACAAAATCATGCGAGCTTGAGCCAGAAGGTTCACATAAGACCTATGAAAGTTGCAACACTAAAATATAAGTGCAATGACTTTTGGAAGAAGTTCGTGGGTGATTCTGGAAGATGTTTTAAGCAAAAAACAGCCTAGAGGTATTAGCATATGAAAAGGTATTAGGATAGACCTTTCAATGGTATCACCTGACTATAGGGCAATTAGCATAGTCCACTAACCGGACTTTACTTGCATACATATATCCTGCCCCAAATAGAAGTAAATGAAGACTAGTAAATGTCCTTTCCAAAGACTTCAAGGCTTGTGATAACTCTATTTTATATAGAGTTATTTTGATTATTTTAGGTAATATTTAATATAATTTTTATTAAATTATATTTGTATTTAATTATATTTATATATGTTTTTGTTATTTTATGCAGTAAACCCAAAGTAGAAGAAAAAGAAACAATAAATCATGCAAAATCAAATTATGGAAAAAGAAAGAAAACGACAAAAAGGAAAGTCAAAAGAAGAAAGGAAAATCGTAACCTATTAGGTTTTGGAAGCCGATTAACAAAAGGCAGTGGATAATCGGGTTTTGAGGAGGGAAAACAGAGAACAGAGAACAGAGGAGAACAGAGGAGAGATTCCGGCGGCTAGGACCTCGCCGGAAAAGCAGAGGCCACGCGCGACAGCGCAGGACTCTGTAGACGTCGGCGGTTTGGCGAAAGCCGACTGTGACGTTATTTTCCAGCGAAGGTACCTATTACTGGCCATTCTTTTCCTTTCTCCGGCCAGATTTGAGAGATTTCCTGCGATCTGAAAGCAGATTTGAATTCCTAGAGAGATTTTCATCGTTTATGTACCAGATTCACGGCGATTCACGGCGATTCACGGCGGTTTCCGACGAAGAATTGCGAATGCCGACTTTGTCCATTCTGCTAGATCTATGCGTTTCTGTGGCAGATTTGCATGATATTTTTACAGATCTGCAACCTAGGCGTCCTAATCTACGTTTCTGGAGGTTTCTGTGAAGACCAGCAGCGGCGCATGGTGGCCGGACGCCGGCGCGTGTAACCGGCGCGTGGAGGCGCGTGCGAAAGCGCGTGGCGGCACGTTTTAGCTCATTTTTCTTCCGTTCTTTAGACAGGTTCTTCTTCACCCTGTGGTGTGCAGATTTGTGCAATTTATTTTGTGATTTGAAGACATTTGGTGACAGCTTTAATGTTTTTAAATTCCAGAATGTTTTGTTCACGTTTTTGCATTGATTTAGTTTATTTAAATATGTTGTTTTAGTTTAGTGTGTTAGAGCTATGATGGAACTTAATTATAATATATGAATATTATGATTATTTACGTGTTGTGAGATATTTTATGAATGTGAAGTTGCATGTTACGAAGTTTAATGCTTTTAGGTGATTAGCTACCACTTAGATGACTTAATTTGCATGTTAAAGACCGACAGGAAATAACATACAGTTGCTTCTTGTAATATGCAACCATAGATTAATATGGATAGACATATACCATGTTATTTGTGTGGCTTTTGGTGATAAGATGATCGAAAGATTTATTGTAAACCAGGAATATTCGCAGATCCTAATGCATTTAGTTTGTTTCAATTCACATATAGAGATATAGTAAATTAATGAACTAAATAGGTTTATTATACCTAGACATAGGATAGAAAATAAATTAGGAAATTTCGCCATCACATAAGTAGAATTAATCTTGCTAACATGGATGATTGACATTTGTACATAGTAATTAGGTGAAATCGGATGCTCTAACATCTTTCGTTTATCAAGTTTAGATTAAATTTAGTTATTAAATTCACAATTTACCATTTTGGTTGGCTAGATAAATTCTAGGAGTTGTTCACCATTAGTAATTAATTAGTTTAGTAAACACCAGTCTTCGTGGGACGATATCTGTACTCATCATTATATTACTTGTTCGACATGTACACTTGCATGTAAAATTTCACTGAACAGCTTGCAACTTTGTTCTTCAGAAAAATGGTCCAAACAATCCACATATCCGAAAGGTCAGTTCATTTCGTTATAAGTCAAAATTCACTTGGTTGTATGATAGATAGATGACTAGTTTAATAAAGAAATAGAAACCAAATATCATGACATTAAAAGAAACTATCACTTTTGTTATATGTTGAAGGCTTAAGTTCACATTTCTTTTTCCAAAAGGCCTCATTAAAAAGAAGGATGTTCTGGACATATGAGATACTTCACAAGTGTCAATCTTTCTAGTGTACAATTACGATCCAATAGTTATATACATAGAGAAGCAAATACAGTGGAAGCCGTAGTTTGGATAAGACAATGGATAAAAATGTTGTTAAGTGGGATTTTGTGGTGCATTATCATTATTCATTGTGTCTACGATTTGGTTTTGAAACGTCAAGACAAAACCAATTGACAGTCGAGGCCAATCGACCCAAGTCCAATCGTCTACGTTGGTTTGGCCGGATTCGCATGCATGACTGGTGGTCCGGGAGTGATTTCGGACACTACGCCCATTGGTCATTGGAAAATGGTTCAAAACCTAGCCAAGGTAGCAATATGGCAATCAGAACCTGCTACAACTGAATGCAGCACTGCTTTTGTTGATATTTTATCTTATTCATTGCATCCCACTATATCAATTACTAAAGAAATTGGTACCCTTTTATTTCATTTGATTTTGCACTTACATTTTACGGCTAGCAAGGGCCAGTTTCAACTAATATATATTCTGTTGCTGTTGAAAGTCCTCTAAACATAAGAGCTATTGCGACTGAGTTCTTTTTTTTTTTCTTCCCTTTTTTTCCTTCTTGGCTAAGTAGAAGGGTATAAAGGTAGAGGCATTAAGCGTGACACTTCTTTGGTCCTAAACAATATTTTCTCCAATTGAGTTAGATGCTTATTGACAAAGAAGGAATTTTCAGGAAATATCTCTATTATTTTAGTAAAAAATAATAATAATACAAGAGAATGATTTTTTATTTAGAAATATAAAATTCTTTGAAGAAAATTTTATTTTAAATAAGTTTTGAAAACTTTCAATTTTCATCTTTTCATAGATGTAATGACTTTTGTAATATTAAAGTACTATCTTTATGCTTTTATATTTTAATATTTACTAATACAATTTATTTTTTCACGAAAAAGAGAAAGAATTGCAAGTAAAAAGAATTTTGTTTGTAGTGAGAGAGTGTGGACTTGGCTGTCTTGGATTTTAGGGTTTAGAACGTTTGTTATTGTCTCTTTTACTTTTTGTTTAAAGAATTTGGGCCTAACAGTTCCACCAATGCACGTTCATTTTTTAGCCAAGTTAGGTAACTCATCTTTTTATATAATAATTGACTACATTTTTCATTCTCTTTACCGCATACGAGGATTCCCCACAACCTGTGTAGGGTTTCTACACCGATGTTCTTTTAGTCAATTCATTGCTTCATTGGACAATTTCCTCTCTGCACCCGTTTTCGTCATTTCATTTTATGGTTAGTGTAACTGGTCATTACAGGGAGCTACAGAACTTGTAGGCCTTCGGAGACCACGGCGGATGAAAAAGTTTGGGAATTCTTGTGATTTGTGGTCTCGTCCAGGGAGCGCCAGCAACGCAAATCCTTTGAAAGCGATCTTTGCATGTCCATCGGTGGAGTACAACGAATGAAAAAGGCTTCAAAATTACCAGTGTCAGACACCTGGCAAAGCTAAAATATAAGGCTCCTCCGATGTTATGGTGTTCAAACATTCCTGCCAAAATTAAGTTATTTCACGTATAAATGCCAGCACTTAAAAGAGCACGTTGATATAGAAAGTGAAATGCAAGGCAAATGCAAAGTCTTTGAAAGCCAAGATTCTTACAAAGGCTTTCTTCCATTGGCTTAAGTCCTCCTACAATAGGACAAAAAGAAAAGACAGAATTATGTGTGCGATTTCAGACCCACGTTGCCGTAAGATTTGTTGCCTGGCAACGAATTTGAAAAATAAAAGCGACATGTGCGTGGTTGAGGTCAAAAAGTTAATGCTGGTAGTCGTAATATTTTTTAAGGATTGCTTTTCGGTATTGTATGCAATGAGTACTGGAGTCCTCTCTCTTTACAAAAGTTAATCTACATGATTAGTAATCTTTTATTTCCATGACTCAAAAAATAATGTTAAAATAACTTATCATTATCTTCTTCAACTATGGAAGTGCCATTTCCAACCCATATTCCTATACAATTGTACAGGCGACGAATTTGGAAAAACAAAAGGGCCATACATTTACTTGAGGTCAAAAGGTTAATGGTAGTAGTTGTAACATTTAGTGAGGATTGCTTTTCGATATGGTATGCAATACTGGAATCATTTCACTTTAAAAAAAGTTAATTTATTTAGTAGTCTCTTTTTAAGATTTCCATGACTAAAAAAGGAGTGTTAATAACGGATCATTTCCCTCTTTAATTGTTTTAATGCATATTATTTTGTCTTTGAGGAAGACTATGACCCCATGTGGGGAATGTAGGCACGCATCTTCATCTCTAAATGTCAATACTTAAAAGAGCACATTGATATAGAAGTTGAAGGCGAAATGCAATTTTTCTTTTTGGTAAAAATTTAAAGTTGAATTAATAAAAAGTAGTGTATAAAAACATAAGGATATACCTTAGAAATATAAGAATTATGAAAATATAGAGGTTAAAAGTTTCTAAATCTCACTCAAAATAATATTTCTTATAAAAATTTTATATTTTGAAACAAAAAAACTCCCCCTCATTCAAAATTTTTAAAAGCACAAAGGCTCACTGAGGCTTTCTTCGGTTCTCTTAAGCGCTTAAAGAATAGGACAAAACGGAAAGATAGACTTAAACCATGGAAGTGCCATTTGCGACCCACGTTGCTGTAAGATTCAACTCTTTTTGCCTGGCAAGAAATTGAAAATAAGGGAGGCATGCGTCTAGTTGAGCTCAAAAAGTTGATGGCGGTAATTGTAATGTATTGCTTTTCGATTATTTATGCAGAGAGTAGTGGTCCTGTCTCACTTTACTTAAAGCAAATTTACATGACAACCTATCTTTTATTTGTTAATGAGAAATGGTACACAAAAGATGACCAGATAAGGAAGAAAGAAGATCAAAGAATGATTAACTGGTCGCATGCTTTCAAAGTGGCTTCAGGTGGCTTTTCCCTTGTGCAGTCCGCCAACCGGTAACGCTATAAATTAATGTCAAGTGAAGTCCCCAACACCAATGAAGATCTAAAGTAAGTGGGAAAGTAATGACATACATGCTATAAAGGGTGAAGCAGAACCTGCGTGGTTACACTCATAGGTGCATTGCTGTTCTCGGCCCTGTATTCTCTCTATAATTTAGTCTCGCACAGTTCGCGGAACAAAAGTTGAAAACGTTATCTCTTTCGGAGGAACTCGTACCTGGGAAGAGGGGCTTCGGTCCTTGCTTATAAAACAGAGAGGCAGTTCTCATCTTTTGGAGGAACAGAAAATCTGCTATCTATCCAAAAAAACAGCAAGTCTTTGGAGCTTAGTTCCGGTGATCCACGTGGGCAAAACAAGCGTCTCTATATCAAGTAGAGTACGCTTCTTTTTAAATATTTTCCTTCTCTTTTTTGCGGTTGTATCATAGACTTCTTACATCACTTACATGTTTTGACATATGCTGTATCCTTTCTCTCACAACTCAAACTTGATTATGTTTACTACACCTGTGATTTTTGGTTATTAAATAACTAGGAATTTTTCTTTCCGCTAAAAGTAAAGATAAAATTGGCAGAATAAAATTTAAATTGAAGTAGTGAGATTTAAATGAGCGTAGTATATGGCATTCGATACCCTATGGATTGAATAAATATAATAGAGAATACTCTAAGAATAAGAGAGCATGCATGGCTAATATTGTTTTATTTTTAATTTATAATTGTCGGGTTTCTTTTTTGTTCTTGGGCAAATAAAGAGTTCCCGTAAAAGACCAATAAGTGGCCAAAAAAAGAAGAAAGAAAAACAGATTTGCATGTATGTGCAAATTTAACACTTTTTCTTGTTGATACACTTGTCAATGACAATAATCAAATCTATGCTTTTCTTCACGCATTTGAATTTCTTAATGATCCTTTTTTATTGCAATTAGCGACGGGCATGCAAATAGTACCACTAATTATCGATCTTATTTTATCACTGTATTGGAATTTGTTGGCACAGACAAATACAAATGAATGCCAACGACGAAGAACCAAGAAGAAATGGTTCATTCGACATAGAAAGCCCACAACCATTGGAAGGACAAAGAAGGAATTGGTCATTCGACATAGAAACCCCTCAACCATTGGAAAGACCAAGAAGAAATTGTTCATTCAACATAGAAACCCCTCAATCATGGGAAGACCCAAGAAATGGATCAGAAAGCTCGGTTCGCTTGCCCTCGAGAAGTATCTATAAGGTTCCGAAGCGACTGCGTCTAGTCAACGAAACGGCCTATATGCCCAACATAGTATCCATTGGTCCAATTCATCATGGAAAAGAACACGTAAAAGCCATGGAAGAGCATAAAGAGAAGTACCTGGATGATCTTCTTCGCTTGACCAACGCAAGGAGGGAGTCCTATTGGGAAGTTGTAAAGCGAAATGAACCGAAACTGCGCGCTTGCTATAATGAACCCAGTGAGCTTCGTAGTGATGAATTTGTGAAAATCATTCTAGTGGATGCTGCCTTTATCATTGCTCTATTAATCAAGTCCAGATTTGAAAATGTGGAAGTTGAAGAGGAAGGCCGCGTAGTTCAAAAACCACTGGTCGAAGAGGAGGACCGCATTTTTCGAAAACCATGGCTGTTACAAGACATATGGGTCGACTTGCTATTGATTGAAAATCAAATTCCATTCTTCATTCTTAAGGATCTTTTTAAGATGCACAATCCTCGTACACTAGAGAGTGGAAGGCCAGCTTGCTTCTTTAACCTCGTACATCACTTCTTCACAGCACGATTGCGTCTTGAGGATACAGAAGGCAGATTGGCAGAAATTGATCCTTCTAAAATTGAACATTTCGTTGACTTCCTAAGACTCTTACATCTACCTTCGAACTTGCAGGCTAGAGAGAGACTTGAAACGACAACTATACCCAGCATAACGGAGTTGCATCGAGCTGGAGTCAAATTCGAACTTGGGTCAAGCAAAAACTTGTTTGACCTTGATTTCGAGAATGGGAAGCTGAAAATTCCTAAACTTACTATAGGAGACGAAACTGAAATCC